>CM054120.1:183452617-184052617 GCA_028673005.1 Tanypteryx hageni | reverse complement strand
CCCATTTCGGGTGGGGGATTTAGTGGTAGTGCGTTCGCATCCAATTAGTAAAGCTGCAGACAAGCGGGCAGCAAAACTTATGCAGCGATGGAAAGGGACGTACACGATTTCACGTTTCCTCACTCCTGTTACAGTCTCGCTGTTAAATGCTGCCGATGGAAAGTACTATAGAAAGGCTCATATTTCTCAGCTTAAGCTATGTCCGAGCACCTTACACTGACCTTTTTACCTTTCATGGAGAGAAGGGTGATGTTCTTACTCATTCCAAACAGGGGAGTGGAAACCTGCAGAAGCGCGGAACTGGAAGGCAGGGCGTGGATGCTGTTTTGAGGGAGGAGTAATGTGCCGAGTATATGTGGCACATTTGAAGGTCGGCGGTGCGGGAGTTCACGGCCTGGCCGAAAGAGGGGGGAAGTAGTGATTTTCGTTTCGCCGCGACGACGAGAGTTTACCTCGGAAGGAGAAGACCCGGCGGAGACCAGTCCAACTGCCGTGACTCAAGGCGACCTCAACTAAGGAAAAGTGCCACTCATGGACCAAAAGAAAACTAACGTGCCATAAGGAACTCAGCAGGGACTGCGTGCTCACCGAAGAATAGATTGATAGGATCTTTATAAATTCCTTTTGTTTAAATGTTTTGTAATGTCTTATTTGTTAAATATATCGGACTCTCTAAACAGCCAGCAGCGTTTCAGTCTTATTAAAATAAATATCAAGAATCTACTTAAAAAACATTTCAAACTATAGGTACAAATAATTTAGAAGTGATAAAATTAAAAAATATAAATTTTAATGTATATGACAGCCTAAAGGATTATCTAGATAACTCCACAAATAACAAAAATATATTTTTTTATTTATCACTTGAATGTAAGATCATTAAGGAAAAAGTATAACAAGGGGTTGATACTAAACAGTCTTCTGTTAGATAAGATGAATATACATTTATTTGTATTAAGTGAAGTTAATATTCAAGAAGAGAAAAAATGCCTCTATATATTTCAAAATTATAACCTTATACTCAAAAGTAGAATTGGCAGACAAGGTGAGGGAACTGCATGTTCCATTAAAATTTATATACAGTACAGCTGTGTAGACATCATTCCTGATGTCTTGGGATTAAATGAAAACAGAGGGTTGTGAGACACAGTGAAACAATACAATATTAAATAAACAAAAACTCCTTCAACATAAAAAGGAAGAGAATACTCACACTCACGCTGCAGGTTGCTGGTAAACACCGTTGCAGGACCTAAGTCAAAAAGAGACACACGCAGAAACATGCAAAATCCACTCACAAAGTAAACTCTAACTAAAAATTAAAACTAGAAACTGATGTTTTGACAGCTAAACTGTCATCTTCAGTAGTGTGGGGGGCCCTGTGGCTCATATCCTCCCATGGTATATGCAATTTCTGAGTTGCCTTCCAGTGTGGCTCTACTCAACGTCGTGTTATAAAATACTTGACAGTGCAGGCACCTCACCCATATTTTCAATAATCGTCAATAATAGTTAAAATTATGTTATGTTCGCCTCTTTTTTGGAGGGACCCAATCCTCTTCACCTGTGGATGCCAGTCCTCGTTTATGCTTGTCCCAGACCGATACTCTGTTTATAGCGAGATCGCGGAGAACGTCATTTGTTTTATTTTCGAGAGCAAATCTATATTTAGTGGCCAAGTCTTTGGCGACTTCTCTAACTGTTTTTGTTTTTAGCATTTCGTGGAGGTCTACATTCTGACCCCGTGTCCTGCTTATTCTCTTTAAAATTTTTCTCTCCGCGGTCTCGAGTATTTTCCAGGACTTCTGCATTATGAGTCCTGTCCATACAGGCGCAGCGTACATGAGAGTCGGTCTGATGATTGCTTTATAGAGCTGTGTTTTTAATTCCCTGGACACGTCAATTGAATTAAAAATTGGGAAGAGTCTAGCTCTTTTCCCAGCTGCCGCTAAGTTAATCCTTTTTACATGTTTGTCAAACCGTAGTTTCTCGTCCATGGTTACAGCTAAATATTTAATATGTTTCGCCCAGGGAATTTCCACACCTTCAATTAAAAGTTGTCTCGGCATCTTGGCATCCTTTTTTTTGAAGAGGATTGCTTGTGTCTTTTGGGGGTTTATCTCAATTCTCCATTTTTTGTAATATTGTGTCAATTTCTCAGTTAACCTCAGAGCATATCGGACAGCCATTTCCGGCTGGAAGCTTTTCGTTATTATGGCGCAGTCGTCCGCGTAGAGGGCAATGGTCGAGTTCCAATCCCCCTCGCCTGTCGGAATGTCACCTGTATAGATGGAGAACAGCAATGGCCCAAGGACACTCCCTTGTGGTACACCAGCTGCTATCTTCCTCGTTGAACTTACGGCACCATTCCATTTCACTGTGAATGGCCTGTCATAAATATAGGATTTAATGAATTTCGCCTGCCAAGAGGAAAATTTTGCTATCAGTAATTTTTGCAGTAGTCCTAAGTGCCATACTTTGTCGAATGCCTTACTTATATCAAATGCTACTCCAACTGAAACATTGTTCTTGTTGAAGGCGTCCGTAATAAAATCGACTACTCTTTGCAGCTGATGTGTTGTGGAGTGTCCTGCCTTAAATCCAAACTGATTTTGGGGGATTACACCATGCCCTTCCGCGTGAGTCAGTATGTGGGGATAAATCATCTTTTCACATACCTTTCCAAGGCAGGAAAGGAGGGATATTGGTCTGAAGTCGGAGGCTTTTAACACTCTCCTTCCTACCTTGGGTATGCATATAATGTCTGCATGCTTCCAGCCGGTTGGATAGTGCCCTATCTTTACCACTGCGTTGAGAATTGAGATAAGGTATTCTCCCGCAGAAATTGGCAGTCGTTTTATTAATTCGTAGAGAATTTTGTCTTTTCCTGTAGCTTTCCCTTTAGGTAGCCGTGCTATTACTTCTGCCAATTCTTTAGTGGAGAACACCGGAGTGGCTTGGGCCTCATTCTGGTGTTGTTCACTTAGCATGGACTCGACTTCTTCTATTGTTATTTCCGGAGTAAATTCCGTCGCCTCATTGGGCGTGAAAATCTGCTCTAGGTGAGCCGCAAGATATTCTGCTTTGTCAGCAGGCGTGGTGAGTTTACTTCCTGGACTTTCCACCGGGGGGTCGCTCCTGGCAGAATTAGTTAGGGAACGCGTATACTTCCATATGCTGTTATCTTTCGAGTTGAGGTCCGCCAATCGTATCGACCATCTATATCTCCTCAGGCGCCTCAACTGGTCTCTAATTTCCCTATTCAACTCCCGGAGATCCCATTTCTGCTTGGCGGTTCCAAAGCGATAGTACTCCCTCCTCACTCGGTTCCTTTTTTTGATGAGATCTTTGATTTCATCCGAGATCTCCAGGTTTTCTCTTGCTTTTGTTGCTCTGCGCGGAATTGCTTCTTCCCCTGCGTTCGTGATAGCGTTCCCCAACAATTCTGCCGCCTCGTCTATTGCCTCCCTGGTGGATATCGTGGGCACATCACTTGGTAGTGTCTCCGTAATTTTCTTTCTAAATTTAGCCCAATCCGCAAGTCCGTAGCACATGCGGAGGTTGTCCTGTTGATAAAATATTACTTGTGGGTAGGAGAGAGAAGGGGGTATATATACAAGGAGTGATCGTTGGGAGGAGGGGGGAAAAGTGAAAGGATTTGGAACAGTTAACTGAGTAACTGAAAAAGGGGGGGTTTTCTGTGGTGATAGGATAGTGAGTGCTAAAAATATGAGTTGCAATGCTTGATTTGTTTATTGTTGTTTTTGTAGTACGCTCTGTTCTTTAAACTGGGTTTCCAGTTTGCATCTAGATTGTCCTATGGACATTTTGTCACACAAACTGCAATTGACTTGGTAAATGCCTGATTCGTGGTGATTGGCAATTTTATCTTTTGGGTTTGTTAGTAGGTTAGATAGTCTATCTTCATTGACAAAACTGGGTGAAGATCAAATTTTGAGAACATGCATTGAAGATTATTTGTTAGTTTCGGTACATATGGTAGTTTTATATATTTTTTCTTTGTGTTTGGATTCGTGCATGATTTAATTTGAATATTGTGCTTGTATTTTTGAAAGATTTTGTCGATGATTTGTGAGTCGAGTCCATTGTGTAATGCGCAGTTTTTGATAAATTTAAGTTTTACGAGGAGATTGAGGGAGACAAAATGGTTAAATCATGTCTAGATCACATAGCAGTTAAGGGAATAAAAATGAAATATTCTGGCATAGTTATTCACATGAACATTTCAGATCATCACCTTGTAGGGCTTGTGATAGAAAATGAAATATCTGAAGTCAAGTATATAGACAAATATGAAGAATCTAAACTAAAAGATAGAATAAAGGAATATAACTGGCATATGCTAGAAAATATAGAGGATCCTGTTAAACAATATGATATGATAAAGGAAATAGCTTTTAAACCAAAATCATTTCCTAAAACCCTGGATGACAGCTAGTTTATTAAAAGATATGAATATATATAAGAAATGGTGAGAATCTCCGGGTATAATCAGAAAATGAAGGATAGTTATAAAACTTAAAGAAGTCTTGGGAATAATTTTGAAACAAGAAAAAAGTCTGCTGTGACTGGTAATTGAACCCGGGTCTTCCACTTTCCGGGCGGATATTCTACCACTGAACTATCATAGCAGATCAATTTTCTCGTTTCTTAACGTGGATGTTTTCTTGGTTGGGATGGAACTAGCCAAGCTAGTATCAAACTGCCCCAATGGATGTCCTCGAAGAGATACATCAAAGAAAACTTCTCCCTCTCAAATGGTGAGATTGCCAAGCAAGAAATTGATGGAATAAGGCGATCTAAAGATCCTATGCAGACAGGCATAAGCTGTAATGTTGGGAATAATTTTGCGTATTGGCCATGGAGTCATCCTCCGACAATCCCTCCAACCTATTACTGGCAGGAAAAGGGCCCACCAAGGCTTCCCCACCTCCCAGCCTCTGCAGCACCACCCCACAATCTTCCCAAGTGGACACCACTCTCCACTCATCGGATTTCCCAGCCTGAGGCAATCCCGAGCACTCTGCCGGCTACTGCACCCTGGCGAATCTGAGCCACCAATTTGTCACGGCGTTTCAGGGATGACCCCGCACCCGCCACACGAACCAAAACTGCCTCGGACTTTTCCAACCTCTGAAAGAGGTCCAAAACCACTCTCTACAGCTCCGTGATTCGAGCACTCATGTCCTCATAACCAGCGGCAAGAAAGGATGAAATGGGAGTCCTCGGTGAGGCCATCCTAAACTCTTAACTTTTATATGTATACTAACACAAAAGTCTTACAATATATAGTCGACCCGGCCAGAGTTGGCACCTGAAGACGTGGTTGCCTGTCCACCGATGGGAAGGCGATGATGCCAAATGCTGTAATGACCATCGGTTTACCCCAACCAAGTCACTGTTCATTATGCATGTGAGACTAGCAAAACAGGGGCGGTAAGAGAAAATGACAACAGTGCACAGTAGCCATGTTAGCGGCTCGGTCTTTACGCTGTCTCATTGGCTAAAGCTCTCTCCCCCCAGAGTTGGCATTTGACTGCTTCCGAGCAGCCAAGTGCCAACTCTGGCCTGCTCAACTACAGTACTACTACTACAGTAGCAAAAATGGGAAAATGCTAAAGAGTCGAGTCTAAGCTTTAATGCAGCTAGATATGCAGGGAAGCTATCAATGAAGTGTACGAGAAGGGGTCAAATGCAGGTATAATGTGAAAGACATTAACAACAAAAGCAAGGTTAGTTCACGCACAGGAGATAATAGTACACAACAACGAAAATATATAAATACTGTCGAATGTAAAAATAAAACAACCTTATGAATATAACAGGAATATGCTCATACACAATAACTACTATGATACAAATATTATTTTCTAAAGCAGAGAATGAAATTTCTAACAAAAACTACGAGACAAAAGTTAACTGTAATGGTAGAGAAATAACTATAACGTATATGTTATAACAATAAAATCAGATATCTCAAACAAATGACAAATAAAAATTATGGAAGGATAACAAATAGAAGTAAACATTCTTTTTATTTAACGGCTACAGCTACAACTACCCTAAATCTACTGCTACTCTAGTCACTCGAAGATTCATAGGAGCTTGCAGAAGCAAGTGAAAGGAACATCTGTTCACTTCAACGGCCAGGTAAAGACTTCAGGATGTTGAGGGTATTGCGGCTAATAATTTTCACATTGCGCCTTCAATCAATCTGTGCTGGTAAACTTGTGTGGCATATTTGCTGGGAATGGTGTAGCAAGTGAGTAAATGTGTATTCGGTTCGACAAAGTAATGCACAATAGCTAGGGCTAGTTAGCACAAAGAAGTAAAAAAAATGTCTATACATTTTTCTGAGCAGAAGATTGTCTTCAATTCAGGATCTTTTTATCAGTCAAATATGGCAGTTCACTATATAAAAAGTCAACAGATTCAGTGAGGAATAAAAAATAACAAATTGCATAAATGTAATAATTACTAGAATTTAAAAAAATCGATTATTAAAGAATATGATATGATATGATATAATATACGATATGTTATATGGCATAATATAATATAATATAATAAATTACATTCAATTGATAGCGATTCCATTCAAGATAATATTCAAATAACCCACAAAAAGACTGAGGTGTAGAGAATTAATAATGTTGACAGTTTTCAAGAATAAAAACAGTAAGAGACTGATAAACAAGTCAGTCATAACTTTATAAAAATAGTCAACAGGCTAAGCCAAAAATACAGAAAATGAAATAAAAGGAGTGTTACCATCTGTCATCTTCAAATAGCAAAGCATAAATGTTTATCTTTCGCATTACACAGTGTGTTTAAGAATAAAATGGACCAACAGGATAAATTTGGAAGTGCATCATAATAAAATACAGCTCCCTTTTTCATAATAAATAATTATAAGTTTAGTACTCACTTAAATTTGGAGGAACTGGCGGACAAAGAGGTATAGCAGTTGGGGGATGCAAACTAGTTGGAGCAGTAGATGAGGAAACATTCTGTAGGACTTTTGTTTCAGCTCCTACACAGTCAGAACACAATATTTGGGTATCTTCAGATGGCTCAGACTCATCCGATGGTTTTGCACTGTTATTACGGGAACCATTGGCCTCAAGATGTAATGAGATAACACTTGAGTCTGTAATAGACACTGACGGCATCACAATTGATGGGTGTGAAAGGGACGTTCTCTGACTAGGGACTAAGGATGACACTTTAGTCGGAGGAACACCTTTTGCCAGCAAAGGCGACATCTCCCCTAAGTTTCTTCCTATGTTTCCTCCTAAGTACATCCCACCTCTCCCATTTGAGTGATTGGCAATGGTGAAAAGGGGTTCGAAATGTCGCGACTCAAAGATGGTGCTAAACGCGTACTGTAGAGCCAGCAGTACAAGCACTGCAGTCACAAGAACCTTGTAGAGGTGCAAGCGAAGCCAAGAGAGGGTGGGGCTATTCATGCCGGCGATACTGATGCCGGCCAGTTGTCGGTCACAGGTGACCCTGCAACTCCTTGGTCCCCACTTCACTGAGGTGCCACCACCACAGCCAGGGACCAAAAGATTCTTCCTCTTTAAATAGTATGGGCTTAAAAAATGAGAGCCGAATGGGCAGGGCCAAGGGCAATGGTCCCATGGCCGTCTGGCACTCAGTGGTGAATTTCGGAAGTAAGGTTTGGGAAGCCAGTAAGATAGTTTAAGAGGCAAATACAAAAGAAAAAGGACTGGTGATCTTTGGAGGAAATTATTCGTTATTGGGATTTCTTCTCCGCAGTAGATATATCATAATATTGCCGAATCTTGTCAAGAGGCATTGGCTGCAACAGCCCCCGCACCTGGAAAAATAAAAAAAAAAGAAGGCATAAGAGCATATACTCGCAAGGATGTATTGGAATCCGAGGCATTTCTCAAATTTTACTGTTAAATTTAAACGAAATTTCTGACAGATAAGATAACATTCGCTTTCGCGGAAATCAGGAAGAAAAATGTTCCGATTTCATTAAAGGGAGAACGGGAGTTGGAAATAATATTTTGAAGTACTGCCATTTCAAGTTGAGGACATTTTACTAACATTATAACTAGAAAATATTCATTCACATTACGATAACGGGATAAATTCGCGAGAAACGGCACGAAAAAAGTACAAATATGGATTAACTTAAGAAGCTATTCAGCAACTGGAAATCTGAATGGAGACATCTGGAAACCATTATCTCACATCAGTATCAGTAAATATTATATCAAATGCGATGGAGACGCCGTCAAAAAGCGTGAACCAAACGAATTGCCACACCTAGTAGTTCATTTTCCGCCTCAACTTCCTCATCGTGAATCACTACTCTCCCCCAACCCCTTGCGTCCATCCTCCCACGTAACCTCCGAAGACTATCGATGAAACAAGGGGTCCATCGGCGCTTAACCTTGTAAAATTCTCACCGTGATCCGGCAGATTTTTGGCGAAGATATTTCGTCGTTCCGGCAGAGACGAAAAAAAAATTGACGAACGAAACTAAAAAACAAACTTCGGGAAGAATGAAAGTTATTGAGTGGCCGTATATATCTAAGCGGAGTCGATAAAACTTCTTTGAACAGAGAGGTGTAAGGGAAGGGGTATGATGTCAAAAAGAGGAGGGGCAATGGAGAACGTGTCGGGCGATACATGCGGCGGGCAGCTCCTCCTAACGAAAAAAAAGATTGGCAGAGACAGAGATGGAAAGAAAGGAAATAAGGGGGGGGGGAAGAGAGAGAGAGATAGAGAGAAAGATAGATAGAGAGATAGAGATTGATTGATTGATTGATATGGTCTTTATTTGGGGCGAGATTGAGACTAAGAAGTCCCATCTTCCACCTAACCTAACTAATAGCGATAGAGATAGAGAGAGAGATAGAGAGAGAGATAGATAGAGAGATAGATAGAGAGATAGATAGAGAGATAGATAGAGAGAGAGAGGGGGGGGAGAGAGGGGGAGGGAGAGAGAGGGGGAGAGGGGGGAGGGGGAGAGAGGGCGGAGGGGGAGAGAGGGGGAGGGGGAGAAAGGGGGGAGGGGGGAAGAGGGGGAGAGAGGGGGGAGGGGGAGAGGGGTTTCCTGTAGTTATTGCAGAAATATTGTGAAGGAGGCCCCGGGTCCAAAAGCACATGCGAGGCGAAATATAGTTGAATACAGCAGGACTATTTCTTGGAGGCTTTTTATCGACAATTTCATGCTCAAGCATATCCAGAAGTGCACTGGTGGAAGCGTGCCGACAGCTGCAGGACATCTGGACTATGTCGCTGGAGGAATTGAAAGCTTTTATTTCTATTCTGTACGCATAGAATTTGGAACTCCAGTCTCTATGGTCCGAATCCTGCGGGCTGTCCTTCTATAAGGATGTAATAACTCGCAACAAGTTTTGTGAAATCATGAGATTTTTGAGATTTGATGAGAAGTCAACAAATCTATTAATATGCTCTCGATTCTTAAATATTGGACACTCTGAACCGTGTGGAGGGAGCTGGAAGAGAAGAGAGTGCAAGGGCCGGTGGCATTTAACCACCGCCGAGGTGTGCCACCCTTGAAGAACTGCGCCAGTTGCTCCTCCCCTTCCCACCTTCGCTCTTCACCCCTCGCGGCCTAGTATATAAGGCCGGGCTCGAGCACCGACCGACCCCATTTCCCTCCTCAATAACTTTGGGAAGATGTTCGAGAGGCTGATCCTCCCAACACTGCGGAGACACCTCTCCGATAAGAATATCATCCCTGGAGAGCAGTTCGGCTTCCGCCAGCAGCATTCCACCTCGCATCAGCTTGCCAGGGTCGTCGGCTTCATCACCGACGGCTTTAATGTCCGGCATAGGACGGCGGCAGTTTTCTTGGACATTAGCCAGGCGTTTGACCGAGTCTGGCAGGAGGCACTGATGGCCAAAATGCTTTGGGCTGGTATGCCTCTACCCCTAATTCTTCTTCTGAGGTCCTACCTGGGGAACAGAAAATTCTGGGTGTGCTGGGAGGGAGAGCGATCCGGGACTCACCTGATTCAGGCGGGCGTCCCCCAGGGATCCGTCCTAGGTCCAGTGTTATTCAACACCTTCACCCATGACTTCCCTAGGGACCACGGGCCTCAGGTCATTGTTGGCCTTTATGCCGACGATGCAGCCATCCTTGCTAGATCTACGAACGAAGCACAGGCAGTCAAATACCAGCAGCGATCTCTGGATAAGGTCAACGACTGGTACTGCAAGTGGAGAGTTGCAGTAAATCCATCTAAAACCGTCGCCGTCATGTTCCGTGCCCTCCCTCGGGTGCAACCGGCAGCCATGCTCACCCTGCAGGGGCACGCTATCCCATGGTCGTCTGAGGCTAAATACCTCGGAGTGACCATGGATAGAGGGCTAACTTGGCGCCTCCACATCTCCGGCGTGAGAGGGGCTGCAACAGGTGCAGTACGCAGACTTGGCCCTATCTTTGGCTCCAGGGAAGTCACCCTGGAAACCAAGGTTAGGCTATATAGGGCCTGCGTACTGCCGATCCTCACCTATGCTTCGCCGATATGGTCTGGCGCGGCAGCCACCCACATCAAGAAGATTGCCGTAGTTCAAAACAATGCGCTACGGATGATCTTAGGGGTGAGCTGGAGGAGCTTCGTCCGAGTGACGGAACTCCAAGCCACAACAGGGGTTGAGCCTGTAGAACGCGTCCTGGAAAAAAAGGCCAGGGCATTCTACCGGAAGACCGCTGGTTCACAACATGCCCTCATACGGCAGCTCTCAGGGATTCGCGTGATGCCCTGGGATTGGTTCAGGCGCCCGATAGCGTCGATGGGGGCGGAATTCTCTCCTCTGCCCAAGCGGCTGAGGCGGCAGCATTTCCTGCCGCCGCAACATAACCTGTAATTTCACAACCTGCAGAAACCTTTTCAAAACCTGGCAGGCTTATAGCTTAGCTGGCAGCCTGAAATGGGGAAAAGGCCACTGCCTTTCTCTAACACCCGCTCTGCAGGACCGACCGAGGATAGTGGGGGTGCCGGTGGTGTAGTGGTTAGGACGCTGGCTGCTACTCGCCCGATGCTTGAAAAAGTCATCGGGTACGAATCCTGCGCGAGTAGGATTTTTTTCAAGGTCGCCCGGCCCCCTGTCTGTGTGGTTTGAGGAGACAGCGCAAATTCAGCTGTTCCGTCCTTTGGAAGGGACGTTAAGCCGTTGGCCCCCCTGGGGTTCTTCGTAAGAGCAGACAAATGCCGGCACCGGGTTTCCCTCCTCCCTCCCCGGTTATTCATTGCACTACCTCTGAGATACCCATTTGTGCTGTAAGAGAGGCGATTTGACTGGGCACTCGCGTCCCTATAGCCTACTTCCTTGCACTACGTCTCGTCGTGCTTTACCTCATTATAATGTTCACCCTGATCTTGACCTAGCTTCTCTCGGACTTTGATTTTTGCCAACGGATTTGCTCTTTCGTTTTTGCCCGTCGAAATAGGGGAGGCTAACAGAGTGCCTCCTTCTCACCTATTTCGCTTCTCTCCCACTGCGGAAGCTGGGCCCTGAAAAGGACCTGATTTTTTTCCCGCTCTTGTGCATTGGCCCCTCTCCCCCTTTCGCCTTGTAAAGGGCTTCTGTTTTCCTGCTTTCTGCAGGGTCTGTGGTTCCGGTGGTTCTGTCGTTGTCGCGAACCGGGGGGAGGCTAACGCAATCCCTCCTCACCCGATTCGCCTCGGATCCGGTCGTGGACCCCGCTGGGGGCCTCTCATTCCTGCTTCCGCAGTTTGATCCCTTGTGGTCGTTGACTGAATGGATCCATCTGCCTTTCTTCCGCCACTCGCAATGTCGTACTCGCCTCCTGGAAATGCGCCTGCCAGCATGATTCACCGCGGGCAGCACAGGCGGAGTATGTCATGCGACGGCTTATTAGCCTTCAAAACCCCTGATGGAGCGATAAAGTACGTCTCTCAGGACCGCCTGAGAACGATGCAAATCGCCTCCATCCTTCGGTTGGAGAACCCTGTGAATCCCAGCCCCTGGACTGCTTGGTGACTGACACGGCTGCCTGTTCCACCATTCAGTCACCCACCGCAGGACAGGGCGCTGCCAAGTTCAAGGGGGGGGAAACCCGAAGAAAAAGAAGGGTGCTCCTTCCAAGGGGGCTCAAAACCCAAATGCCCCTACCACATCGACGACTCAGGCCCCATCGCACGTGGCGGTGGCTCTACCTGAGCCCGTATCGGG
The DNA here is from genome assembly GCA_028673005.1 of Tanypteryx hageni. Lineage (NCBI taxonomy): Eukaryota > Metazoa > Arthropoda > Insecta > Odonata > Petaluridae > Tanypteryx > Tanypteryx hageni. The sequence goes on along the minus strand of CM054120.1, from coordinate 184,040,389 downwards.
GCAGCCAGCACCCCTCCCTTCTCCAATTGATACTCAGCCTATGGAGAGAGAAAACCTGGATGCTTCCTCGCAAAAGAGGAAGCTCTCTGAATCCATAGAAGACGTCTCTCTGGCACTGCATGCACCCAAGGAGTCCGCCACCCAGAGTGCTCAGGCAAATGCTGGAGAATCCGCCCCAGTGACGCCTGATCCCTCCCTACCCCTCTCTGAGTGTACCATGCCCGTTCCTGCGTCACCCACTGTGAGTGTCGAGGATATGAAGACCGAAACTTCTTGCTCCACTGGATTTTCACGCTCCAGTTTCCTTGGGAAAAAAATTATCTGTGCACTCTCGCATCATATCTCTGAACATGCAACAGGATTCTTCCGCGTCTGCAATATCTGTTACCTTGCAGAAATAAGTATATTTATTTCGCAGAAAAGACTTAAATCTTGTGAAATCGGCTTTGGGGAATACATCAATCTTTCATTTAGCCTTAATCTGCTTCTCAATGTTTAGCTGAATCTCCACGTACACTGCCTTGTGATCGCTTATTCCCTCAGCAACAGATACGCTATTCATACCCTCAGGAAGATTAGTAGCCAATAAATCTAACATATAAGGTAGAATGCCTAGCAATAGTATTCGCTGTTCAAAAATTCCGTAACTATATAGAGCATGCGGAATTCCTTTTAGAAACTGATAATCAAGCGTTATCCTGGATGCTGGCACATCCTAGACAATTAGGAAAAATTGGGAGATGGGTAATTCAAATTTAGTCATTGAAATTCAGAGTTCAGCATATTAAAGGAACTCAAAATATGGTAGCGGACACGTTGTCCCGCATGTATGGGGAAGGAAAAGAAGGAAGGCCGAATGAATACACCGCGGAAGTCATGAGTACTGATTTCCCTCTCGCTTTCCAGGAAATAGCGGTACACCAAGGTACGGACCCCGAATTGGCCCCTCTCATGGCCAAGCTGAGCGCTGGGGAGACAGTGTCGGGATATGTATTGTCAAAGGGAACCCTATGCTACAAAGGCAAAGGAAAAGTCAAACTCGTGGTGCCCCAAGCTTTGAGGTCTGTACTTTTCGCTTATTACCATGAATCCTGCTTCGGGGGTTACTTAGGAATATATAAAACAATACAGAAAATACGGGAGAAATACGTATGGAAAGGAATGGATAGGGAGATAGCGGAGAGAGTGAAACAATGTAAAACGTAAGCCAGCACAGAAAAGTAATTTCGGGGCATTGAGTTCCTCGGTAGCGGATAAGCCAATGCAGGATATTTTCCTGGATTTCGTTGGAAAGCTTCCGCGTAGCAAAAGGGGAAATACGATGATACTAGTCGGCGTGGATGCCTTTGCTGGATAATTCCTCTCCGCGAGGCTACTGCACAGTCTTTAATAAGAGCGGTACACGAGAACATAATTCGGAATTTCGGACCTCCTAAACGTTTTATCTCAGATAACGGAAGGCAGTTCACGTCGGAGGCGTTTAAGAGGATGTGTTTTTCTTATGGAATTGAGCACATCACGACCACCCCGTATTACCCGCAACCGTCGCTGGCCGAACGTTTCAACCGGAATTTAAAATCGGCACTTATCGGTTTCCATTCAGAATCGCAGACGGAATGGGACGAAAACCTTATCTGGCTTCAACTTGCTTTAACACTGCGAAGCACGAGACTCATCGAGGAATTCCATTTGAATTGATGTTTGGGTTTAAGCCTAATTGTCCTATCTCTCTTAGGTGGCACATAGACGAACTATTGCCAAGCCAAGCGGGCTATGTAGGCATGTCAAAAAGGTGGAGAGAGGCTAAGAAGAACCTTACAATAGCACATGCGAGATCAGAGAGGCGCTACAACCAAGGCAGGGTGGATAACCCATTTCGGGCTTAAATCTTGTGAAATCGGCTTTGGGGAATACATCAATCTTTCATTTAGCCTTAATCTGCTTCTCAATGTTTAGCTGAATCTCCACGTACACTGCCTTGTGATCGCTTATTCCCTCAGCAACAGATACGCTATTCATACCCTCAGGAAGATTAGTAGCCAATAAATCTAACATATTGTTAAATCTCGTGGGAAATCTCACTAACTGATACAATGAGTGTTTGGCGAAAGTTTCAAGTCAAGCCTCGCCAGATTCACGCTCTCTACCACCGGGATAAAAGCAATTATGCCTCCGATCAATTGACGGAAGATTGAAATTGCCCCCGAATATAATGGTTTTATCTTTATTAATCGAACTTAGCGTCGCCACTTGTTTCTCTAGATAAAAAAGTTTCCACGCTCGCATTTGGTGGTCTATAAAAGGCACATATATTTACAGTCGCTCCCTTTCAAACTACACCAAACACTTTCGACTTCGTCGTCATTAATCTGTATTGGGTAACTTTCGTAATTATTGCTAACTGCTATAAAGACTCCACCTCCCGACCGGATGCATCGATCTTTTCTAAAAACGCTATAGCCACGAGGAATAATCTCCTGACTTGCTATGTCTGCCGTTAGCCAACTTTCTGGACCTATCACTGCATCAACACGCAGACTACGAATAAGATGCTCAAGTTCGGTCTCATTCCCGCGAATGCTGCCACAGTTAATCGTGATGATTTTTAGTTGATCGCTATTTCTACGTAAAGACGCCTCGCACGCTACTGAATTACTATTATTATTTACTGCCTTCTTGTCCTCCCTATTACGTCGACTATTTCTACGCTTAGAATATATTCCACTGTTAATTACCATCTCGTTTATAGTGGAACGGCGGCTGACGTATTACTACTATTGACATGCATCTCAACGCTTGGTGAATAATTACCATTCCTTAAATCTAACCTAAAAAAGCCATACGCGCTACCGTCTCCGCAGCTTCGGCAGTGTAGTGCACACCAGAACCCTTTAGGGATGCCATACATGAGTCCAGGAGGGTCTGGTACGTTTCAGCGCCGCCGTTTCATCGCAGGGACGGTTCAGCGCAGGCCGTTTCAGCGCAGACCGTTTCATAATAAGTAGATTAATTATTATTCTATTTATTTATAGGTACAATTAAATTTATACGTGCAGTTACATTTATACGTGCTATAAGAAATAAATACTTTTATTGCTTTAGATGAAATTATTTGAATAATGTATTAATAGATATTTTGTCATTTTTAAATTAAAATTGTTTTTACACTTTAAATTTTTGCTTATATTTACATATTGTTTTACATTTTATATTATCGTTACCGATGATATCCACAGGCTATGTCACAGTAAACTAACACTAAACGATACACAAAATAAAAAATCATGAAAATTTACGGCGAACACCATCGTGTAACAACAGTTATATTCAGAATCAATCGCATTATAAATTATTTTTTATTATCTCAAGTAAATATAAACATTTATGTTGCAAACTCCAGTATTTATGATTAAATTACAAAATTTTAAGGGTAAAAACAATTTTAATTTAAAAATGAGAAAATATCTATTTAATACATTATTAAAATAATTTCATCTAAGGCAATATAAGTATTTATTTCTAATAGCACGTATAAATGTAACTGCTAGTATATATTTAACTGTACCTATAAATAAATAGAATAATAATTTATCTACTTATGATAAAACGGCCTGCGCTGAAACTGCCTGCGCTGAACCGTCCCTGCGATGAAACGGCGGCGGTGAACTGGCGGCGATGAAACGGCGGCGCTGAAACGTCCCATTCCGAGTCCAGGACCGGCCTCAGGTCAACGAAGTCCACTCCATTGCCCCTACAGATGTCCCACAGCCCACGTTTCAGCCCGACCACTCGGCTCCAAACCACAGAACCGCAGTCCGTCCGAGGAACAATGCTACAGATAGTAAGCCGCACATCAGCACCCGACTCCTCTCGCACACGAGCAACCGCAGCGGCTAAGCCCTTAAAAGAACTTAATACCTTCTCGGACCCGCACTTCGAGGCGTCGTTAGTCCCAACATGGGCCACCACCCGCAGCGAGGAGCAACCCGTGCCCAATACCGACGCCCTGAACTCCTTCGCCACCTGGGTCACCGAACCTCCTGGTATACACATGGAGAACACCCGGTCATGGACTCCCTCCCGGCGGGCCCTTGACAATAAAGGCGCTACCACACGCCGGACGTTGGAGCTCCCCATCACTAACAGCCCCCTTTTTCCCCACAGCTCCCCTTGTGCCCGGTCCCCACCGAGGAGACGGGAGCGGGTGCGGGCGTGACGGCAGTGGAGTCGTCCTCCGATAACACCGCAAACCGATTACTAACAGGAAGAGGGTTCACCGAAGCGTTCCCAACTCCCAGCCTCCGCAGCACCACCCCAAGATCCCCCCGAGTAGACACCAAACACCACTCATCGGGCTTCGGGACCGGGGGACCCTCAACCCGCGAAGAGGAGCCAGGAGCCTCCCCGATCGCTCTGCCGGCTTCCGCACCCACGCGAACCCGAGCCGCCATTGTGGCGCGGTTTGCTCTCAGGGAAGACCCGCACTCCTCCCACACCTTCCCGAATGAGGTATTTAATACAAAATTGAAGGAGGATTCAAAAGCGTTCTGGTCCTATGTAAGAGAAGTCAAGGGAGGGGGTCCTTCAATATCCTCCCTGCGATGTGGTTTCGGAGACATCCTTCACGATGGGGAGGATAAAACTGATCTACTAAACGTTTACTTCGCGAAAGCGTTCACGGCAGATGGAGATAGACTTGAAGATAATCTTATTCCCGATGGATGTACTCGGATGGATAATATTAAAATCTCTGAGGCAGGAATAGCGAAGCAACTGGGTGCGATGAAGCCCAACAAAAAACCCAGGAGCAGAAGGAATTCCCGCGCGTGTATTAAAAGAACTAGCAGAAGAAATAGGTTCCTTCCTTCGGATAGTATACGAGAAATCTCTTACCCTCTGCGAGGTTCCTGATGATTGGAGACTAGCACACGTCACACCCAGTCATAAGGGAGGCGACAAAGAAAACTCAGAAAATTATAGGCCGATTTCTCTCACATCATTATCATGTAAGATTTTGGAGCACATTATTGTTAGCAACACTATGCGTTATCTTGAGGGTAGATCGCTGATAGTCAGCTGTCAACATGACTTCAGAAAAGGTAGATCCTGTGACACCCAACTCGGTCTGCTTGTGAATGATGTTTTATCATGCGGCGAAAATAATAAACAGGTCGATGCAGTGTTTCTTGATTCTAGAAAAGCTTTTGACAAGGTTCCCCCCCCCCCCGTAAGTTGTTATAAAAATTGGGAAATCTTGGCGTTAATGTGAAAGTCATTAACTGGGTTTGCGCTTTCCTTTGGAATAGAAAACAAAAAGTAGTCATCGATGGTAAGTCCTCGAGTGTGGCAGATGTAGTCTCTGGAGTGCCGCAGGGTAGTGTGATCGGACCTATGCTTTTCTTGCTTTATATAAACGACATCAGCTCAGTTGTAAAAAGTAATATCACGCTTTTTGCGGATGACACCGTAGTCTATAGAGAAATTAGTGGTCCTAGCGACCATCGTCAGCTTCAGGATGATCTGGATGCGTTATCTGTTTGGTGCAAGGAATGGCAGCAAGAAATCAATCAGAAAAAGAGTAACGTTCTAAACTTTCGGAAATTTAGAAGCCCATCGTCCGTGTTTACCTACTCGATAGATGGTGAGAGCATTCCTGTTTCGGAATCCGTGAAATACCTCGGAGTAACCTTGAATCGTGACCTGTCTTGGGACACCCACATAAGACGAGTGATAGGTGCGGCAAATAAGAAGTTGGCTTTTGTGCGTAGGATAGTCAGGAAAGGCACGGAAAAGGTGAGAGAATCCTGTTATTTATCGTTGGTTAGACCTCAAATGGAATACGCAGCAGCGGTTTGGGATCCATATCAGAGGGGACTCATAAAGGATTTAGAAAAAATACAGCGGCGAGCAGCTAGATTCGTGAAAAAGAATTACGATAAAAAACAGAGCGTCACGTTACTCATTGAAGAGTTGAATTGGCCATCGGTGAAAGATCGTAGATTACAGGCGAGACTTAAACTTCTAGAGAAATATAGGTCGGAGATATTCGTAAATGAAATGAAGGATATTATTCGACAACCAACGTATATCGGACGGAGGGCTAATGAGGAAAAGATTCGCGAAATAGATAGTAGGACGGAGAGGTATAAGGAGACCTTTTTCCCTAGGACAACACGTGACCACAATAGATAACTGTGAATAATAATTAGTTAGGAACTTGGTGCGCGGCACCCCCTGCCATCCACGGTCAAGGTGACTTGCAGGGTAATATGTAGATGTACCTTGGACCTCTCTCACATAAGACCAAAACGCATTAGGGTTCTCCTTCAAATAATTATTTAATAAGATGATAAAAATAATTAAAATAGGTAATAAAAATAAATAAGGAAAGAAATACCAGTTCCACATAACACGACAATACGGCTACTGCTAAACTACTGCTACCACTACAGATGTCGCTCGCAGGCTGGTCAGCGCTCGCAGGAGGGAGTGAAAGGCACGTCCGTCCTCTTCGAGAGCCTTATATTTTAGGCAATGATTTTATATTGAAAGCTTCCATGGTAATCGATAGCCATGCGCGTAAGGCATTTTTTCCTTCAATTCTCGGTGGTCCCTGCCCTTCGTCACCTTCCCCTGCTCGCATATCGTTGGGGAAAGCTCCTCAACCAACGCTCATTTTCTCGACCAGGCCAAGGATGACTCATGTAACGAGAACATGGATTTACCCCTCCTCCCTTTGAAGGAAAGCTGCCACGAAACTTGATTGCTTATCTCGGGTTAGAATCGATCACCACTCCGATCCAACCCGATTTAACCCCCGATCCAACCCACGTTCATATTTCTTGTTTATTGCAACATCTACCATTGTCCTTTACAAATATTCGTCATCATCAGGCTTCGGACAGAGGCATTTGCAAGATAATAGAGCAAATCAAGTCAGGGAAAAGCATCTCTATCCATGTACTACTATATGCAATAAGAACTACAGAGTGAATCTTTTAATTTTTTATATACTGTGAATTTCTTGGGGTACTACTTGAGCAATATGAGGCATGCATAATTTGTATACCGGTTGCTCAATTATTTTGTCTCTATTATACTTTAATAACTGTTGGTCAATGCAAAAGTTGGCATTTTTTTTCGTCGTTCTCATCTAATGATTGCTTTCAATATTTAAATGATGCCATGTTGGCATATTATATTTCCTCTTGTAATTAATCTGTGACTTTGTAACAATATTGTGTTATTGTACTTCTGAACTTTGGTGATCATTCCTGACTTCTAAGTTGAACTTGAAACTTAGTGTGACCTATGCTTCGACATGATGTAGACTCTCTAGTGGGACTTTAATTTGAAAAACGCGCATCAGGCCGGACCTTTCCTGAGTGAGTGAACTCTTCAAAAGTGGGAGGATGCAGCATTTTAGCCTCTTACAGTTTATCGAGTTCTCCATCAGTTTTTCGTGTTCGCCAGAAGTTTTTGTTCTCGAACTCCAGCAAATACAAAAACTCCAGCAAACGCACGAACACCAGCAAACGCTCGTACGACAGTAAACGCGAGTACGACTGCATATGCGTGTACGTACAGAGTTTCTACCTTTATAGACAACAGACATTAGCCCAGAAGAGAACGCTACAATCGTGATTATTAACCAATAGACTTCCGCGAGAGGTACGCCCTTTTCTCTAGAAAAGATCAAATCAGGGGAGTCCCAAGATGGCAACGTTGGAGAGCGCGACGCCGGGAAGAGAAGACAGTCACGAGTAGAAGACGAGGGTGGAGAGAGAACGACAGAGAGACTGGCGAGAAAGCAGAGAATGGCAAACCAGCCGGCAAAATTTCCTTGTTCATCCAAGTTCGTATAGTTTATTATCCTCCAAGTAGACAATTCTATCGAGTATATCTCTTGTATATTTCTGTTATGTATTATTTCACTCCAATATATTTGTAAGCATTTTCCATGTCACGTTAACATCGCGTTATATTCGATTGCCTGTTGTCAGCACCAGTGTTATTTAAAAGGGTGGTATCGTTTTTGTATCTTAAGTATCTTGTGAATTACGAGAGAATAATGTAATTGGGACAGTTGTCTCAGTGGTAAAGGGGGCAATGAAAAACTTCGTCACTCTTCTCAACCTGCGTATCGCCGAAAATGTTAATAAATGCTTGTAAAAAATAAGGTAAATTTGATTAATAAGTTTTTTCTAAAAAAAATCAATTCGATCTTCAGCCAACTCCTATCCTTAGTTCGGCGGATGCAGGGTGTCACGCACTTGAGCATCGACTGTCCAGTGCGCCGCGACGGAAAAGAGGTTGAGATCCGCTGGCATAGATCAACTACATCGAAAAACTACGGCCCGCGGGCAGCATGCAGCCCTCGAGAGCATTATGTATCATCCCCGAAGCTATGGTGAAAAATCGATCCGTAAAATCATCAGTTTTTTATTTGTCAATTCAAATTATTGTCAGAAAACTTCGAGCGTTGGAATTATCACGCGAAAAATTTCGATTTGATCTTCACGAATATGATATCACAATCTTCGGGTAAATTCCGATGTTAAATCCCATGTAGCCCGCCGAAGAATTCGGAACAATGCGGCACGCCTAGCTATTCGCGACTTTACAATCGGTGGCGTAACAATAGGGTGTCGTTGGTGGCCAAATGCCGCGGACCCAGGGACCATCGAATATAGAAAATATAGATTTTTTAGCGATTTTTCTTTTTTATCCTAATTTCTGAATGGCTCTCCAGTTAACTTTTATTTACGGAGAGAGTAAATTTAAAAGACAAAACTTTTCAACATATTCCCGATATCAGACACGTGCAACTTGGCAGATTTTACAATGGGCTTCTGTTTTAACTGAAGATATGCGAGGGTGAGGACCTCAATAATCTGCCGCGGGCTCCTAGTTACGTCACCGTCCACAAAGCGTACCGACACTTGGAAAATTTAACCGACCGAATCCAACCTGTAAATGTTGTCTCGCAAAACTGATAAGACGAGAAAATCCTTTTTGAAACACGGTTAGCGTAGCGGTCGGAGCATTGTGCGGTGCCGCTCATGCGATAAGCGGCGAGAAAAAGCAAGCAGTGGAGGGGAGAAATATTAAACAACCACCCTCAACGGTTTCCTCGGCGATAACTAGGCTCCTTCGGATTTGACGGTATTATTCTCGATTCTTATAACTAGCGCATTTGCGACGACCGCTCCAACTAGTAGGGTGGAAGCAGTTAAAGTAAAGTGATGTGTTACGAAGAGGAGGCTACGGAGTACGTTTACAGCTGCAAGAATGTTACCCTATTAACGCAAAAAAATTCGGCGTTTACATTTCGTAACGTCAACCTGAATAGAATTCCACCATATTAGTAACTTAAAGTGATCCATCCGTGTGTCTGTGAGGCTGTTCGAGTTGGTAAGCGATTTCTGTTCAAAATAGTAGAATTTTTCATGGAAGTGATATTTTTTATATTTCCCGAGCTCCGATTATTCAATTCTCTAGTGCAGTGCATTCCTATCCTTGTGTTTTCTTGTTTACTGCTTAACTACGGTGGTAATGTTAAGTGATACTCCTGGTCTACGGCATTTCTCGTAACGAGAGCCGTTCAGATTCCTACAACCGACGGATACCATTGGCGCGTTATTTTCAATAGATACAGGCCGTGGCGTACCGGACGCTCACGCAACCCCCGCGTGGCAGGGATGGGATCGAGGCCAAATGGGGCCCAAATTGTTTTTGTGAGAGCATTCAATTTTTTCTGAGCCTTCAATTTTGTTTTGGCGGGGGGTTTGCACGTTTTCTGGTACCCAACTGGATACAGGATTAGTATTTCTGTCTTTTCTACGCAATGGGTGCGTTCTCGGATTACGCTATCGAAAAAGAATTCGAGAGAAAAATCAGTGATGGCGAGCACGCATCGACAGTGTCACCTGGTGGGAGTTCATGAAACTGACAGTGGGTGAGTGACTACCTGGAGCAGAAGTCTTTCTCCGCTGAAACCACAATAAAGGTAAGGAGACGTCATTTCCTAGGAGGAGAATTCTCAATTTCCTGTTATTTTCCATTGAGTAGGTAGCATGCAACCGCAGATTAGCTATTCGATCGAAACGGATGTTAATATCTTCATACGCACGTACGAGAAAGCTAAAATAATCCGCGTGGGTGCCTTAATTTAGAGTTGACGCGCGATAATGTTCATAAATTATATCCGCCAATTGATCAAAATGCGTAAAATATCTTTACTTTATCATTTTTCTTTCCTTATCAGTTTTCCTACCTTGCGTCAGAGCATTATTATGCTTCGGTCTTTCACTGCAATTAGCATTGGAACAAACAGTTATCTTCGTGTTACATTCATTTCGGCATTCCAATTTTACACTCTCCGAAAACTCGCAAAAATTCGCGAGCTTCACTATCGAACGCTTATGTGACACAGCCACGTAGATATTTCTTTTATAATTCCAAAATCAAATGTTTAAAACCGAAATAAATATAATACTCTTAATCCAGTATCCGAATTCATCATTGAGAGCGAGCATTTTAAAAAATCAGAGAGATTTTCCACCTACCTGGGTTTTTTCATTGCAAAAACCACGCCGATTAACTGGAAAAAGGATATTGAGAACTTGGCGCCGGAAGTTAGACACGCCATCAACGAAGAATGACGCAACGCCTAATGTGAGCGAAATGAACTTCGGAGTTCTCGCGTAAACATCCGTCAGTAACGGATATGACGGAACACGAGGGGAAAAAACATATACGGCAGAAAAGGCAATATTACATTTAAAATTCCGACATTGGTAGCAAGAGCCTATTAGTCACGGATACGAATCAAAAAGCAGACACGAAATTTTTCATTTGCCGATGCTCTTGGACTAGGCGATTTTCGTAAGCAACTGATGTAAATAATATAAATATAATAAATAAAAGAATTGGCACAGAGAGATTTTAATATTCATCTCTGTATTCGCGTAATAAAAAAACGCTAGGTTTCGGTATTGAGTCAAATAAAGAGTTAATTAGTTTTGCTAAAATAAAAGACTTTCATTCGAAAGCAACGGATAAACACTACATATTATTATTTGAAAATATTTAGTAGAAAACATCAAACAATAAAAATAAAGTTTTTAATTTAACCAGAGAAATAAAATAAACAGCAAAAAGGCGATGCGCGCATTACAGTCAACTTCGGTTATAACGGATCGCCAGGGGAGGGCGCCAAAAATCCGTTATAACCGAAGTCCGCAATGTCCGAGGTTAGGTGAAATTATAGTATTTTCCGGCATATAAGACGCATTTTTTTTTCAAAAAAATTACCCTTAAAATCAGCTTGCGTCTTCTACGGCTAAGGTAAGGTTATCACTGTTCTTAATACTAACACTAACGAACACATCCACAGAATGGAATAATTAACAGTCATATGTTGCAAAAATATTAAAATATACATTATTTATAATTGATAGTGAAAATTTTGATAATAGTTATATGCAATAATGCATTATGCAACGTGAATCCCGACGACACATTTTCATGATTACGCTTTAATATATATCCGCTTACAGTGATTACAATTTAGGCGCGTTAGCGATCTTTTAATTCCTAATGAGCCCGTTGAATGGGGCGATAATGCCACGGAACAGTAGAATTCGTGTAGATGTCATAAATATTTTATACATATCTAGGATAAATGTTACGTATATTGAGATTGCAATGGATACAAGAATGAAAAGATATGCCTACACTATTACCTATAAGTTTCAGGTGATTCAATAGGTAAAAACGCAGGGAAACCAAGCATTTGCACGTCATTTGCGTCCAACTCCCACAGAAAAATAATCCGTGAATGAAGAAAACGAGGAAAAACTGAAGCGGACGAGAAAAGAGAACCATATTCTTCGTAAGCTTGGTCTTAAATGGGCACAACTATAGTCCATTTCAGCATTGCGTGAGGGTGCGACGTATCTACAGTTAAACCCGTGGGGTGAGGGGAAGAAAATATCAGCCAATAAGAGGTCGTAAATTTCCCTCGCCGCTCAAAATCTCTTGACGTGCGCTGTTGACACGATTGCTCACACTTTCCAATCGTATTTCGGCGACGGCGGAAAGCATGAACGTGCTTCATCCGGATCTATTGGAGCATAGAACTTCACTCGTCAGCAGCTACCGATAAACTGAGCAAAATTGGAAACTTGACAACATAGCGTCGTAGCCAAAGCGAAATAACCCGAACGCGAGCGGAATACTACGAGTCCCAGCCGCAAGAGAAGTAGAAACGGAAATTAGACGGAAATGATGGTTAGGTAGGGTGACCATACGCCCAAGTTTAGCCGGGACTGATGGTTAGTTAGGGTGACCATACGTCCCGGTTTAGTATTTGTCCTCCGACAGCCGAGTGCACACAGGGCACATTTAGCTAAACGAGTTCCGATGCAATTATTTATATTTTAGATCACCGCTATTTGCTTTCACGAATTAAGTTTATCTAGAACGTCATATTTAACTGTTATCACGCCATAATATTTTCTTGAATGTTGCAAGATACGGATTTAACCACGGCTAGAAATGCTACGCGACATGGCTTTTCCTAAATGCTTTGGTGAACCAAAATACCTTTTTTCTGGAATATTTTCTAAAAACTTGGGGTGCGTTTTATAGGCCGAAAAATACGGTAAATATGACTCTAAAATATTTGTTTCCATCAATTTTCTGACCAATTTTGTAATAATTTTGTGCACATAATGTTAGAATTTGAAAAAAGTATGGGCTACTTTTGCCAAGAAAATCATGGCCAAGCAACGCAGAATTTATCTATTTGGCACGTAAGCGACAAAACAACTATATATCTTATATTACCCCGGTCGTGTCCCGGTTTTTCTTCCCCAGAACATGTTGTGCCCTGGTTTTACTTCCTCAGAATCTGGTCATCTTATGGATAGTAGAACTGAGGATTTTTGGTATTGCTGTATCGATCAAAACCGTTATGTACGAGACAAAATGAGTTTTAGAAGAAAAAGTAGTTGAGCGTACGTATATTTATTACATATGCATTCCATTTAACATTTATTGCATTAAATTAAAATCTCATATGGCACTTAAGTTTAAGTAAGTGCTATCGGTAAAGGGTATCTATACGTGCGACGTGTGCGGCGCACCCCGAAAGCTTCTCTTCTCCGGTGGACACACCTCACGCTCATTCTGGAAAAGCGGCTGGTCTAGTGATGGGTATAATCAATTATTTCAATAAGTGTAACCGAGTGAATGTCATAATCGATTATTATTCGAATGATTTCGGTCGGGGAGAGGGAGGGGGAGGGGGAGAGGGAGGGGAGAGAGGTGGTCAGTGCGAGATTGTGTTCTGGAATGCCAACCCATATGTCGCGGGTTCGAATCCTGCTTCGGGCATGGATTGTTGTGATCGGTCTCGGATTTTCCGGTCATTTTCTGATGACAAGTTTTAAGTAGCTTATCGGGAGACAGGAAAAACTACAAACAGCTAAAAAAAAGTCAGTTCAAGCTACGTTCCTAACTCCGTTCCCGATATCCTTATTTAAAATAAAAGAGGAACGAATTTCCGGCGAGCGAAGCGAGCAAATGTGGGTGCAAGGAGGGTGTGAGGTTTGTGGGGTGGGCAATCTCCGAAGTACTTACGTATTTTGCTTCATCAATTTCTCCCACAAGAATAAACAAACATTAAAACAAACAACTTCTAAACATAAAAATCAGCTATAATTAGAAATAATACACAAAAATCCCAGTTAAGTGTGATTCTGATCACACCATTTACGGATTCGTAGGTAAAGTAGTTGAGAAATAACTTCAGTGAGTGGATGGGTAATTGAAAAAGATGTGTTATCCGGATGGGTTTAGCCACCAGCACAACACGCAACCAGTAATAGCTATTTTTTACATATTTATTATTTTCTCAAAATATTTGGAATCAATTTAAACAAAATTTTATACGATTCCTCACATTATAGTAGGGTGTCTTTATGACGTTTTTCAGCTTTATAACTCAAATAGCTTCCGAGATAGAAGGGGGGCAACTTGAATTGTCATTTTTTCCTTTCCTTCGGACGCCATTTTGAAAACATTTAAAAACTACAATATGATTTATAATCCGAAGATTATGGTTTTTCATTTGATACCCAACATGTATTTTGATAAAAATGTTGAATTTTTAACCTCTCGCCATTTTCAACAGTTTTCCGTCAATTATTTTTTATAAACTTTTCCATATTTTTCCTGTCGTTGGGCCACTAATATACTTATGCATGCCGAATTTGAAGTCCTTGGGTTGAGCGGTGCGATTAGCAGACCTTCCTGACAGACTGACACACACGCACACACCCGGAGCTCAGTGTTCAGTGATTTCCACTGTTGAAATGGGGAGGCAGCGGTGGAACTCACGAGTTCCTCCTCCCTGGGCGTCTGGACCCTTATTAGTTCCTTGTTCTATTAGTCTTCATGAGGATAAAATGAACCCCGTGTATGATAATACTTATCTATTCTCTGCATTTTAATTCTGTCAGTCATAACTAAAACATATCATTTTAATGATTTTTTCCGAGATTTTCATTTCCAATGTACACAGACGTCCAGCCGGCCCTGCCCCATCAAATGCTGGCTAAATCGTTGTCAGTCCGCTGAAAAAATGACGGACCTAGATCTAACAGCTTCCGAGATATTCATTCCTCACCTACAACGGCCGCTAGCAGGCCCTGCCGTGTCAAACGTTGGATTGAAAGAGTGTGTCGGGCTACTTAAAAAAACCTGAAACAATGATAGCCCTAGCTCAAAAGATTTCCTGGATATTCAATGCTCGTAGTGTGATTGTACCCCTACCTACACTTTCGATTATATGGACAATGTACATAACTAACAATATTAGCTATTAATAATTCGTTCCTTACTGAATAATCCCATTAAAGCTACAATTCGTTCGGAAAATTTTGAGCGAATATTCGCCAAGAAACGATTATGAGCTATCACTCACTCGGTAACGAATATGAACGGTTATCCGTTGAGAGACGATTATGAGTGATTATTCACTGAGAAACGAATACAAACGATAATTCGTTGAGAAACGAATACGATTGATTATTCGTTGAGAAACAAATACGAGTAATTATTCGTGAAGCAACAATTATGAGTGAATAATCGATTATGGGTATTCGATTATAGCATCATTCTGATATAATAGAATAATTTGAATGACATAATCGAATAATTCGAATGATTTCCAAAATTGAATAATTCGAATGATCTCCATAATCGAATAATTCGATTATGGATATTCGAATATACCATCACTAGGCTGGTCCATTCCGCTAACTTCCTCTCTTTATTTCGCGTGATATTTTCCGTATTTACTCCCGTGTCGCACGTAGCGCGCGCGGGAGTCGTGGGGCGGACGCGGAGGCGGGAGGTTCTCGGGAAGCTAGGTCCTGCAGCTCCAAGGTGTTCTGGGGGCCATTCATCGTCTCGGCTAAGCCCGATGATAACTTCTCGATGGATGCCGCCATGGTACATCATCGTATTCATTTCGGCCCTCCGCAGGCGCCAGAGTAGCGGGGAGCGAGCTGGCACGAAAGCGGGGGGGGGGGGGGGGGAGAGGGGACGCGGGAAAATTCCACGGCTCCTGCTTCAAAAACGTTATAGCCGAGGAAAATTAATGTTAGAGAATGCCGCAGAAATCCGTTATATCCGAAGATCCATTATCACCGAGGCCGGTATAACCGATGTTGACTGTTTTTCTATAGAACAAACGAATTTTTTCATTATTTAATTGGCATAATAGGATTTGTTTTCGCTGATAGTCGAAGATAAAATGCTGTTGTGGAAATTTAACGGAGGAAAACTAGAAGGATGAAAACTTAAAAATTGTGTTCATATACATTTCGATTGTTTTTAGTTAAATTTCACGGCAGAAATTCTAATTCCCTCGATTTTGGTGAGTATTATGTTCGCGGTTTCATGCCTTCGCAGGGAAATTATTCAAGCAATTTTCTGTGTACGGAATGTAAATTTCACACAATTGCTCCCGCCGACACACTGCTTGATCGCTAATGCCAATCAAGTTCGTAGTAAATATATGCAGAGCCACTGAGAGAGGGGGCCTGGAGGGCCATTTGGCCTGGGCCTCAAGCTCAAGGGGTTGCGGTTGAATGGACTCGTCATGCATAATATCAACTGAGAAATTGCATGAAAATTAGGTTTTTCCACAATAACTTGAGTGGGAAAAGGCCAGAATAACATTTTATAAATACAAAATACACAAATTACACTTTACTGCTTTTTAGCTAATGATTGTATTATTTCATTTTCATGTCTTTATTTGTATTATGGCCAGAGGCCTCTAAATCTGAAAGTGGCCTGAGGCTCTCCGAACCTCTGAGAGGGCCTGCATCTATAAATACTTCGACAAGCGCGAAACCCACATTACTCTATACTCCGAATGTCATTCTCTCGCTCTCTGTTAGCACGTGAGTCAATTATTTCTGTTTCTACAATCCTTTTGCACATAAAATATGACACCACAATGCCATGAAATGAAACAAGTACACAGAAAAGTGTGAAAATAAAGAGCGCAGCTTCGGGGAATGTTGAGGAAATATTGGGATTCATTGTTTACTTTTCTTGAACTTTACTTTCGCAATAATCTGAAAAGTTTCTGTGGTCGTATATAAAAGAAAATTGCGACGTTTATCGTTCAAAAGTAGATCGAAAAACTTTGCTCTAAACCTGTCCGTGACGTGGGTGTTCCAATCTGGGAGTTAATAATGTGACCCGTATTTCTTGATTAGCGTAGGAGCAGTTTTTATTGAACTGTTTCAATATTTACGCTATATTGGCAAATAATTGGGGAGGCAGCGTAAATAATCGGCGCATATATTTATACTTTTGGAATATGTAAGCATGTAACATATTTATTAAAACAAACACGAATTATACGTAAAAAAACTTTGGGTTATCACATACGTACTTTAAAAGTAAAAAGGCAAATTCTCCAAGCGTTGATTCTAAACGGAACCGCTGTGAGATTTCCACTTTAGACGACTCCCCTATAACTGAAACGTGCTCAAGGGTTATAGAACTCCTTACGGCAACAGCGGATATTAATTTACATTTTTACAGTGAGGTCGGTAATTAAATTTGACAAATGAAGGAAATCGGCATAACATTCAGTTTGTGCCTGTCACTTTTAAATGCAATCTACACGTGCGATACGCTGTACGTACTTAAAAGGAGAACATTTTATCCCAAAATTGTCGGAAAATGGTTGTGCGAGAGTAATGAGAAAAATTTCAACGACAAAGGGGATGAAATAATAAATTTTTAGCGATAAAAACAGTTACGACCATTACGTAAGACGGCTATTAACTAACGAAACACGAGGGATAGAATGGATGTGATACTTAACGGAAACAAGCGTAATTCATCGTGCTAACAAAGCTTCGCTTTGGATATTGCGAGCTGCAAAACCATTATTTTATGAATAATCTCCAAATATTTCTCCTAGATAAGGTGCAAACCTTTCATGATCTATAAGGTGCATAGGTTCGACTAATATTTTGCATTCCCATATCTAAATTCCAGCACAGCAATTAAGGCACTACTAAGAATATTTAGTTACACGGAGGCTACCTTTAGTAAGGAAGTGCAAGAATTGAAGAGGGAGGACTGAAATTATGCACAGAAAATACTTTCCAGAGGGATTCGTTCATTTTTAATTAAACGTGGAAAAAAATAAATTTCTATCACCTCCGGAAGCAGGAACTACATTTATATATTTTTTTGAAACATGTCGCCACACGTTAATTTTTCAAGATTTTATAAAATTTCTTCCTCTTCCCCTACACGTCAAATCATATATCCTCATCGTAAAGAAATAAATTATACTTTTGGAGCTCTGGAAAAAGTTCGCTCCTGTTGCAACTCGTGTTATATTTATTAACCGAACAAATAAAGCCCATATTTTTGGTCGAAATTCTATCAAATTAATTTACGAGTGTGCGGCGCTTATTAAAACTTTCAATATTGGAAAATCAGATCTCAGAAGAATTTACGAAATGTTGATATTGGATAAAAATATGGTAAACACTACGTGGCGGTGACACAGACATAATTACGATGAGGGCAATGAAAATTGTTTGCGACGTAAAAGTTTAAAGAACCCATGTCAAACTGCAGGCCGTGGCCTTGCTGTGCCTTAAAGAGGCCCGAGTGCGATTTTTCTCAATTAAATTGTTCAAGATTTTATATACTTTACTTTTTGAAAAGGACTCAAGATTTTTCATAGTAATTGAGGTACAACAGAACGCCGTTTCTAAATTATAGCTTTCCTTTGCAAATCTAACTTCTAATCTTCTAGCAAAGGTCTCTTTTTCCACTTCGAGCCCTCATTAAACAATTATAATCTTAATGCGGCTCTCTCATTGATTTAATGCGGTCCTGATGCCTCTTCGAGTTTGACATGCTTGGTTTGAAAGTTTTTATACTCAGTAAGGCGTTTAACATTTAAAATTAATATTCACACATTTTTCACGGATCAAGAGGATTTCAAAAGTCTTTATAACAAGAAAGTAAACGTTTCACATTATAAAACTAATGTAAAAAGACTCAAAAAGCTTATATAATATCAATATTAATTATTAATATTCACACACGTTTATAAAATAAAAGAGCCGAGTAATCAAATTACTCGAGAGACGTGTGATGCGCACAAAATACGCCCTTGCACATCTTTATATAGAATTTCAGGTGCAAAAGCACTTAAAAAAGTGCTAGACATGAAAATATTTTTAAATCGTTCAATTATTTTAACTAGACATGTATGTAAGTAGGCAGCCATCGATTGGAATAGCTGACGTAACACCACTGATCCCCTTTTTCAACTCGTCACTGAGCAAGACGGAGTCTCATTAAGTGCTCTTCTGACTCTGAAAAACTTTTTATTCCATACGTCCTTAACTGGGTTATTATACACGCTAATTTCGAACCGATAGGCGAAAACGAACTCGTTAAAAACGAGGCACTGTAGATTCTCTATTAATGGAAGCGAATCCTTCCGGGGGCCGCATTGGAATTTGCCCAAGCTTTGGCAGGCCGGATTAGAGTTTAAATCGGAAATTACCTAGCGATTCTCAGTTATTATATAAGTAAAAATCGATTCTGAATGAAGTTCTCAAAGGTAACGTTTCAACATTAAGCGCTTCATTATCCTGGTTTGAATTTTGGAAATAGGAATTTGCGTGTTAAGTTTTACGGATCCCTTTTTTCGTCGCAACTTAGTTGGCCGCACAAAACGCCCTCGCAGGACGTTGGCTTTAAATGAGAAATATCATTTGGCGGAAACGCCCTTTAGTAATGGTATAATTTCTAACTACTTTAAAATATGTTAAATGAATCATAACTTATCGTATGTAACCGAAATTTATTACTTGTCATTGCTTTATGTGAACATTTTCTGTTGATATCAGGGTACTTCAAACGCCTATTGCGATATCATTGCTCTGAAAGAGGAATAACGATTAGCAGTGGCCTACAGTCCACCTCGGAAACCTTGACGTAGCGCAGTGTCCCGCACCCTAAAGAGGCGCAATATCGAGGAAAATGAAGCCCGTAACTAGTAAAAATTATTATTGCCATCGTTTGCAGAAAGAGACTGCTTCTGGTTTACTATGGGCTAGGAGAGTCGAGGCAGGCATAATTAAGTTTTCTAATAGAACAGGACCTATTTATGAAGGAAGAAAAGCGAACGAAATCGATAAGTGCAATGCATTAACGATAAAGTGAATCAAAATGGAGTTACGTAATGGAATTAAAAAAATAGATACAACTACGATACTCCTTAAAATATTTCTCAGAATTTTACGAAAAATACAGTAACTTCAACTTTTTCCTTTTAGAAAACGTTTACTGATAATTGATGGAATAAATTGATCATAAGATCCAATGCAGACAGGCATAACCTGGAATGTTAGGAATGACTTTGAAACAAGAAAAATTCTGCAATGGTCGGGAATCGAACCCGGGTCATCCAAATAAAACAGAGTTCTGAAACGATTGTTCTGTGGTATAATATCCGCCCGGCAAGTGGAAGACCCTGGTACGGTTCTCGGTCATAGCAGAACTTTTCTCCTGTTACCAAAGTATTCCGTTTTATGATAAAAAATTAACGGCGAAGAACTACAGAAAATAGCGAAAATAAATCGAGCGGCGAATATAATATGAAAGGATATTACTGCCACAAATATTAAACATTTGCAGAAACACGATAAGAAAATTACGGAAATGCATTCTTGATTAAACAAATAATACAGTCCAAGCATTCCTTAAATATAAGGAGGTCGCATCCATCTCATTTTCCCAACCCAATCCGAGCGTTAAATCTCGTGGAAACATCGACACAAATACAACTCCGGCGAAAACGTTTAATCAGTGCGTCGGTTTACAAAAATAGACAACAGCCAGCTAGATAGGCAACGAAAATGACCTCCTGCCTATCAGGGGAGGGGGGTGGTGGAGGGAATTCACAGATAAATAAAGCGAGCCGACATCAAACGTACCTAACACGCATGATTTACAAGCCATTTACTTCACCCGGAGAGGGGAGCGAAAGGGGAACTCAAATCAATTCCACGATGAATGATGGAAATTAAAGCGAAAAAGTAATATTGAATCATCAGCCCTTGGCATAGCAGTTTCACCAATAAAACTACCAGCTTCCTCCCCTAAACAAACACACACTTGAGAGATAGGCGTCCCCAACACCGCCCTCTCCCAGACCCACTTAACCGCTTGCTTCATTCAACACATGCAGGCCCAACATTGAGTTAAGCGGCTATTAACGAAGCTCTCGGCTCTCCGCTCACCCAGCTCCACCTCCGCCCGCTCCTCCTCCCCCCGCTCATTATCCGCCCGCTCCCCCCCGCACCAACTCCGTCCGCTCCCCCCGCTCCTCCTCCGCCAGGTTCCCCCGCTCCTACTCCGCCCGCTCCTCCTCCTCCTCATCCGCCCGCTCCCCCAACCACCCGCTCCACCCGTTCCCACCGATCCCCACTGCCAGCTTATCCCCTTCTCGCTTCACCCCTTCCACCACCTCCCCTGCCACTCCGCTCTTGCCCGCTCCGACCCTGCCCGCTCCGCCACTGCCCGCTCCGCCCCATCCCGCTACCGCAACGCTCCGACTGAAACACCCTTCTACCGCCGAACACACCCTTCCCCATTTCCCACCCCACCTCCGAAACCCACGTTGCCTGTTTTAGCCCCAGTTGCCCGATTTCGAATGCCCGAATCCCACTTGCCATTAATCCCACTTGCCATAGTCCCGAAAGCTCGAATACCAAATGCTCGAATTCCATGTTGCTAGAATCCCACTTCCCATAGTCAAGACTGGGGTGGGGAAAAGTGGGGTATTTACGAATAGAAAGCAAAAAGCGAAGGAACCGAGGGGAATTTACGGATATGCAGCAAAAAGGAGAATGAAAGGCGTAGGAGGGTCAAGGGGGGAGGGTGTTAGGTACGATGAGGGAATATAGTCGACATTGGTATCGATCGACAGAGAATTTTACAGCGATTACGAATACGCAGCGTAAAAACGAAAATAAGGCGAGGGAGTGAAAAGGTGGGAGGGCGTAAGAAACGCCAAGGAAACACGGTAGACATTGGTATCAATCGACATGGAATTTTTTGGCGATTACGAATACCCAGCGTAAAAACAAAAATATAGTGGGGGAAGGAAAAGGGGGAGGGCATAAGGTGCGCCAAGGGAAGACGGTAGACATTGGTATCAATCGACAGAGAATTTTAGAGCGATTACGAATACGCAGCGTAAAAACGAAAATAAAGTGGGGGGAGTGAAAAGGTGGGAGGGCGTAAGGAACGTGTTTTTCCATTTCAAGTTCTTTGAGGATTAAGAGAGATTAATGTAAAATGAGACAGTTACGTCGCATTATTAGAGGTCCCACCGAGATCCGAACGCAGGTTCGTTATTGTCTATTCTTGTATTTCGTACTCTTGTAATCTAAAGTTCATTATTATAAACTTGTCTTGTCTATTTCACTTTCTTTGGTTTCATGCTGTTTCATTTCCACTATGGACACGTCTAAGAAACAATATTTCACCACTGCATCAGATAGGGCTAAAAGAATGCGCTCTCCGCAGAGAACGGGTAGAATGAAAACCCACCTGTGATTTCCTCTCCTTCGCCGTCTGATCTTACCCAAGTGGTCTACGTTCTCTTGTCTAAGTTTCCTCCCTTAATAGAGCTTTCAGCCGAACCCACCTTCGCTTTTTTGTCTGAATTACGCTATGTTCGCGAACAAAAGTTCGTCGCTGATAAATTATCTTTTGATTCTCACCCTTACTAAAATCCCGGTTACGCTGAGGGATTTCTGGTTTAACTCTATTTCGCGGAATCTATCTTGGGAGCAAGTCATTTCAAAGGTCTGAGAAACGTTTTTCTCGAAGAGAGAATTCGAACGCCTTGTCTCGTTGAAAGTCAAGCGATTCGAATGCCTAGATAAGTCACCCCTGATGTTCTTCCAGACGGTCAAGGCGGCAATCGCGGTGTTGTGTCTTAATTATTTGGAGTTAGAGATTGTGGAACTCGTACTCGATAGTGTCAATCCCCTGACGCAGCCTACATTCCTTTTCGTCGGGAGGCCTAATAATCTAGCCGAGTTAGACGACTTACTCACGCAATCCGATAAACTCCTCATGGCCAGAAAAGAATATTCTCGCGAGAACCCATTATCCTCGGGTGTTTCGTCACCCACAGCGTCCCGAACTCCGCCAAAGGCTACATTTCAACCTAATCAAAATCGCCGTTTTCGGGGTGATTCGCGTAACCCTCCGGGTCATTCTTATGTTAATTGGTCGGATGCTCCTGACACACCACTACTTCAGGTGCCCATTCATTCGAAACCACGCCATGCTCTACTCGATACCGGTTCGTCAATTTCTCTATTAGATCGCAAGGAATGGGCCAACTTAAAAATACATAGCAAAAAGCGAGCGCTTCAAACCTATTTCGTTAAATGCAATGGTCTCTCGGCTCACCCTTTTTTGTTTCGATCTAGGGTTCAGTTAAAAGTTCGAATCCACAACTTTTCGTGGAAGACATGGTTTTATTTGGCCGACTTGCCATACATTGCCGTACATTTTAGGCCAAGATTTTATATTGAAATCCTCCATGATAATCGATAGCCGTGCCCGTAAGGCATTTTTTCCTTCAATTCTCGGTTTTCTATGCCCTTTGTAACCTCCCCCTCGCATGCCGCTGGAGAAAGTCCCTCAAGCAACGTTCATTTTTTGACCAAGCTAAGGATGACTCATGTAACGGCAATCTGGGTTTACCCCTTCCCCCTTCGAAGGACAGCTGTCGCGAAATTTCTTTCCTGTTCTCGCGATATCCGGACGTCATCACGCCGGACCTCGGGCACACAACTTTAATTGAATACGAAATCGAATTGTATGATTGTACCCCAATTCGTTCTCATCCGTATCAATTGTCCCCGCCTAAACTAGCCTCAATGAAGAATCATGTGACTTCACTGTTAGAGAAAGGCGTGATCGAAGAATCGAACTCCACATTTGCTAGCCCGGTCTTTCTCATCCCGAAGAGAAATGAATCAGATGGCCTTGTAATCGACTACCGCAAAATTAATAAAAGGGTTAAATATGATAATAATCCGGTACCTTCGATTGAGCTAGCCTTCGCTTACCTTGGTTCTGCCAGGTTCTTTTCGATTTTTTATCTCAATTCTGCGTTTAATCAGATTCCTTTGTCACCTCAGAGTAAACCTGTCACTGCATTTATTACCCCCTTTGGTCTTTACCAGTATAGTAGGTTACCATTTGGACTTTGTACGAGCCCCCAGATATTTTCAAGATCGATCGATAAGGTTTTGGGGGACTTAAAATTTAATTGTGTATTTCCTTATATCGATGACTTATGTATCTATTCCAGTGGCGGATCGCCCTCCCCTTGGACGACCCCATTGCACTCCACTGGGTGCATTCTTACATTCATTCCGTGCAACATTCCTTGCTTCTACACCGAAGATTAAGTCTCTATGACAAGGAAAAGAAAGATTCTGATGGGGATAGGGATTTTCAAAATGTATGGTCGTCGGCAGAGGCGGAATCAAGAGGGGGAGGGGCAATTGGAGCGATCGCCCCTCCCCTTGGGAAGTTTCTGGATCCGCCCCTGATCTATTCTAAATCTTATGAGGAACACCTGGACCACATCGGCAAGGTACTGCAGAGAATCCGCTCCCTTGAATGCCTTGAGGAGAAAGAATGCCACTTTTCATTGAACCGATTCCCATTCTGATTCTTTTATGAAACTTAAAAATGTCTTGTCCTCTCCTCCAGTTCTTCTTTTGCCTAATTTTAATGCAATTTCCATCTCTTTGTGGATGCTAGCAATATTTCTTTGGGAGCCACTCTCAATCAGCTGATCGACAGTAATTTTAAACCGGTGGCTTACGCTAGTAAAACACTCAATGCTCAAGAGTCTCGTCTGTCCACTTATGAATTGGAATGTATGGCCTGTTGTTTTGCAACTCAAAAATTTAAGCAATACCTGCAGGCAAGACAGTTTCATTTGTACACTGATCATGCGGCTCTCACTTGGCTTTTTAATCACCCTAAACAATTAGGAAAAATTGGTCGTATGGTTTTAAAACTGTCTTGTTTCCGTTCCACAATTCAGCATGTTTCTGCTTCTAGTAATAGGGCTGCTGATTGCTTGTCTCGGGTTAGAATCTTGGATCACCATTCTGATCCAACCCCCGTTCTAATTTCCTGTTTATTGCAACATGTTCCATTGTCCTTCACCAATATTCACCATCATCAGGCTTCGGACAGAGACATGTGCAAAATAATAGAGCAAATCAGATCAGAGAAAACCATTCAGAATTATTCCTTGCAAGGCGACTTACTACGTCACCATTCCCTGGGCTCTAGGAAGCCGCGTGTTGTAATCCCTCTTGCTTTAAGAGAGATGACCTTCCAATACTTTCATTCTTCTCCTATTGGTGGTTATCTAGGCAGTGCAAAGACTTACGATAAAATCTCCCGTGAGTTTTGGTGGTCGGATATGAGAGAAGATGTTTCGAATAGGGTTAAAAGTTGTCATGACTGTCAGATAACTAAACCCAGACATTGTTTAACCCCTGGTCGTCATTCAGCTAATTTCTCGACCTATCCTTGGGAAAGAATATTTATTGATTTTGTTGGTCCATTACCAAGGAGTAAATTTGGTCATGCCTATGCCTTAACCATAATTGATGACTTTAGTAAATTTGTAATTATTCAACCGGTTATAAATTCAACAAGTAAAGCTGTTGTTGATATCATAACCAAGCTTGTATTTTCTAAATTTGGGGTTCCCAAACATATTGTCTCAGATAACGCTTTCTCTTTCAAATCTAAATTATTTTATGACATGTGTTTTAGCCTAGAGATTAAACATATTTATACTGCCCCGTATTATCCCAGGCCCAACCATGCAGAAAGAGTTAACAGAAATTTGAAGTATGCCTTATCTGCTTTCACACGTGATGCCCGTAATAAATGGGATGCATTCCTACCTTCGCTGACTTTTGCTTTTAATTCTGCCAAACGCTCTTTTACAGGTGTTTTACCTGCTAAGGTATTTTTGGGTCGTGAGCTTCCACACCCATTGTCACTTCAATGGGAATTGCCAAATGAGTTGGCATCAGCTGATTGTAATTCAGCTTCAGGGCAGCAACTTTGGAATAAGGTGCTAAGTAATTTAGCCAAATCAGAACAGCGTGTTGCTAGCAAACATAATGCTAGACATTCTCCACAAGCCTTTTCACCAGGTGAACAGGTTGTGTTTAGAGCTGTGCCTAAAGTTTCCAAACTTAATAAAATTTCTGCCAAAATTTCTCCCTTATGGGAAGGACCCTTCGTGGTCGACAGGATAATCACTCCTGTAACTCTGTCTTTAAGGAAGCCAGACACCCCAAATTATTGTCGAATAGTAAATGTTAGCCAAGTTAAGAAATATTTTCCAGGCAGTAGGCAATAATTTGTTATTTTTTAATATTACGTGTCAATGTTATTTATATTATGAGATATTTTTCTGCCATTGTGCAATAATTAGTTATTCTGAATTATTTTGTGTCAATGTTAAAGGAAGTAATGAAATACTTTGTGGCCATAAGGTAATATTTGTCATTCTCATTTACTTACCATTGTTAATCAATTCAAGAAATTTTATGTGGGTATCAAATAACAGTTTGACATATTTTGGCTTTTCGGTTAATGAATCCCCCATTGTATTCAAATATTCAGAATTATTTTGTTTTGTAAGCTTGTTTAGATATACAAGCAAGAGAGTGTCATTGGGTGATTGTATTCTGGGTCTTG
Source organism: Tanypteryx hageni (assembly GCA_028673005.1). NCBI lineage: Eukaryota > Metazoa > Arthropoda > Insecta > Odonata > Petaluridae > Tanypteryx > Tanypteryx hageni. Next base: position 184,013,986 of record CM054120.1, on the reverse strand, counting down.
TTCTTCATTTTCCACCTGGAGGTGATTTTTTTCCAGTCCTGTTGACAGAGACACTGATTCGTATGAATCATTATTGTTCCTTGTTCATGTTCCTGCGTAGAGAATTAGCGACCTCATCGTCCGATGATTCTTATCCTCGCAACCAGCCCCCAGATGCAAATCTGGTAAAATAAATTTATATCTACTTGGCCAATTGCCGCAATACTGCTTACTGCGTAAGGTACGTTGAGGAAACACAGTCGACATTGATATCAATCGATAGAGAATTTTATAGCGATTACGAATAACGAGCGTGAAAACGAAAATATAGTGGGGTAGGTAAAAGGGGAGAGGGCGTAAGGTACGACAAGGAAACAGTCGACAATGGTATCAATTGACAGAGATCTTTATAAGGATTACGAATACGGAGCGTAAAAACAAAAATAAAGTGGGGGGAGGGCGTAAGGTACGCCAAAGAAACTCGGTCGACACTGGTATCAATCGACATTGAATTCTAAAACGATTACGAACACGAAGCGTAAAAGCGAAAATATAGTAGGGGGAGGGAAAATGGGAGAGAGCGTAAGGTACACCAAGGAAACAGTCGACATTGGTATCAATCAACAGAAAATTTTATAACTATTACGAATACGGAGCGTAAAAACGAAAATAAATCTGGGGAAGGAAAAAAAGGGGGCGTAAGGTACACCAACGAAACAGTCGACAATAAAATCAATCGACAGAGAATTTTATATCGATTACGAATACGGAGCGTAAAAACGAAAATAAAGTGGGGGGAGGGAAAGAGGGGGAGGGCTTAAAGTACGCCAAGGAAACACAGTCGACATTGGTATCAACCGACAGAGAATTTAATAGCGATTACGAACACCCAGCGGAAAAACGAAAACATAGTGGGGGAGGGAAAAGGGGGGAAGGTAAGGTAGCTTAGGAAACACGGTAGACATTGGTATCAAACGACAGAGAATTTTATAACGATTACGAATACCCAGCGGAAAACGAAAACATAGTGGGGGTGGGAAAAGGGGGAGGGCGTAAGGTACTCAAAGGAAGCAGTCGACATTGTTATCAATCGAAAGAGAATTGTATAGCGATTACGAATACGCAGCGTAAAAACGAAAATAAAGTAGGGGAAGGAAAAGGGGGAGGACGTAAGGTACGCCAAGGAAATACAGTTGACAATGGTATCAAATGACTGAGATCTTTATAAAGATTACGAATACGCAGCGTAAAACGAAACTAAAGTGGAGGGCGTACTGTACACCAAGGAAACCGTAGACATTGGTAACAATCGACAGAGAATTTTATAGCGATCACAAATACCAAACTTGAAAACGAAAATATAGTATGAGAGGGACAACGGGGAGGGCGTAAGGTACGCCAAGGAAACAGTCGACATTGTTATTAATCGACAGAGAATTTTATATCGATTACGAATACCTAGCGTAAAAAGGAAAATATAGTGGCAGGCAAAAAGGGGGAGGCGTAAGGTACACCAAGGAAGCCGTAGACATTGATGTCAATCGACAGAGGGTTGAAGGAAAGGGGGGAGGGCTTAATGTACGCCGAGGAAACACAGTAGACACTGGTATCAATTGAAAGAGAATTTTATAGCGATTATGAATACCCAACGTGAAAATGAAAATATAGTGGGGGAGGGAAATGGGGGGAGGGCGTTCGGTACGCTAAGGAAACTGTCGACATTGGTAACAATCGATAGAGAATTTCAAAGCGCTTACTAATACTAATCTTGAAAACGAAAATATAGTGGGAGAGGGAAAAGGGGGGAGGGTGTAAGGTACGCCAAGGAACACGGTCGACACAGGTATCATTCGACAGAGAATTTTATAGCGGTTACGAATACGGAGCGTAAAAACGAAAATAAAGTGGGGAGGGCGTCATGTACGCCAAGGAAGCCGTAGACATTGATGTCAATCGACAGAGAATTTTATAGCGATTACGAATACCCAGCGTAAAAAAGAAAATATAGAGGGAGAGGCAAAAGGGGTGAGGGCGTAAGGTACGCCAAGGAAGCCGTAGACATCAATCGACAGAGATTGTTATAGCGACTACGAATACTCAGCGAAAAAAACGAAAATATAGCGTGGGGAAGGAAAAGGGGGAGGGCATAAGGTACGCAACGAAAACACAGTCGGCATTGGTATCAATCGCTCGAGAATTTTATAGCGATTACGAGTACACAGCGTGAAAAGGAAAATATAGTGGGGGAGGGAAAAGGAGGGAGGGCGTAAGGTACGCCAAGGAAACAGTCGACAATGGTATCAATCGACAGAGACCTTTATAAAGATTACGAATATGCAGCGAAAAATGAAGTTAAAGTGGGGCGAAGGAAAGGGGCGTAAAAACGAAAATAATGTCGGGGGAGGGAAAAGGGGGAAGGATGTAAGGCAAGACCAGGAAACAGACGACATTGGAATCAATCGACAGAGAATTTTATAGCGATTAGTAGATTCTCCGGATGCCATCAATAAGATAAGTCGAGAGTATTCTCTACGCCAACTGATCATTGTGATTAACGGAAGGACCTAAATGATATAAGGCCAATTATAAACTTTGTAGTGTACATATATGTTGTATTTCTGAAAACACTAAATAATTACAATAATATCATTGATGATCTGATACTTACTATAGTACAACAAGGAGATGAACTACTTGAAAAACAATACACCATTATCAATTTGGAAAACAAGGGGAATACATTAGATTGAGATTGCACGTATTTTGATGGGATTTGTAATGGGAAGTTGTACTAAAATTGTTGAACGATTTCCATTTTGGTTAAATTCGGAAAATAATTACGACCAATTTACATGAAGACCTACATGTAGTTAACAAACTATCTGTTTCGATTCGGGAACCGCAGGACGTATTTTGATGAAATTTGGTTTGGGGGAGTTTTACTAAAATTTGTCGATCTCAAAGGACGCATTTGGAAACTGTGTACTTCGACGTGGAGTACACCTTTTCATACCTGTTAAATCCGGCTCTGCATATGTGGCAATATATAATCAAGGATAATATACATGCATAACATACTTTATAATGCAATAAGATAAGATCCTATTATACTTATGAAATCACATCAATGAAAGGGGAGGGTGGCGAGACACGGTGAAACAATACAATAGTAAATAAACAGAAATTCCTTCACTCACTCACACTCACGCTGCAGGTTGCTGGTAAAACCGTCGCAGGACCTAAATCAAAAGGAGACACACGCGCACGCAGAAACATACAAAATCCAGTCGCACAGTCAACTCTAGCTAATAATTAAAACTAGACACCGATGATTCGAAAGGTAAGCTGTCACCCTCAGTAGTGGGGATTCAGTTGGGAATTATTCAACTCTTCTTACGGCTAAAAACAAATTGAAGAACATGCACTCGAAAAAGCGAGTACTCATCTTAAATATCTCCAATAGCCGCACCAAGGTTATACGGCTATAGGAGAAAGCTCCGAGTACTTTTTTAAAAGTGATTTTTCTCGAAGTAGGAATATTCAGAATGAACCGTCTTCGGCAGTGAAGGGCTGAAGAGGGGATAGGGGCGGTCGCCTCCTACTTGGGAGGCTTTTGGATCCGTCCTTGTGACTTGGCCACCGATAGCGCAGAGGGTTATAACGCAGTAATAAAGATCGAGCGAAACAATTACCTCGGTCGACGGTTAGCAAGGGATGCCCGCAGAGGGAATATGAGCGTCTCTCGTTATCATCAATTTCCTACCTCTGTAGCAACTTATTGTTTTTTTCCTCCGCAAACAATGCCGACGCATGAATTTCGGTGTTCCATCGAACGGCCAACTGGGATCGAGCTACATAGGCGAAATTTCGCGTCGAATTACTTCCCCGCATTACCCCAAAATCTGCCTAATATTGCACGTCCTCGTACCTGATCCTAAACGATGAAATATCGCTCCGCACCGAGAAACGTACCGACCACCGACATATTCGCGATCCGTTCCTTCCATCAGAAGGAATTTGAAGTATCGAGCGATGACTCTTGAAATGTGAATTTCTCTCGTGAGAAAAAGAACTCCAACACCGGTCGCGGCGATTTTTCCTCGTTTCGCGGCATCAGGAGTGGACGGATATTGGAGAGGCGACGGAAATTCGATCGACCACCTTCGCGGCCACATCGTCCCTTCGAAAAATAGGAGTATGCAAAAATTTCGAAGATCGAAAACAACAATTTTCCCCTCCCGCGTCTCCGGAAGAAGCAATCAAAACATTTCCTGCCGGCAATTTCACCGCCGGCCTATGGACTTCATTTTTATTGATCTGCTTAATGAATCATGTACGGAAAAGGGATGTAAAGAAGTAGAGCCTCGGCCGAAAAAAGTATCGTCCTGATTAAATGTGTAACAAGCGAAGATCGTAGGGCTCAATTAGAGCGAACGTGTTCATGAAGCGGAAACATACAAAATTGAACAATTTTCTAAGAGAAAACAGTCAAATAATGTTCAGCAATTATTGCTGGTGAGGTGATAACTGCGAATCGGGCTTTCGATACATAATATTCGGTGAGAATTTATAAAGTTGGACGTTTTTCCGTTACATATCGATGAAATTTAGTTCGTTCGACCTAATGCATAACGGAGACTATGGAGTGGTAATCGATGCAAGCCCAACGCTAGGCCGGCCCAAATAAACAAAAAGTTTTAAAGTTCAATGCGCCAACCCCTCATTTGGTACATTTTGGTGAGAAAAAAATTGTGCAAAAGCAGAATGCAATGAAAACATATTTAGAGGTCGCGATTTGGCCTCAAAGTTTCTACCTCATCAGGCGTGAGGCATAATTCTGTTTGGGATCACCAGCTCCGTAGATATTGCGCGCACAAAAAATCTCAGGGAATACCTTTTGTTTTACATATGCAGATGAGTACACCAAGTCGGTTTTTAACTCTATAAGACTATTTTTGAAGATTTATGTGACCTACCTTCAGGGGCAGCGGCGAGTATGCCTTTGGAGACGCGGTTAGGTAGTGAATCTTCACGTCTATATAGATTCATTTGAGCTCTCCTAACGTGTATATTTCGATTGTACGCTAGTATCGCTCTCTTCCGTTGTGACGTCACGCCACCCGTGTGTGCGCTTTCTGTAAATACTGCGCAGTAAACGACTGACAACTGCCGTGAGCCGGCTGGCAGGCGACCGCCGCGACCGGTGGCTCGCCCGCTCCCTTGCAGCCCTGCGCAGCACGAGTCTGAACATGCAAGGTGCCGCCCGCGTCAACGCTAGCTCAGTCGGTATCGTATATTGCGCAGTTCGCAGCTGCAGTCGTCGTCCGTCCATAGTAGCTACTGGAGCTGGGTACAGGCATCTGCTGTCCGGGCGACAGACGTTGATATGTCTTCCTCAAAAGTGGTGACTAGGCGCAGAGATGAGATCTGGTTGGTAGGACATGAGGAGCCATGCCTTTCTGGAAATAAGTTGCCCACCATTGGACAAGTGCTGCAAGTTTTCTTCCATCACCATAATACTAAGAAGACAACTATACTGGACAGTGCTAGGATTGTTGTCGAAGAAGTGTGGTGTTGTGGAACAAAGCTAGGATTCCCACCAAGCATGTCAAACATGCCACAGACAAATTGATAAAAATTCATAGCGAGTGGCTGCGTCTCAAGAAGGATTGATAGCTCACGAGTAAAGTTCAGGCGGAGAGAAGAAATAATTTAAAAAGGGAATTGAATTTGCTTTTCGACGTAGCTCGTGGAAATTGTCTGGATATGATTGAAATCGATGAAGACAGGGAATTTCTCGTAGCACAAAGAGAGGAAGGACGTCGCGGATATATGAGTTGTGTTGATCAGAAACTGGTAAAGCTTGAGGCAAGGGTCGCAGAAAAAGAGAGGGAAAAAGAGGATATTCAGCGGAAGAGGAAGGAGAAGGATTCAGAACAGCGTTTGGTGTTGAATGAAAGAGTAATATTGCAACGGTCTTCTTCAAAGAGTGACGAACAATTCCAGTGTGATGATTACTGTCCAGAGCCCTCCACGTCATCGAGCCGCAAGAAACGGAAAGTTTCGCTGATGAATGGTCATCTATCTGCAGTCTTGGACAGAACAAAACAAACAAAAGTTATCATGATGCTACGTTCGTGATAGGTGCAACAGTGCAAAGCATGGGCCACAATATTGACGACGTAAATTTGAGTCGAAACACTGCACGTAGGTGGAGGATGCGTGAACGGGAGGAGCTCGCTGCTCGCCTTTAGGCCGAATTCAAGCCAACTGGCCCTCTAATAGAACATTGGGATGGCAAGATCCTTCCCCATATTATAGGTTTGTATGAGTGCCATGACTTCCTAATGCAAACTATAATTATTTAGATTACCGAAATGCTATTTACTTATTGTGGCAGGTAAACCTGTAGACCGATTGCCGGTGATGGTATCAGGAGGGGGAATTCAACAGTTGCTCGCAGTTCCCAAGCTGTCCGCCGGTACGGGTATAATACAGGCTACGGCTGTTGTGGAAACACTACAGGAATGGAATTTGGTTGAACACGTTATTGGTATGTGTTTTGACACATGCGCAACTAATGCCGGCCGGAAAAAAGAGCTTGCGTTCTAATAGAACAAAAGTTGAATAGAGATCTTATAAACTTTGCGTGGCGCCATCACATTCACGAGATCATGCTGGGTAATGTGTACAAGGGGACATCAACAGGACCTACTGCCCAAATATTCCGCCGCTTTAGAGACGATTGGAGTGGTATAGACCAAGGTAAGAGACTGCTGTGAGTGTTAGCTCATGTCTGTCAGTAATTACCGCTTCCTTGCGTGTGGAGACGATGGTTAAATTTTTCCTTCTCCGCGTTTTGCAGATTTGTATGAAACTGGCGCCGCTACCAAGACTGTTATGAATCTCGTTGGGGATGCAGATAATATTGTATGTTTTTGTAATGATCTTTTGAAGGTATTTGACTAATTTTACCTCTCCTCAATACCGCACAAACCAATTCAGAACTGACCTACTGTCTAATGAATTTTAAATTTTGTCGCTTTTGCAGACTGACATGCCTCGGGACGACTACCAAGAACTTCTACATTTGACCGTGATATTTTTGGGAGCAGTTCCGATAGGGGGTATCAAGTTCAAGAAGCCTAGGGATGCTCGATGGATGGCCATATATATGGGCTAAAGATGTGGATGTTTAGGTCTTAATTCGCCATTTACAAGGAGGAGGAGAAGGGACTCAGACATCTGCGCGTATTTGTAGTCAAGTTTTACGTGAGAGCTTCGTCCACAGCTCCCCATGCAGCATCTGCACCACGCAATTATTTGGATCTTCTAAAAAGCTCAATGATGAACGGAAGTCTCAAATGCGCCCCATTTGCAAAGCAGCTTTAGACAAAATTCTGAACCATCTGTAGTACTTGAGCGAGGATTTTATTCCCTTAGCCCTTTTCGACTCCAGCGTGCCTTCAGACCAAGAAGGAAATGGTACGAGCCTTTCAAAACCTGGGAGTTGAAGATCCCCCTAATAAGATGACTATAAAGGACGTGGGGAAGAGAAAATTATAGGACTTCGTGTCTCAGGGATTTAAAGTGTTCTTTGAGAAACTATAAAACCAGACTTTTTGGAAGAGGATCCGGACTCGTAGCACTAAAATAAAGACTACAAGCGGGCCACAGATACTGTGAAAATTATCCAAGTAGTGAATGACAGTGCAGAGAGTGGCTCTCATGACAGAGTTCAACAATAGCATAACTCGAAATGAGGAGCAAAAAGAGTATCTTCTACAAGTAGTTGCTCACCAGAGAAAACTTTCAAAACTGAAAAATGCTACCCTGTAAAAGCAAACCAAAAATAAATAGCCTTACTGACTTAAAAACCGACTTGTTGTACTCGTCTACATATGCCAAACAAAAGGTATTCTCGGAGATTTTTTGTGCGCGCAATATCAACGGAGCTGTGGATCCCAAGCAGAATGATGCCTGAACCTGATGAGGTAGAAACATTGAGGCCAAATCGCGACCTCTAAATATGTAAATTCTGCTTTTGCACAATCTTTTTCTCACCAAAATGTACCAAATGAGGGGTTGGCGCATTTAACTTTAAAATTTATTTTTTTTGGGGCACCCTACCCAACAAGTCAATAAGAAATAATAAAATTCGCAATTTTAAATGAGACGAAATTTTCGAAAATCACGTTGATAGACCGCGAGAGACCGTGTGAGACATAAGTTCTCTGTTTTTTTATACTACTTGTTAAGTGTTTCAAAATATGCAATGCGTTACAAATATTCTGTTACCTCTTCTAATATGCCATAGGACTCCGTGTTTTAAGGCCTGGCCGAATTCGCACCCATATTCTTATAATAGCAGCAAATAAACAAGAAACTCCTTCGTAAAAAGGAAGAAAATATTCACATTCAAATTGTAGGTCGCTGGTATACACCGTCGCAAGACTTAGGTCAAAAGGACACGCAGAAACATGATAAATCAGTCGAGAGGCACTCGCACAGCAAACTCTTACCAGGACTAAAAACTAGAAACCGGTGAATGATTTTCTTGTTTGTTTACCATAATCTTTCTTTCGCCGTGTCTCACACTCCCTTTCTTATACATGTTCTTATAGATCTAAGGTTTAACGATACAAGGATGGAACCCAGATGAAATTAAACAAGGTCCCCAAAAATTTACAATCTTCTTCCAACACCCTACCCATCCCCAACCCCCTCCGTTTCCTCCAATCCTCGACCTTTCCGCACTACCCTTCCACCCCCATGCCTCCACCCAGTGTCACCGCCATCAGTTCTCTCTCTGTAGCTGAAGAAGGAGTATTTCCGAAAGCTTTACGTTTGTGATGTTTCTGTGTTTTTGTGTTATTTTACGTGTGTCGCTTCGACATCCCCGGGGCCTCGCCAACCTGAAGTCGTCTGATTGGTGAGTGCTCACTGGGTTTCCTCATCCCAACACCTTGTTGACATCCATATATCTATTTTACCTTTCCTTTTCCGTAAGTTGTTATATATATATATATATATATATATATATATATATATATATATATATATATATATATATATATATATATATATACATACATACACAAGGCCGTAGTTACCCCATTTGGCGCCCCACAACGAACTAAAAAATAAAAGTACATCTTTGTTTAAAAACTATATTGTATGAAATAACAAACGCTTGTTTATTTATCTTAAAGGTTTATTTTTCGTGCTACATTTTCAGGAAATATATTTATTATGTCATTGAAATCTATATTTATAGTAGTATCATTATCTATAAATAAGACCACAGCAGAAAGTCTATCTTGGGCCATTGACCTTAAGTAAATGTTGATTAACTATAATTAAGTGGATGGACGCACTCTAATGATAATTGATGTAGAAAACGCGAGGAAAATTCTAAGTAAAGAATCCACAAAAGGAAAAGAACTTCGCGTTCATGAAAAATTCTTAAATTTACCTCTATTATTATATTATATTATGTTATGTTATATTATATTATAATCCCTAACTGGAATTATTGTCATTTACCATCTGTTATATCTACCGTTCCCTAAGTGCAAATTTGAGCGATTACTTTGCATCCCTTCACGATGCTATTATATTTCTCATGCACACAAAAGTGGATGGCATGATATTATTTGGTGATTCTAATATTAATCTTTTAAAGAACTCTCCTGAATCTATAGACTTTAATTAATCGATTTGATCATATAAGATGTCCCTAATTTTAATACTAATTTTTCTCATCAAACACTGTACACTGGCCATTCTGATCATTCAGCTCTGAATTTAATTTTTAGCTATCCTAATATACCTATCAGTTCTAATCCTGTTATGGTCTCTAAAGGTATTTTTATTTACATTCAATTCAAAATGTTTGCACTTTGTTATCCTATGAAAAAGAGAGAGAAAGGGGGGGGGAAGGGGAAGGGGGAGAGGGAGGGAGAGATTGATTGATTTGGTCTTTATTTGGAGCGAGATTGAGACTAGGAAGTCCCATCTTTCACCTAACCCCTCGTCGTGAAACATATAGTAATACATAAAACATTAACAATGGAAATACAGGTAACAATAAAAATACAAGTATTTGAAAAGAAAAGTTGTGATTTTGTGGGGAAAATATGGACTGCTGAATAATGGAATCCATGTGTAAAAACCCACTGCATGAAAACACCTACACAAAAAGGTGGGTATGAAAAACCTGCGAAATCTACTGAGATTCACTAAAGACATCACATAAATCAGATTTATTACAAGTTATAAGTATATTAAAATCATATAGAGATAAAGAAAAATAAATTAGCACAACACGAATAAATGATTGATAAAATAAACATATAAAAATATCAAAATGGATAGATATTAACATTGGTGTGTCTGAACGAAATGGAAAGAAAAAAAATACAAATAAATCAGTAAAACATTTACAATAAATATTGTTTTGTCAAAATCAAGGCATTAAAAAAATAAAAATAAAGAAAAAGAAATCAATTGAAGCATTAGGCACGTTTAACTGTTCCTTCGCAAGGATAAGAGAGTTTTATAGCAGTGTCGCTTGAATGAGGAGAGCGAGTGCGAATTTTTTATTGTTTGGGGAAGGTTGTTCCATAGTCTGCAAGCAGTTACAATGAAGGACTTGTTGAAAATTACTGTTCTGTGTTGAGGAATAAGTAGTTTATTGCTCCCTCTGGTATTACGTTTATGTACAGTGTCTATACTTCTAAATTCAGCGGCAAGATAATGCGGATTTTTGGAATTAAGTAATTGGTATAGCAAGGAAAGCAAATGTAGGCGTCTACGAGACTCAAAGTTTAGCCAGTTTAGTTTGACGAGTGACTCAGAAATGTGGTCTGATTTCTTCAGATTAAACATATATTTAATGCACACGTTATGTGTTTTCTGAATTTTTAACGAAAGCTCTTGAGATAAATCTTGGTACACTATATCAACATAGTCAAAATGCGGAATAATTAATGAAGTTACCAGATGCTTTTATAGAGAAACCGGAGTACTGCTATTTAACTTCTTGAGTGAGTGAAGAGATGATTTTACTGTTTTACACATTTATATATAACATGTGGGGCCCAAGAGAGGATTTCATGTATAAGTAAACCAAGATTCTTTACCACTTTACAATAAGGTATAGTTGAATTTGCTATGTTGATCGAGATTCTTTGGGATTGATTAATAGCTGCTAATATCTTAGGGTAACCAATTAAGATTGCCTGTGATTTTTCTGGATTGATACTAAGAAAATTTTTATTACTCCAGCCCTCTAGCGATCTAAGTCTTTATTGATATTTTTTAGGGTTTTTGCGAGATCGTTTGTGGTAGAACTTGTGTATAATTGAAAGTCATCTGCATAAAGATGATGATTGCAGTATTTAAGTGACACTGAGCAGTCATTTATGAATAAAGAAAATAGTAGGGGACTCAAAATTGAGCCCTGTGGGACACCTCTTCTGTTTATAAGCCAATCATATGAAGAATCAATGGAAATAACTTGTTGGGAACGATCGCTTAAATAAAAAGATATCCAATTTATGCCCAAACGCGAGAAGTTCATTGTTAGCAGTTTAGAAAGCAGAACATCTTTGTCTATCGAGTCGAAAGCTTTACTGAAGTCCAGTAGTAATAGGATTGTAACATCCCTTTTATCCATAGCGTGGCGAAAGTCATCGGTGATTTTTACAAGAGTAGCGGCGGTGCTGTGAAATTTACAAAAGCCAGATTGGAAGGGATCTAACAATTGATTTTCGTTAAGAAAGAATGTGATTTGTTCGTGCGCTAATTTTTCTAAGGCTTTTGATAAAATAGGTAAAAAACTAATTGGGCGAAAATCGTTTATTTCAGTTGATTTCGATTTCTTTGGTAATGGCCTTATGAAAGCGCGTTTCCACTGCAATGGAAATTTTTCTTGAGATAGGGAGCAATTAAATATATTAGTTATTATTGGTAGAATAATTTGTATCAATTTCTTGATAAAGATAGTGGGAATGCCATCGGAGCCTTGGGCTTTAGATGTAATTTTACTAAATGCATGGAGCAATTGTAATTGAGTGACAGGAATAAACTTAAACAGGTTAAAATCCTTATTTGATTTTTCCGCTGCAACAGTGATCGAATTAATAGTTTCCCTTTTTATTTTATCATCAATTACATTTGGAGGTGTAGAAAATTTAGAATTCAACGCGTCTAATAATATGTATGGAGGCATTTTAAAATCATTTTGTTTGCCAATGTCAACCGACCTAAGTTTTTTCCAAATAATCAAGGGTGATTCTTTCGGACTACCTATTGCATGAATGAATCTAATTTTTGCATTTCTGATTAATTGTTTCGTTTTGTTTCTCACGCGTTTATATTTGTCGAAAATATTATTGTATTTAGTTCTTTTGAACAAACGAAAGACCGAATCGCGATGCGCCATCATTCTTTTAATATTGTCATTAAGCCAGGGCACGCGAGGTTTGGAAATGCGAATGGTTTTTTCAGGTGCGAAGTGATCAAGCAATTCCATTAATAAAGGAAAGAGAGAGGGAGGGAGAGAGAAAGAGAGAGTCCCACAACCCTCTGTCGAACCCTGTAGAAACCCTCGATAAAAAATGACGTATCCACTCGTATCCACCCGTTTACCCAGAACCCTTTTTGGATATCTCCCGGAAGATATTTATTTATTAGATGGAGTGAGAAGTGGAAAGGTTGCATAAAACCGTGGGAAGAGAGTGCAAAGGAGATAAAAGGTGACTTGGGGAACCTACCCTACGGAGTTCGGCGTGTCCCCACGTATCCATGGTGACCCTAAAATTCTCTCGTTCGACTGTGTGCGCGCTCGCTCACATATTTTATGTCCCATCAACTCCAATTCCCTGCTTTGACGAGGAAGAAGGATACTCAAGTAGGACGAAGGCACAGCATAGCAGAACTAGGAGAGTTGTTAGTCGAAGTAAGCACGGACCACGCTGACGCACGACTGCGGTGCTTTGCGGCATAAAGCGCCCGTAAATATTGCGGCCCTTTAAAAAGAAAGCTTCGAATGACTGACGCTACTGCAACGTCAACTACGACTTGTTATCGTAATTCGATAAAAAGTTACAAGCGAGCCGAACTGGCCAGTAGGTCACTATGCCATTTAATTGATTACGATAAAAGCTTACGACTTAATAATAACACTTCGGTAATCGTGAAGGCATTCCAGAAACCCTGATAATCAGTACATTGGAGTTTAATAGCAACATAGAGATTGAAAATGAACGTTCCAGTTTATTTGCTCCGTTTGTGTGGATGGTCTGATAAATTTCGCAAATTAATTATAAGAGGAAAATATATTCCATTCAAGAAAGTTAAATCTAACGTTATAATTGTAAAACTTTTATGTGTAACCTTTTTATGGCTATGGTACGAGTAGATACCTGAGGCAAGTACTTAATTTGATACTTAGGTGCTGACACTGGAAATACTCTTTATGCTCATTTTCCCTATATTTATTGTTACCACCTGGCCTTATAGCCAGCTTGTGGCATATTTTTGATGAAAATATAGTAATTAAATTGAGATCACGTGTTAGTATCTTTAGAGATGGCGTTAAATGTTGGAGAGAAAGGCAAGAGAGAGAGAGGTGGTCGGAAATATTTGTTGGGTGGGCAGTAACGAAAGTCTCTTGCGCCGGTTCTTCCAAACGATACATCGCGAATTCTACTTTCTAGATAAAACCAAGAAAAGGTCGAAAATAGTAAAAAAACTTGGCTCAGCTCACGCCGTTCAACTTTTTGAGGTAGAAAAGAACTCTGTCGCAATTCACCAAAAAAGCGATCGATATAGTCGTAAAAACTATATTAACCACACAAGACAAATAAGAGTCGTAAAATACGTCCAACAGATAAAATCGAATTGAACCAGCTGAGGATTTCACTCGATGGTAAATGAGAAACAAAGAAAAACACAGCGCACGATGACGAATTCCACGAAGTTAATTATAAACTTTCACGGAGCGTTAATTATAGTACCCACGAAAGAGAAAAAATCTCCGAAAAATGATCAAGTACTAAAATAAACAACAGTTTCGGTAAATTAATCGCAAACTGATATTTGCGAACGTTTCCTCTTTCCGCATCGACTACGGAAATTCCTAAATTTGTCTTTTTCACGAAAGACGAATTCTTGATCAAACGTTTAAGACGCGCGGATTTTGTTTTTGCAAAGGGAGGAAAACGCGCCCTTCGCTGCATTTTAGACACTTCCGCCGCAGACGCATGCCGGTTTATCATGAACAACGCCATTGGCGCTCTCTTTCACCCACTATATTTATCAACCTATATTTCATGTGTAAGTATATTACTTGAATGTCTTTATTTGTGTATTTGTGAAGGTATACAGCGATGTTGTATTTACGATGTTTCCTACTGTGCTTACTGTTCTACATATTTTGTTGTAGTTTTCCATTTATTTTTCATGTAAATTCTCTGTATAATTAATGTATTTTTATCTATACATTGTCTATTTATCTATATCTCATGTGTAACTATATTACTTGAATGTCTTTATTTCTATATTTGTGATGGTATACAGCAATGCCCTCCCTAAAGAATTGCATAATATTACAGAGGTGGGAGGGTTTGTGTACTCTTACGAACCGAAGAGCTATGCCGGCGGGAGATAATTCTCCTGGCAGGACCATCCAAGCCGGAAACGTCTGAGGGGAAGAGTCAGACTAAGAAGCAGTCTTGGGGGTTTTACACCCCCCTGTGCAAGGGCAGCAGCTTGCACAGTACCTCTGTAGGTGGTGATCATGAGGATTTGAACAGCTACAGATGGGTAATCACTCATGTGAAACTGCGATGAGGGAAGCAAGGGGAAACTGCCTCATTATATTTCCCATGATAGACTGAAAAGCTGCAAATGCCTCTATGGGGTAAAATATTCCGGGGGTAAAATATTCCAGAGTTAAAATAGTACTACTATAATACTACCCTAGGGGATGCACAGAGGAAATGTAACATTAATAAAAAGAAAGCAAGTAGTGAGAAATAAAAAATAGACACATGGAATATTAGGACTATGAATTCAGGGGGTAAACTAGAGAACTTAAAAAGGGAAATGAGAAGGAATAATGTAGGTATAGTAGGTCTTAGTGAAAATCGGTGGGAAGGAGAAGGCGAAATAAATTCAGACGAATTTATGATTATGTACTCAGGAGGAGAGAAAAAGGAAAGGGGAGTGGGGATTATAATGAGAAAAGAGATAGCTGAAAGAATTAGCAAGGTAGTGACAGTTAATAATAGATTAATAGCCGTAAAACTTCAGATGGAGCCAGTGGAAATGCTTATAATTCAAGTGTATATGCCAACAACTAATGCTGGTGACGATGAAGTAGATGAAATGTATGAACAGATTACGGAGATATTGGAGGAGTAGGGAAAAGGAAGGTTCACCACCATAGTAATGGGAGACTGCAAGTGAAGTCGGGAGGGACAGAAAGATAACATAGAAGGAAAATATGGACTAGGAAGGAGAAATGAAAGAGGGGAGAAACTTGTGGAATTCTGTCATATAAATATACTGAGTGTAACTAATACATGGTTAAAGCATCACCAGCGGAGACTTTACACACGGAGAAGCCCAGGAGACCAGAGAGGATACCATATAAATTACATACTATTCAATGAATGATGTAGAAATAGCATTAAAAATGTGAAAACACTACCAGGGGAAGATATCGATTCCGACCACAACCTTTTTGTGGCAAATACACAATGTAGACTGAAGAGCGTTAAGAGAAACATAAGAGTTGACAAGAAATGGAACTTAGAGGAACTCCTTAAGAACAAGGAGGCTATCATGGCTGAGCTGGAGGAAAGGTTGGAAAAGAGAGCTGGAGAAAATAGGAACAATGTAGATGAGGAGTGGAGATACATCCATAGCAACATTAAAGATGTAATGGAAAAGAAGGTAGGAAAGAAACAAAAAACCCTGGGTCACAGCAGCCATGCTGCAAAAAATGGAAGAGCGGAGAAAGTGTGAACCGGAGGTTCGTGTGGCACTTGCCCAAGGGTGGTGAATGGGGTCGCGTGAGGGCTGTGGGGGGACCGAAAGCTAGGGACAGTCGGATGCGGCCTCCCTATTTATATCCGCCCGACTGGCCGCCCTAGGCTTTCTGGGTCCCGGCCGTCCGCAGAGACGCATCGCCACGTCGCGACCAGTCGCTCACCGTCCGGCTTCGCCCGCCGTGGGTAAGGTGTGTTGCACTCCATCCCTTCCCTCCTCGTTACCCGCTGTCGAGCGCTCGCTCCACCACTGATAAAGCAATAAAGCTTCCTAAGTTCACTCAGTTGTTTTCATTTGTCCTCCTGAGTCTCCCCCTTCCCTCGCCACGGCGCAAATGGTAGCAGAGCGTGGTTGTTAATTGGTCGTGTTGGCGCATCGCTCGATGGCGGCTCCCGTAGAGACAGAAGTTCCTAAGTTTCTCCGCCGTCGGACTCCTCGGATTTCCCACCGGGCAGCGGTTGGATTAATAAGTTGCCGAAGGCCGAAGGAATTGATATGTGCCAAAGGTTTGGGTTGGCGACGGAGGGCTCATTAGAAGGAATTCGTCGGCGTCCTCGCGAATTTGTCCGCGGTTTAAGTGATGGGGAGTGTTCGCCCAAATGCGAGGGTCAGGCGATTATGGCCCGAGGAGAAGAGACGAGAGATGCGGCGATGAAATTTGACAGTGTGATTGCGGCGGCCTTGAGGTGGGAAGTGAGGTTAAGTGGTAGTTTAGGGGAAAGCGCGATGGGATTCCTCGAGAAATTAGGCAAATTTGGCACCTATTTCTCATTAGACCAAACTACCAGATTTAGATTACCTCCCGAAGTTTTAGTAAGTAAGGCCAGGGAGTGGTTTTGGGCGAATGAATTCCGTGACTTGGAGTCGTTTAATCGGGAATTTCGGCGAACGTTTGTTCGCCCTAACTACCAATTTCACTTGAAGCGCGACCTCCTGAATCGTACCCAAGGGCCGACAGAGGGGATAGCCGAGTATGTGTTGAATGTTAAGAGGATGAACGGCCGGCTGGACGAACCTATCTCGGAGAGGGGATTGTTATCCATCATGTGTAGTAACCCAAGTCCCGATTATCTCTGGCAATTAACAAATCCTCCGCGTAGCATTGACGAGTTGGTGGAATGGGGACGGGGCGTGGAAGAGAGACGCGATCTAATCCTCACGTATAGTGAACCGTCAGCGAAAGGAGAAATGGTAGACTCAGAATTTGGGTACGAATGTAGTGATAAGGATAGATGGGATCTCCCACAAAGTTACCCACGCAGGCCGGGAGATAGAAATCAGTCTTCCTATCCCGTGTCCCCCACATGCTGGCGATGCGGTCAATTTGGGCACGTGGCCAGAAGGTGCAATCGCAACCCGGGAAACGAAGGACCCGCGAGGCAATAAGGCCGCTTCGCGCTCGCGGGAAGACAGTGGCCACCGTTTACCGTCCTAGGGCCTCTAACGTTGACCTATCGCCTACTGTCCCGGCGTTGGCGAACCGCGTGCAGGCCTACGCCCTTCTTGATTCGGGAGCCATATCGTCCTGTGTTAACGAAACGTTTCTAATGGGTCTGACCGTTTCGCCTGAGAAATTTTTCGACGTGTCGATAAAGTGTTATGGGTTTAATTCGGGCGAGGAAACGGCCAGCCGAGGTGTCAAACTTACGATCAAGATTCAAAACCTTTCTTGGGAACATAAGTTTTTAATCCTGAGTCGATCCCCCTGTCCCATCATCCTAGGGGTCGATTTCATGCAAAAAACTGGCATGGTATTGGATTTTGTTGAGCAGACCTACGCGTTTAAATGCAGCCACTCCGTTATAGCGCACTTTCAGGAGAAGCACGCGGGAAACGACAAGCCGCCCGAGTCGTGCGACGTCCCCCAATACCTCCTGGAAGAACAGAAGGGGGTGTTAGGAAATTTGTTAAGAGAGTTTGAGGATGTAGTTACCAAAACGCTAGGCTGCACTGATTTGTTAGAGTATAATTTGCCGTTAGTCGATTTATCTCCCGTCAGGTCCCCTCCCTTTCAATGCGCCCCTCCCAAGTTGAGAGAAATGAAGGCTCATGTTGGCGAATTGCTGGAGAAGGGGGTTATTGGCGAGTCAAGTTCGCCGTACGCCAGCCCCGCATTCTTAATACCCAAGAAGGATCTTAAATCCAGATTGGTCGTCGATTACGGGAAACTTAATCGAAAGGTTGTCTTTGATGCCTTCCCGCTGCCGACGGTGGAGAACGCCTTTTGGCATTTTAAAAAAGCAAGGTATTTCACGGTGTTAGACCTTAATTCGGCCTAACACCAGATCCCGCTAAGTGTAGAGAGTAGGAAAGCCACGGCGTTTGTCACCCCCTTCGGGCAATACGAATACCTCCAATTACCGTTTGGTATCTCTACCGGCAGGCAGATCCTTTCGCGTCTTCTGGAAAAGGTGTTGCGTGGAATAAAATTGGAATTTGTGTTTAACTATTTGGACGATGTGGTTATATATAGTGAGAAGTTCGAAGATCATGTCCGTCATGTTCGCGAAGTGTTAGCCCGCTTGCGCTATGCTAAACTTACCGTTAACCCTTCGGGAAATATGTTATTAAGGCATACTGTCTCGGCTAGCGGCATTAGGATCGACCCGGAGAGGGCGAGGGTGATTCGGGAATTTCCCGAGCCCCGAGATGTTAAGGGTGCGCGGAGATTTTTGGGAATGTGCAGCTACTACGCGAGATTCATTCAGTCCTTTTCGGAGCTGACGGCTCCCATTAATAAATTAAAAAAGAAAAACGCTCGCTTTACATGGGGGCCTGAGCAGAAACAAGTGTTTCGCGAACTTAAGGAAAATATCGCTTCGCCTCGCGTCTTGCAAATCCCCGATTTTTCTAAAGGTTTCACCTTGCATACGGACGCGTCGGAAAATGCTATCGCCGTCGTTCTATCTCAGTCGGTCGGGGATCGGTTAGCCCCAGTGGCGTTTGCCAGCAGAACCTTAACCGCGGCTGAAAAGAATTACTCCGCCTATGAAACCGAGTGCCTCGCGGTGGTATATAGCGTTGAGAAATATTCTAAGTATCTCCAAGGGAGGGAGTTCGATGTGTTCACATCCGACAAATTCAAGGCAATGTGTTTTAATTATGGTATAAAACATATAACCACGACCCCTTATTACCCGCAGGCCTCCTTAGTGGGATGAAGGGTGTCATCTATTAACGATTGCCTCCAATAGTGCCACTCATGAAAGGACAAGGTGTTCTCCGGCGAGCCTTTTCCTCGGGCCGGAATTAAACCACCCCTTGGGGATGCAGTGGGGAATCGATGATGAGTTAGCACAAGGGGAGGCGAGAGCTACCCTAGAGGAAAAATGGGCAACGGCATTGCAGAACCTTAAACGAGCGAATAAGATCGTTGCGACTAGATATAATGCGGCACGTGACCCCCAACCATATAAAGTCGGGCAAGAAGTAGTCTGTAGGCTCCACCCGATGAGCTCTGGCCCGAATAAGGTCTCAGGGAAATTACTTCCGCGGTGGTCCCAACCGTATACGATTACCTCGCTTTCGGGGCCGGTCACGGTCGAATTGAGCGACCCGCGTACGGGCGCGTTCCTGAAGCGCTGTCACGTTTCCCAGCTCAAACCCTTCCATGCCCGGTAGGGGGGTCTGGGAGAGCCCACACACTCCTCCCCCAGCCTAACCTTCCTTGCCCTGTATCTTCGGTGGACGGCGGACGGGTGAGTTTGTTTTTCCATTTGTCTTGCCACTTTGTGTTGGTTATGGTTGCGTCGTGGCTGCCGGGGCTCATCCAGCCCGGGGGAACCCTCTCTCCCGCCCCCCCTTCCTGATGCATTGGTGAATACCTCCCCGCGCTTTCGTGGGGTGTTTGTATTTTGGGTGTTTTCCTTGGTTAGTTTCTTGTGAAAATGACTATTATCCCGAAGTTTCCCAAACTATTATAATAAAAGTGATGATAACAAAAAGGAGCTTATACGATCATACCGTCCGCGGGGTTCGATCCCGCGTTCCTGTTATCGACAGACAGGCATCCCTTACCAATAATATACAACGTTCTGAGCTGAAGTTCATTTCATAATTCTACCATGTTTAGGATTTAAAGGAATTGCAGTTTTTAAGTTCAAACCATCGTAAACAAATCGCATTTTTCTAATCCTATACGATATGATGAACCAGAGTTGTCCAAAAGTCATAAAGTGGTTGCTTTTCGGACGCAAGGGAGTCAACATCAGTGGCAACTCACCGTTTGTAGATTCTAGAAAGGATCTACCATCAATAGTGGCAATTCTCCGATAGTACAGCCTAGAAATATTATACTATCTGTTGCAGGCATGTAAAATTGGCGCCCCTCTGTGTGCCTTACTGCGGCCCGATAGTTAATTTGTGTCTTGAGTGAATCGTGTGGGATTTAATACAAATGATTTATTTTACCGAAAAGGAGACGATATTTTTTTCATAATTACGAATTACAATAAAACGTATGTTCTAAATTATTGATTTTAATTGCAAAACAAATAAAGTCTTTCGTTCCAGCTCTGCCCCTCATTAAACAACTGCGGCTCTTCTCTAACACCCATAGCTTTAATGTGACCCTTCTATAGCATCCATCGTCTTAATGCGGCCCTACTATAATATTCATCGCTTTAATGCGGCCCGAACGCCTCTTCGAGTTTGACATTCCTGATCTACAGTGGCAATTCTCTCTTCTTGTTCTCTTCTTCTTTAACTTCTATAGGTGAATTACCACTGATGATGTTGTAACCGAGATGCGCATATGGTTTTCACAACCCTTTTATTCCGATTTATCTACCGTGAGACGACGTTGATCATTCTCGGAATCCTGTACGAGTCACGCTACCAAATCGTCAGTTTTGAACCATCGCGTCATTACAACGTCTCGTTGCATTTTTCTTCTTTTCTAGATGCATTTTCATCGGACAAATTTTAACCCAAATAGCCGTTCCTTGCGGTTTTGAAACTTCTCAATCGATGAGTCGGCGTTTATACAGTTTGTCGCTCGTCATTCGCGCGAAGCGGAGAAAACGTCGCACAGTGGGACCAAATCGAAAAAAGCTCGCCAAAAGTGAAAGAATCAACTTTACGCAAAGAAGCCGTAAATGGTTTATTAATACTCTATAGCAGTGTTTCTCAACCTTTATTAGACCGTGGAGCACACCACGATATCCTCTAATTTAGGAGGAGCACCAGACCAAATCCTTCCATTATATAAAATCAGAACCCTCACTTCTACCTATAGGTTGGCATAGAATTAAATGGGAGCAAATGCGATGCAGCATATTTTTCATTCGCATTTAAAAATCACTTAGAATCCCTCTATAAATGCGGCACTTAAACCAAACGACGCCTAAAAGAATGGAGATTCATTTTCTTGCAGTTGAGTTTCGAATACGCATCAAATCGTTCCGCAAATTCATTATTAAAAAGAAATTTTGGCTAAATTTTGTACGAAAAAATTTATAATCAAGGGCATCTTAATTGTTGCTGTAATTAAGTAAGGCACTGTATATATGCATATACTTTTTTACATTTTATAGTACATGAATATTACATTGTCATTAAAACGATCCACAAAATGAAATAAATAAGTTCTTACTTATTTTTACACAGAAAATACCGTAAATAAATTATGGAAAATGTATTCCTCAGCACAAAAAACTATGGTCTATAAAAGCCAGAGTGGCTTAATAGCTAGTACCGTAATTAAATTATTACATAAAACAAATAAAAGATTGTAGCAAGTCCTTTGATTATTAAAGTAGAAAATACTACAAACTTAGTATTACAAACTAGGTAGATTAACATAAAGGTATTCCAACAAATAGAAATAATGAAAGAAAAATCCAAAGTAGTAATTATTCCTAAAGCTTGGTGTCGAAGCAAAATATTACCATAAAAATAAAGGAAACGTTAAAAAAATTAAGTAACCTTACCAAAAAACACAAAAACGAATAAAAATATTATAATTACAAAGCAATTAAAAAGTAACATTAAAATTTAGTAGAAAATTGATGATTTGATTTTTTAATCCGTACATGGTTTATCCATACCTACTTAATGGAATATTTGGGTCTGCATGTTCGAACAGAGTACATCTATCATTGGGCTATATTTGGATAGAGATAGTCTTAATGTTGAAGTGATGTCCAAACGATTTCTTCGCTTGATTTTTGTTTTAGTAACTACAGCAAAACCACTTTCACATAGAAAAGTCGATGAAAAAGGAAGGACTTTCAGCGCTTTTTCACTTAGCTGTGGAAATTCAGTGAAAGCTTTAATCCAAAAAGTTTCAAGAGGAAAATACTTCTTTAAAATTTTTAATGTGCAGTCTGAGGAAAGATCAGCTAGTAACTCTTCTTCTTCGAGTGATAAGTTATTTCCTTGATTATCATTAAATGGATCTATTACTCGCAAAGAACCTACCCTTGGATCTTTGTTTAAAGGAAAATATTTATCAAATTTATCACTAAGTGTATCCAAGTGATTAACAATGATCAATTGAAGTTCTGCAAAATTAAATTCTTCATTGTTTCTATCTTTAACTTCATTCAGAAGCTCTGTTAATCCAAAAAACATATCAAAGTATTTGTCTTTGGCTCTGTTAACCCATAACTTTAATTTCTTTTTAAACCCTTCTATTTTATTATACATGTGAAAAACATTTTTCAATGGTCCTTGTAGTGATAAATTTAACTCATTCAAATTCTGGAAAATGTCTGCAAGATAACAAAGTTTCAAGTACCAATTAATATCCATGTAGTACTTCACAAGATCTGAATTTTTCTTAGACAGAAAACACTCTACTTCCTCTCTAAGTTCACACTCGACCTTTGGACAGCCAGCGAACTTCTGCATGCAATAATAGTGTGGAATGTGCAGACCCCATTTCATCGCATAGTATTCCAAACAATCGGCAGTTAAGTGCACTGGATTTTATTAAATTTACTGTTTTGATGGATATTGCTAACACTTCATTTAACTCTGAGCTTAACTTTTTACATGCTAATAATTATAGGTGAATAATACAATGCGTAATTTGCATTTTTGGCACTACTTCTTTAAATTTTGCAACCAATCCTGCATGTACACCTGTCATATTTGCTGCAACGTCAGTACAAATCGAAACACAATTTGAAATATCGATATCTTTGCTGGAGAAATATTCAGATATTACCTTGAATATTTCGGACTCAGTTGAACGGTGTGGCAAGTAAAAGCTGTTCATGAATTCTTCTTCAATCACTTCAATGTCCCAATCAATATATCTAACGTACATAATTATTACAGCTTTGTTAGCAATATCTGTTGATTCGTCCAATTGAAGAACGAAGGTTCTAGCTTTTTTCACTTTCTCTAACAGTTGCTGATAAAGATCTTCATTCATCATTGCGATACGTCTCGCAATCATATCGTTGGAGAGGAGAATTTGTCTAATATTTTTGCAGCCTTCTCTCCCAAAATCGTCTTGCATGCTTTCTGCTTTTTCCGATCTGACTGTGAAGGTGAGTCATATGATCTATTACCGGCATTGTCTCTCATGGAAGTAGATGGAATCGCTTCATCAACATTTGTTTCACTCACTCCTGAATTCTTCATAAAAAAAGTCAACCTGGTCTGTTTACTCATTTTATCCTATGGGTACCAAGCAGACGTAATTTTATTAGAATAAATAGAAATATCAGTAGATGGTAGCTCGTAATCAATTTGGCTCCAAGTTGAACAGTTGTATAAAACTCCTTAAGCCAAAAAAATTGTAGGGTAAGCCATATGCATTTCGCCCACTAAGTGGGCATCTTCAGGGGAGAACCTGCCTTGGCAGTGAACAAGGTTCAACTGCGCAGTTATGCATTATGCATGGTATGTTTGCCTAGGAACTGCGACGAAAGAGCGTCAAAGACCAAGGGAATCATCGGAACCGTTACTGCCATGTATGTGTACATTCAGTAGTCCCACTTAAAAAATTTGCGCACGTTAGAGGTGCTGTGAAATGGGCTGTCTAAATTCAGAAAATAGTCATAACCACTTGCATATCAAATATAAGTTATTAACTGCCCTCTCTGCGTCCTGATGATTATTAGAGTTGGAACTGGTTTTATGTGCAATCAATTTATTTCATGAGTCAAATGCATAAGATGATGAAGTTTTTATAAAAAAGTTCTTCCGTTAACTGAATGAAGCAATATTTACAGTTGGCCGCTTATTTGGCGATTTCGTAGTTTGCTTGGGTTAAGTGACGCAGCGGCCGCCGTGACGGCGCCGCAACGGTCACTACTGCTTCAATGAAATATGGACGGGAAAATCACATGAGCAAATTAGAGCAAGATTTTTCAACTGAATGGTGTTCTATATGCTTCACTCTATCAGTCTATGTAAAAATCGCCGCGTAGACAAGCGGTGCTCAAAACGATAATGACCATTTAGTCTTAAATTTCAAGTTAAAACAATGCTAAATTTAAACATTTTTCTGATGGTGAAAAGATTTGTTAATCGAAACAAGCATAGCCGCATTGTATGCAGAAATGAACCAATTTATAATTTTTTACAATTTTTTAAAAGACCATTCATGGCACGAAAACTCTCCTATATTAAAACATATTTGACAGTTTTCGACGGGAAATTTGCCACAGCCAATTACGCCCCGAGATACTCTACTATGACCGATTATACGCATTACTGTGTAAGGTTTTATGTTCTGTATGGTAGCTTATCTTGTAGAGCATATCCTATAGAGCAGTGATTCTCAACCGGTGCTCCGCAAACATGAGGCAGGTGCTCCGCAAACCTTTTAAAAAATTAAAGTGAAAAGTCCGATTATTGGAAATATAATATTGAATTGTTTATTAGAACGAAGTGTAAAGACTTTTGTCTATTATGTTACGATAATCGCAACACTGCTTTGATTATAAAATCTACTTGTTCTGCCTTTTCTTTCCGAATATGTACTACCTCGTTTTCTTACCCATCCCCCAACCTCTTCCAACTTTCTGCCTCCCCTTTCCTACTCTCCAATACCCTCCCTTCCCCATCTTACTTTTGTTATTTAGAAGCATATTCACTCCCTTTATGCCTCTTTCCAATTCACGGAACTTTTCATTCCACATTGTATGCATAAAAGAACATTTTATTGCCCGCCAACCAACCTCTCCTTCACCATTCCACCTCCCCTCTCCTACTCACCGATTCCCTTCCTCCCCCTCGGTGTAAGTAACATTTGCTATAGATTCTATATACTTGCCTCTGTTGTTGACTGAGGACTCTTCCACTGCCTCCCTCCACTCGCCTTCCAAAATCGACTCGGGGACATAGTTACATCTCACGGAATATAGTTTAATTACGTTGTGTCCGTAATCCACGAAACAAGCCGGGCACTGTATGTGGGCGGCCATTTTCCCTGTGTTCCATCGTAGTTGTTTGTATATCAGTTTTTTCGTTTACCATTGTGTAATATTTAAATGCGTTGGTGAGTGGTTGTGAAACGTGTATTCTACATATTTTGTCGAATTTTGGCAGTACGTGAGTAGCCTTTTGCGTTAATAAAATTAAGTTTAAATTTAATATATTTCTATTTGAACAGTTGTATAAAACTCCTTAAGCCAAAAAAATTGTAGGGTAAGCCCTATGCATTTCGCCCACTAAGTGGGCATCTTCAGGGGAGAACCTGCCTTGGCAGTGAACAAGGTTCAACTGCGCAGTTGAACCTTGTTCACTGCCAAGGCAGGTTCTCCCCTGAAGATGCCCACTTAGTGGGCGAAATGCATATGGCTTACCCTACAATTTTTTTGGCTTAAGGAGTTTTATACAACTGTTCAACTTGGAGCCAAATTGATTACGAGCTACCATCTACTGATATTTCTATTTATTCTAATAAAATTACGTCTGCTTGGTACCCATAGGATAAAATGAGTAAACAGACAAGGTTGACTTTTTTTATGAAGAATTCAGGAGTGAGTGAAACAAATGTTGATGAAGCGATTCCATCTACTTCCATGAGAGACAATGCCGGTAATAGATCATATGACTCACCTTCACAGTCAGATCGGAAAAAGCAGAAAGCATGCAAGACGATTTTGGGAGAGAAGGCTGCAAAAATATTAGACAAATTCTCCTCTCCAACGATATGATTGCGAGACGTATCGCAATGATGAATGAAGATCTTTATCAGCAACTGTTAGAGAAAGTGAAAAAAGCTAGAACCTTCGTTCTTCAATTGGACGAATCAACAGATATTGCTAACAAAGCTGTAATAATTATGTACGTTAGATATATTGATTGGGACATTGAAGTGATTGAAGAAGAATTCATGAACAGCTTTTACTTGCCACACCGTTCAACTGAGTCCGAAATATTCAAGGTAATATCTGAATATTTCTCCAGCAAAGATATCGATATTTCAAATTGTGTTTCGATTTGTACTGACGTTGCAGCAAATATGACAGGTGTACATGCAGGATTGGTTGCAAAATTTAAAGAAGTAGTGCCAAAAATGCAAATTACGCATTGTATTATTCACCTATAATTATTAGCATGTAAAAAGTTAAGCTCAGAGTTAAATGAAGTGTTAGCAATATCCATCAAAACAGTAAATTTAATAAAATCCAGTGCACTTAACTGCCGATTGTTTGGAATACTATGCGATGAAATGGGGTCTGCACATTCCACACTATTATTGCATGCAGAAGTTCGCTGGCTGTCCAAAGGTCGAGTGTGAACTTAGAGAGGAAGTAGAGTGTTTTCTGTCTAAGAAAAATTCAGATCTTGTGAAGTACTACATGGATATTAATTGGTACTTGAAACTTTGTTATCTTGCAGACATTTTCCAGAATTTGAATGAGTTAAATTTATCACTACAAGGACCATTGAAAAATGTTTTTCACATGTATAATAAAATAGAAGGGTTTAAAAAGAAATTAAAGTTATGGGTTAACAGAGCCAAAGACAAATACTTTGATATGTTTTTTGGATTAACAGAGCTTCTGAATGAAGTTAAAGATAGAAACAATGAAGAATTTAATTTTGCAGAACTTCAATTGATCATTGTTAATCACTTGGATACACTTAGTGATAAATTTGATAAATATTTTCCTTTAAACAAAGATCCAAGGGTAGGTTCTTTGCGAGTAATAGATCCATTTAATGATAATCAAGGAAATAACTTATCACTCGAAGAAGAAGAGTTACTAGCTGATCTTTCCTCAGACTGCACATTAAAAATTTTAAAGAAGTATTTTCCTCTTGAAACTTTTTGGATTAAAGCTTTCACTGAATTTCCACAGCTAAGTGAAAAAGCGCTGAAAGTCCTTCCTTTTTCATCGACTTTTCTATGTGAAAGTGGTTTTGCTGTAGTTACTAAAACAAAAATCAAGCGAAGAAATCGTTTGGACATCACTTCAACATTAAGACTATCTCTATCCAAATATAGCCCAATGATAGATGTACTCTGTTCGAACATGCAGACCCAAATATTCCATTAAGTAGGTATGGATAAACCATGTACGGATTAAAAAATCAAATCATCAATTTTCTACTAAATTTTAATGTTACTTTTTAATTGCTTTGTAATTATAATATTTTTATTCGTTTTTGTGTTTTTGGTAAGGTTACTTAATTTTTTTAACGTTTCCTTTATTTTTATGGTAATATTTTGCTTCGACACCAAGCTTTAGGAATAATTACTACTTTGGATTTTTCTTTCATTATTTCTATTTGTTGGAATACCTTTATGTTAATCTACCTAGTTTGTAATACTAAGTTTGTAGTATTTTCTACTTTAATAATCAAAGGACTTGCTACAATCTTTTGTTTTATGTAATAATTTAATTACGGTACTAGCTATTAAGCCACTCTGGCTTTTATAGACCATAGTTTTTTGTGCTGAGGAATACATTTTCCATAATTTATTTACGGTATTTTCTGTGTAAAAATAAGTAAGAACTTATTTATTTCATTTTGTGGATCGTTTTAATGACAATGTAATATTCATGTACTATAAAATGTAAAAAAGTATATGCATATATACAGTGCCTTACTTAATTACAGCAACAATTAAGATGCCCTTGATTATAAATTTTTTCGTACAAAATTTAGCCAAAATTTCTTTTTAATAATGAATTTGCGGAACGATTTGATGCGTATTCGAAACTCAACTGCAAGAAAATGAATCTCCATTCTTTTAGGCGTCGTTTGGTTTAAGTGCCGCATTTATAGAGGGATTCTAAGTGATTTTTAAATGCGAATGAAAAATATGCTGCATCGCATTTGCTCCCATTTAATTCTATGCCAACCTATAGGTAGAAGTGAGGGTTCTGATTTTATATAATGGAAGGATTTGGTCTGGTGCTCCTCCTAAATTAGAGGATATCGTGGTGTGCTCCACGGTCTAATAAAGGTTGAGAAACACTGCTATAGAGTATTAATAAACCATTTACGGCTTCTTTGCGTAAAGTTGATTCTTTCACTTTTGGCGAGCTTTTTTCGATTTGGTCCCACTGTGCGACGTTTTCTCCGCTTCGCGCGAATGACGAGCGACAAACTGTATAAACGCCGACTCATCGATTGAGAAGTTTCAAAACCGCAAGGAACGGCTATTTGGGTTAAAATTTGTCCGATGAAAATGCATCTAGAAAAGAAGAAAAATGCAACGAGACGTTGTAATGACGCGATGGTTCAAAACTGACGATTTGGTAGCGTGACTCGTACAGGATTCCGAGAATGATCAACGTCGTCTCACGGTAGATAAATCGGAATAAAAGGGTTGTGAAAACCATATGCGCATCTCGGTTACAACATCATCAGTGGTAATTCACCTATAGAAGTTAAAGAAGAAGAGAACAAGAAGAGAGAATTGCCACTGTAGATCAGGAATGTCAAACTCGAAGAGGCGTTCGGGCCGCATTAAAGCGATGAATATTATAGTAGGGCCGCATTAAGACGATGGATGCTATAGAAGGGTCACATTAAAGCTATGGGTGTTAGAGAAGAGCCGCAGTTGTTTAATGAGGGGCAGAGCTGGAACGAAAGACTTTATTTGTTTTGCAATTAAAATCAATAATTTAGAACATACGTTTTATTGTAATTCGTAATTATGAAAAAAATATCGTCTCCTTTTCGGTAAAATAAATCATTTGTATTAAATCCCACACGATTCACTCAAGACACAAATTAACTATCGGGCCGCAGTAAGGCACACAGAGGGGCGCCAATTTTACATGCCTGCAACAGATAGTATAATATTTCTAGGCTGTACTATCGGAGAATTGCCACTATTGATGGTAGATCCTTTCTAGAATCTACAAACGGTGAGTTGCCACTGATGTTGACTCCCTTGCGTCCGAAAAGCAACCACTTTATGACTTTTGGACAACTCTGGTTCATCATATCGTATAGGATTAGAAAAATGCGATTTGTTTACGATGGTTTGAACTTAAAAACTGCAATTCCTTTAAATCCTAAACATGGTAGAATTATGAAATGAACTTCAGCTCAGAACGTTGTATATTATTGGTAAGGGATGCCTGTCTGTCGATAACAGGAACGCGGGATCGAACCCCGCGGACGGTATGATCGTATAAGCTCCTTTTTGTTATCATCACTTTTATTATAATAGTTTGGGAAACTTCGGGATAATAGTCATTTTCACAAGAAACTAACCAAGGAAAACACCCAAAATACAAACACCCCACGAAAGCGCGGGGAGGTATTCACCAATGCATCAGGAAGGGGGGGCGGGAGAGAGGGTTCCCCCGGGCTGGATGAGCCCCGGCAGCCACGACGCAACCATAACCAACACAAAGTGGCAAGACAAATGGAAAAACAAACTCACCCGTCCGCCGTCCACCGAAGATACAGGGCAAGGAAGGTTAGGCTGGGGGAGGAGTGTGTGGGCTCTCCCAGACCCCCCTACCGGGCATGGAAGGGTTTGAGCTGGGAAACGTGACAGCGCTTCAGGAACGCGCCCGTACGCGGGTCGCTCAATTCGACCGTGACCGGCCCCGAAAGCGAGGTAATCGTATACGGTTGGGACCACCGCGGAAGTAATTTCCCTGAGACCTTATTCGGGCCAGAGCTCATCGGGTGGAGCCTACAGACTACTTCTTGCCCGACTTTATATGGTTGGGGGTCACGTGCCGCATTATATCTAGTCGCAACGATCTTATTCGCTCGTTTAAGGTTCTGCAATGCCGTTGCCCATTTTTCCTCTAGGGTAGCTCTCGCCTCCCCTTGTGCTAACTCATCATCGATTCCCCACTGCATCCCCAAGGGGTGGTTTAATTCCGGCCCGAGGAAAAGGCTCGCCGGAGAACACCTTGTCCTTTCATGAGTGGCACTATTGGAGGCAATCGTTAATAGATGACACCCTTCATCCCACTAAGGAGGCCTGCGGGTAATAAGGGGTCGTGGTTATATGTTTTATACCATAATTAAAACACATTGCCTTGAATTTGTCGGATGTGAACACATCGAACTCCCTCCCTTGGAGATACTTAGAATATTTCTCAACGCTATATACCACCGCGAGGCACTCGGTTTCATAGGCGGAGTAATTCTTTTCAGCCGCGGTTAAGGTTCTGCTGGCAAACGCCACTGGGGCTAACCGATCCCCGACCGACTGAGATAGAACGACGGCGATAGCATTTTCCGACGCGTCCGTATGCAAGGTGAAACCTTTAGAAAAATCGGGGATTTGCAAGACGCGAGGCGAAGCGATATTTTCCTTAAGTTCGCGAAACACTTGTTTCTGCTCAGGCCCCCATGTAAAGCGAGCGTTTTTCTTTTTTAATTTATTAATGGGAGCCGTCAGCTCCGAAAAGGACTGAATGAATCTCGCGTAGTAGCTGCACATTCCCAAAAATCTCCGCGCACCCTTAACATCTCGGGGCTCGGGAAATTCCCGAATCACCCTCGCCCTCTCCGGGTCGATCCTAATGCCGCTAGCCGAGACAGTATGCCTTAATAACATATTTCCCGAAGGGTTAACGGTAAGTTTAGCATAGCGCAAGCGGGCTAACACTTCGCGAACATGACGGACATGATCTTCGAACTTCTCACTATATATAACCACATCGTCCAAATAGTTAAACACAAATTCCAATTTTATTCCACGCAACACCTTTTCCAGAAGACGCGAAAGGATCTGCCTGCCGGTAGAGATACCAAACGGTAATTGGAGGTATTCGTATTGCCCGAAGGGGGTGACAAACGCCGTGGCTTTCCTACTCTCTACACTTAGCGGGATCTGGTGTTAGGCCGAATTAAGGTCTAACACCGTGAAATACCTTGCTTTTTTAAAATGCCAAAAGGCGTTCTCCACCGTCGGCAGCGGGAAGGCATCAAAGACAACCTTTCGATTAAGTTTCCCGTAATCGACGACCAATCTGGATTTAAGATCCTTCTTGGGTATTAAGAATGCGGGGCTGGCGTACGGCGAACTTGACTCGCCAATAACCCCCTTCTCCAGCAATTCGCCAACATGAGCCTTCATTTCTCTCAACTTGGGAGGGGCGCATTGAAAGGGAGGGGACCTGACGGGAGATAAATCGACTAACGGCAAATTATACTCTAACAAATCAGTGCAGCCTAGCGTTTTGGTAACTACATCCTCAAACTCTCTTAACAAATTTCCTAACACCCCCTTCTGTTCTTCCAGGAGGTATTGGGGGACGTCGCACGACTCGGGCGGCTTGTCGTTTCCCGCGTGCTTCTCCTG
The DNA here is from genome assembly GCA_028673005.1 of Tanypteryx hageni. Lineage (NCBI taxonomy): Eukaryota > Metazoa > Arthropoda > Insecta > Odonata > Petaluridae > Tanypteryx > Tanypteryx hageni. Next base: position 183,982,245 of record CM054120.1, on the reverse strand, counting down.
AAAGTGCGCTATAACGGAGTGGCTGCATTTAAACGCGTAGGTCTGCTCAACAAAATCCAATACCATGCCAGTTTTTTGCATGAAATCGACCCCTAGGATGATGGGACAGGGGGATCGACTCAGGATTAAAAACTTATGTTCCCAAGAAAGGTTTTGAATCTTGATCGTAAGTTTGACACCTCGGCTGGCCGTTTCCTCGCCCGAATTAAACCCATAACACTTTATCGACACGTCGAAAAATTTCTCAGGCGAAACGGTCAGACCCATTAGAAACGTTTCGTTAACACAGGACGATATGGCTCCCGAATCAAGAAGGGCGTAGGCCTGCACGCGGTTCGCCAACGCCGGGACAGTAGGCGATAGGTCAACGTTAGAGGCCCTAGGACGGTAAACGGTGGCCACTGTCTTCCCGCGAGCGCGAAGCGGCCTTATTGCCTCGCGGGTCCTTCGTTTCCCGGGTTGCGATTGCACCTTCTGGCCACGTGCCCAAATTGACCGCATCGCCAGCATGTGGGGGACACGGGATAGGAAGACTGATTTCTATCTCCCGGCCTGCGTGGGTAACTTTGTGGGAGATCCCATCTATCCTTATCACTACATTCGTACCCAAATTCTGAGTCTACCATTTCTCCTTTCGCTGACGGTTCACTATACGTGAGGATTAGATCGCGTCTCTCTTCCACGCCCCGTCCCCATTCCACCAACTCGTCAATGCTACGCGGAGGATTTGTTAATTGCCAGAGATAATCGGGACTTGGGTTACTACACATGATGGATAACAATCCCCTCTCCGAGATAGGTTCGTCCAGCCGGCCGTTCATCCTCTTAACATTCAACACATACTCGGCTATCCCCTCTGTCGGCCCTTGGGTACGATTCAGGAGGTCGCGCTTCAAGCGAAATTGGTAGTTAGGGCGAACAAACGTTCGCCGAAATTCCCGATTAAACGACTCCAAGTCACGGAATTCATTCGCCCAAAACCACTCCCTGGCCTTACTTACTAAAACTTCGGGAGGTAATCTAAATCTGGTAGTTTGGTCTAATGAGAAATAGGTGCCAAATTTGCCTAATTTCTCGAGGAATCCCATCGCGCTTTCCCCTAAACTACCACTTAACCTCACTTCCCACCTCAAGGCCGCCGCAATCACACTGTCAAATTTCATCGCCGCATCTCTCGTCTCTTCTCCTCGGGCCATAATCGCCTGACCCTCGCATTTGGGCGAACACTCCCCATCACTTAAACCGCGGACAAATTCGCGAGGACGCCGACGAATTCCTTCTAATGAGCCCTCCGTCGCCAACCCAAACCTTTGGCACATATCAATTCCTTCGGCCTTCGGCAACTTATTAATCCAACCGCTGCCCGGTGGGAAATCCGAGGAGTCCGACGGCGGAGAAACTTAGGAACTTCTGTCTCTACGGGAGCCGCCATCGAGCGATGCGCCAACACGACCAATTAACAACCACGCTCTGCTACCATTTGCGCCGTGGCGAGGGAAGGGGGAGACTCAGGAGGACAAATGAAAACAACTGAGTGAACTTAGGAAGCTTTATTGCTTTATCAGTGGTGGAGCGAGCGCTCGACAGCGGGTAACGAGGAGGGAAGGGATGGAGTGCAACACACCTTACCCACGGCGGGCGAAGCCGGACGGTGAGCGACTGGTCGCGACGTGGCGATGCGTCTCTGCGGACGGCCGGGACCCAGAAAGCCTAGGGCGGCCAGTCGGGCGGATATAAATAGGGAGGCCGCATCCGACTGTCCCTAGCTTTCGGTCCCCCCACAGCCCTCACGCGACCCCATTCACCACCCTTGGGCAAGTGCCACACGAACCTCCGGTTCACACTTTCTCCGCTCTTCCATTTTTTGCAGCATGGCTGCTGTGACCCAGGGTTTTTTGTTTCTTTCCTACCTTCTTTTCCATTACATCTTTAATGTTGCTATGGATGTATCTCCACTCCTCATCTACATTGTTCCTATTTTCTCCAGCTCTCTTTTCCAACCTTTCCTCCAGCTCAGCCATGATAGCCTCCTTGTTCTTAAGGAGTTCCTCTAAGTTCCATTTCTTGTCAACTCTTATGTTTCTCTTAACGCTCTTCAGTCTACATTGTGTATTTGCCACAAAAAGGTTGTGGTCGGAATCGATATCTTCCCCTGGTAGTGTTTTCACATTTTTAATGCTATTTCTACATCATTCATTGAATAGTATGTAATTTATATGGTATCCTCTCTGGTCTCCTGGGCTTCTCCGTGTGTAAAGTCTCCGCTGGTGATGCTTTAACCATGTATTAGTTACACTCAGTATATTTATATGACAGAATTCCACAAGTTTCTCCCCTCTTTCATTTCTCCTTCCTAGTCCATATTTTCCTTCTATGTTATCTTTCTGTCCCTCCCGACTTCACTTGCAGTCTCCCATTACTATGGTGGTGAACCTTCCTTTTCCCTACTCCTCCAATATCTCCGTAATCTGTTCATACATTTCATCTACTTCATCGTCACCAGCATTAGTTGTTGGCATATACACTTGAATTATAAGCATTTCCACTGGCTCCATCTGAAGTTTTACGGCTATTAATCTATTATTAACTGTCACTACCTTGCTAATTCTTTCAGCTATCTCTTTTCTCATTATAATCCCCACTCCCCTTTCCTTTTTCTCTCCTCCTGAGTACATAATCATAAATTCGTCTGAATTTATTTCGCCTTCTCCTTCCCACCGATTTTCACTAAGACCTACTATACCTACATTATTCCTTCTCATTTCCCTTTTTAAGTTCTCTAGTTTACCCCCTGAATTCATAGTCCTAATATTCCATGTGCCTATTTTTTATTTCTCACTACTTGCTTTCTTTTTATTAATGTTACATTTCCTCTGTGCATCCCCTAGGGTAGTATTATAGTAGTACTATTTTAACTCCGGAATATTTTACCCCCGGAATATTTTACCCCATAGAGGCATTTGCAGCTTTTCAGCCTATCATGGGAAATATAATGAGGCAGTTTCCCCTTGCTTCCCTCATCGCAGTTTCACATGAGTGATTACCCATCTGTAGCTGTTCAAATCCTCATGATCACCACCTACAGAGGTACTGTGCAAGCTGCTGCCCTTGCACAGGGGGGTGTAAAACCCCCAAGACTGCTTCTTAGTCTGACTCTTCCCCTCAGACGTTTCCGGCTTGGATGGTCCTACCAGGAGAATTATCTCCCGCCGGCATAGCTCTTTGGTTCGTAAGAGTACACAAACGCTCCCACCTCTGTAATGTTATGCAGTCCGTAGGACCCCCTTATGCAAAATAATTATTCTTTTTCCGGCACCAGAGGGAGTAATAGGGCGACCTTTCCAGCAATTGACCTCTTGAATTACACCTCGATCAAATATATAAATATATATAAATATATATCATTATTAATTTCATTCATATTTTCCTGCCAACCATATGATAGTGTGATTTGCTCCACAAAATGTTTCGTCCAGATATATAATTTTCCATCCTCTTTGACGAGCTGACTTTGTTTCCCGAATAAACTTTGCACGTTAGTCCTGGATTCGGCGACTTTCAAAGCATACAGGCTTCCTGTTGTATTTTTTAAAGCGAAAGCCAAGCATCTTCATTCACCGTAACAAAGTAGATTCACTTACGTGTGGAAAATCTGATTTCAGTTCGATTAGAATATTAGACACTATTAGATATTCTTTTCTTAAGTAAAAACTATGCACTTTTCTTCGTAGCACTCCTTGAAACATTTCGTCTAATACAATTCGCGTTCTACCGCTGCTTTTTTTGGGAGAACTTTCTGAAGGACGCACATTTTCCTTGCACTCATCACATCACATTTACTATAGTCCTTTCACTAACATTGCAACACATTGCAGTATATTTAACAACTTGATTAGGATCAAATTTAATCACATCATCTTTGACCATTTGAAAAGACGTTCTAGCACTGTGAATGACATTTTTCTCATGGCTACGTAATTGTTTGTTAATTTCAAAAGGCTCACTTTCTAAATTATTTTCTTGATCACTCGAGAAAAGACCGTATTTGTTACTACTAATATTTTCAATTCGTTGTAAAGCTTGTCGCTTTCTTCGAGGCATAGCGAAAACACGAGGCACCAACTGGACTGAGATGAGACACTAAATGAACTAAGAAAACAAAACTCTAGACAAAACAAGTACCTTCTTTACTACTCATTATATGAGTCTTTAGCAACCTCCAATGAGGCTAGATAAAGAGAGAAAGAGAAAGGAGTTTAAATCCCGCTCAGCCATCCCGCATGCCAGGTTGGTGTGGCAACGTCGCTACCTACGTCAGCATAGGAAATGAAGCGCCTTATGGCTACAAAGAAAAATTTATTAAAAGTCTTTATTAAAAATCTGATTCCTACAAAAAAATTTCTTTGTGTTTCTCTTTACAACATTGTTTTCAGAATTCCTCTATCATTTTTTCCCCACTGACGAGTTTCTTTTTAAAGTTGTAACCCAATTAAAACCATTGTAATTACCATAGAGCTTAGAAAATTATTGCATTGCCTCTATTATATCTTATTTCATCACTGTTTTAAATTTCAAAAGATTTTGTTCTGTAGTTATTCGTTTATGAATTATTATATGACTACTTTCGTGAAAGTTGGCTGCGTAGCTGGTTATTACGGGTAGTTTCTGTTTTTAACTTGCCGTAAAATTTTACATTTTCTTTCTAAAAATATTAAAAAATCAAACCTTATTAAGCATAAAATAAGCTTTCCTATGGTATTTTTGTATATTCTTTCCAATAAACGTTGCGCAAATGATCGCGCGTCAAAGTTGAGATGCACGTCTTTTTGACACGGACAGCAGAAGCTATTTCTGCATGGTGTAAGGAATGGCAGTTAGAGTTGAGCCAAAAGAAAAGCAGCGTCATCAATTTCTGAAGAACCAAGAGTATCTCGTTGGATGTTAATTATTCGTTGGACGGAGTAGAGATTCCAGTTTCAGATTCGATTAAATATCTTGGAGTCATGATCCATCGTGATCTCTCGTAGGACACCCACATTCACCGATTGATAGGTGCCGCTAACAAAAAGCTGGCCTTTATAGGGAGAATAGTTCGAAATAGCTCCGAAAAAGTGAAATAATTATGTTATTTTTGACCGCAGGTCGAATATGCTTTAGCTGTGTGGGATCCCTACGAAAAGGGACACTCATTAACGAGATAGAAAAGGTTCAACGCAGGGCAGCTAGATTTGTAAAGAAGAATTACGATAGTAAACAAAGCGTAACATCATTAATAGAAAATCTGAAATGGACATCGTTAGAGGAACGTAGGCTGCCGGCTAGATTTAAACTACTGGAAAAATTTATATCGAAGAGATTAGCGAATGACGTAGTAGGACTTATCAGAAGCCCGACGTATCTCGGAAGGCAGGACAGTGAGGATAAGATTTGCGAGATCGTTTGTAGAACGGAGCGATATAGAGGATAGTTTTTCCCTAGGACGATAAGAGAATATAATAGGAAAAGATAACGTAGGAAAACTAGGGACCATTGGTGTACTACACCCTCTGCCATCGACCAAAAAGGTGACTTGCAGGGTATCATGTAGATGTAAAGACAAAAATTTAGAAAAGGTGCCTTGTTGCAATTCCATTACTAATACTAAAATAAACCATTTATATAAAATCTCAATCGATTTAGATAAGACAAAAATCAGCATTCGGGCCGAAGTAATGCACGGTCACCAGTTTGGCTTTCCTGCTCTAAAATATAGAGATATGCTGAAATAATGAATGAAATGCGAAGGTCTCAATGCACGCGACGATGACAAATCGTTAAATTAGGGCTAAATCCTAATTCATCGACAGCCAATAAACTTTAACTTTGTTAAATTAATCTCTTTTAAAGGATTAAAATGCGCGACGAGTTTAGTAGTGAAATTCTCTATCATAAGCACATTAAATTTCGTCAAATGTATCGAGAATTTTTCCTGGTTACCGAGCAATAAAAAGTGGTCTTCTTCCAGGAATTTCATCACGCGCAACAAAATTTAAATGCACATCGCTTACGCGTCGTATAGAGCACACAAAATGCGGATTTCTCTATATACTAATATTATAATTAAATTCCTGCCTAGAGACTATAGAGAGCAGCTGAGAGCTTAACCGTAAGAGGTTCGGTAGAAATAATTACTCATCTGAAGAGTTAATACAACTACGGCCGGTTAAGTAGCAGTAGTCATTGATTTTTAAGTGCATCGACTGCTATTGTCATTTTGCGCTGCCATCAACTGAACATACACACAGAAGGGAGGAGGGGAACCCGATGCCGGCATTAGCCTACTCTTTACGAAAAACGGCCGGTTAATCATAAACTGACAATTATATGACAGGCAGAAGATTACAACGAAATTAAAAAGAAAATACGTTAGAAACTATAGAACGGATATAAAAATTTATGTCGAATTATTTCAATAAAATCAATTCCCTTACACTATGGTAAGAATTATATGGAGCTTTTATACTGCTATTATTAATAGAAAAATGTTTATAACGTTCCGGTAAAAATTTATGGAACAAAGATAGTCCGTTTATATTTATAGGAAGCCCTTGATTTACGTCGTTTTGATATAAGGTCGTTAACATATTAACAAAAAAGTTTCTATGCATACGTAGTTCCCACAATGCGGCATTTTCCAGAACATACCCCGAATCATCCTTCTCACCATAGGGATCACATAATGGGCAAAAATAATTTACAAATATATAATGCGTAATAAATTACAGATACCTCAAAAAGTCGCAGGGTTGGATGGTGAATGTGGCTAAAACCTGTCACCTTAAACTGAGAGAGTCAGTCCTGATTTTTTTGAGTCTGTTAACTGTGGCGATTTTTCTCCCTTCCTATCGCACTTATCCGATAGCACTTAACGAATCGCAACGCACGAACATGCACGTTAGAATAACGCCACTATCGTATATCGCCGATATTCGTACATCGCCGATATTCGTACATCGCCGACTTCGGTTTTTCGAGTGGGCAGTGATATACCAAGTAGCTGAAGACATTATTCTGTGTTGGAGTGGACAATGATATACCAGCAGCTTGAAGATATTATCGTAATTATATCTGGTGTAATATAACTGACTCTGAGCAAGAGACATGTTTCCGTTTCAAATTGACTATCATATAATTGATAGTAGCTCAATAACTTTGGCTAAGATTAATAAAGGTAAACTACTCCTTTAGCCAAACAATTAGAGGGTTACAACACCCAATGCATTTCGCCCACAAGGTGGGCATCGTCAGGGGTAAAACCTGTTTCAACAGTGACTGAAAGCCAACTGCCAGGTTTGAAACGGAAAGTAGAATAGTAGAGAATACTTTCCGTTTCAAACCACAAGTTGGCTTTCAGTCACTGTTGAAACAGGTTTTACCCCTGACGATGCCCACCTTGTGGGCGAAATGCATTGGGTGTTGTAACCCTCTAATTGTTTGGCTAAAGGAGTATTTTACCTTTATTGACTATCATATGGTTAAATTTGTATTTGCTTTTGGTTAATTATGTAAAATTTTGTTATACTGAAAATAGTGTATGGTTCTAATTTCATAAGACCTTTAGCATATAACATATCAGTTGGAGTTGTTGCATCAAAAATTTTGCTTCCCTGCATATCGCCTTATCACCCAGCACCTATTCAATCATCGACATATCCCCCTTTGCTATTGATGAGCATATCAGTGCTTTAATTTGAGATCATTGCCAATCTATTTAGTTATTACAATTATAGTAAAATCATCAATTTTTTAATATTCTCCCCGCAAATTACGACCGAAAACATTCCTCCACGTTTATGGGAAAATGGATTTCGATTTGTCTATTCTATCAAGGTCGCGTTTTCCGGAAACGCATTCACAACTTTAAACGAAGACTTCCGGGACGACATTCTCGATTAAAAATGGCAAAATCCCTACTTCAATTTAATCGGAATAGTTTCACGTATTTTCACTTTAAGTTTTATAAATCCGAATAACCACTTTATTACACGTGTTGCGCTTATTAAAATTTGCGTGGCCAACATTTTCTTCTCTGGAATTTCAATTAATTGTAGCACTTTAAAATAAACTAATAAAGAATATTTTAGGTAATTCGAAATGTCCATCATATTGCTTCGCAAAAAAATTGTCTTTTTCTGGGGAACGACAATTATTTGTAGTTAAAGTACCACACAATATATCGAGTTTCTTTCCGAAATATAAAATATGGAGATCCTAAAAACTGAAAATTGATTTGTATTTATATCCAACCTGGATATAACGTTAAACACAGGCTAAATGACTTTGAAAAATAAGTTTTCTTTTTTCTCGTTTCTAAAATATTCCCAACTTTGTAGCTTATGCCTGTCTGCATAGGATCTTAAGATCACTTCATTCCATAAATTTCGCTTAATTTCAATGTACACTGAGCAGTATTCATTGAAACATTTCATTGCGTAAATAATACAAAATTATTTATCAGTAGCATTATTTTATCAATGGTAAGTTCGCAAAACACAACCTACGAAACTTAAATGGTGTAAAAGTAGTGTTTTTACGCTAGTATGCATAACATAATCATAATTTTATTGATAAATTTAAGTTTGTTTTATGACCATAATTGTCACGCTAAAAACACCGGACCAATTAGCAGGTACTGTCTTTGTTGCCAAGATACTATTGTGCAATTGTCGAATGTGTTTATCAAGAAAAATAATATAATCAATTTATACGCTCATTTCCATAGCTTGCAATTATTAAGTTCAACGTAAATTTTCATTCACAAATAAGAAAAAGAAAAAAGAAAAATAGACTGTGGCACCAAATTGGATCCTACGTTGGATACGATCCAATCTATAAATATATACAACAGGGATAGGTTGTTTCACGTTATACGTAAGAGATAAAGCTGACAGTAAGGATATGAATGTGGCTAGAATATTTACATATATTGTTGAGCGACCAAGTCTCATCCGCACATATCAGATTTACTAAACGGATACTTTTATCACAAGAACGGCTATAGCAACTTGCTATATATTATCTACAGCAGATACGACGAAACATTTAAGTGCCGTTAACACCGCAAAGTGGTTACAAATTAACTGCGATAAATGTAGTGGTTAACACAATTAGAAACGCCAATTTCTCGTTTTTCCTATTAGGATACTCATTTTTTTCTTTACACAAACTAAGTCGATCTAAGAAAAAATTGGAGTTGACGCTGCCGCAATATGAAAAAGCAAGTTTTATTTAATGAGGTTTATTTATAATTATAAACTTAAAATTTTATAAATTTTATAAATTTATTAATATAATATGACAAATTAGATTATTCAATAATTAAAGTAAAATATTTAATGATCTTTCTATAACCGTCTGCTCAGAATGTTACTTGGAAAGTTTTTAAGGCACCTCCAGCCATCCACTGATTTTTCAAAAACATTTCTTTTGCGGTGTAAAGGTCTTTCTACGAATTTTACCTGCGAGGAATTTGCCATGCGACCAAGGTAAATTAGACGAATTTGTCTTGCGACGAATATGACACGCGACGAATTGCCGTAGAATCATCTTACCGTATACTTGCTATTTTAATTTGATTGATTGCACAGACGGATATATGGGCATACGGATAGAGATAGAGAAAAGATAATCGCGTTTATAAAATAAAACGCGCTAAAAACGAACGGAGATTAGGACCGGAAGGGAGGGCAAAATATTACAATTTTCTTTCACGAAAAAACTCTCCATTTTTAGAATGCAGAATTCATTCTCTCAGATAATCATCATACGGCAAATGCTTCAATAACGGAGGAATTCCGCTGTGACCTAAGGAACCGGGTATACGATGTATTTGGTGCCTTTCCGAGTTCCCGTTGAATTAATGAATGTTATGAACCAACTTCAATGGCTAACAGTTGCAACGGGGAATTGATTTTCATAAATTTTCACGAATTAATTTATGGACATGAACCAATGTTAACCTACAGAAATAGCATCGAATTGAAAATTGCAGCGCTTAATTCTATGGTCGTCTTTGGAATCTCTGTATAGAAAATGGACGATATAAAATTTTCAAAACAAAGAAAATTTCCATAACATGGGCGCCATTTTGCTAGTAGGTTAAAAGAAGAAGAACAATAAAATAAGGAACCGAAAGAGTAAACAATCAAAAAGCAATATGATAAAAACGTTATTTTCGATTAAAAATGTATCCATTGAATTTTCGATACATTCAAAAGTTATTATTTTAAAAATAAGGGATAGAATTTTCACGAGAGCAAAGTAATCATATAAATCTACCTCTGAGAGTAGAACAAGGATGCACTTCCCTACTCGATTTATCTAGAGAGCCCAAAATGTTATAAGATAATTTTCGGACATACGAAAGCGCCATAGAATCGAGAATTTTTTTACTTACCGTTTAAACCCTTGCTACATCCTTGGGCACGGCCAGGGCAGGGGCAGGATGATAAGGCGCCCTGCAAAAATAAAACTGTTATAATTATGCATCGTCCTTTCTAAGCTTCAACGTGACATAATTAACTCTTGATAATCCTAAATGCCATAAATGCTTGGGAATTTTATCCGAAGGTTTCGACGCGAATGATTCTAGTGGTTAACCAAACAGATCTATCTTATAGAAATTTTGGTGCATAAAATTTCAAATTCCACGAAAAAAAATTTTAATTCAATTTGAATCGCCGCATTATACTAGGATTTGGCGGCCTTGGTAGAGAGGTTGTTAGAGTCTGGCTCAGGGGCGGATCTAGGTGCATAGCTTGGGGGGCGGTATTAAGAAACAAATATATTTGCTGGCACCTATTTATACAAAATAATACCGTCTCATTACAATAAATATACGGCGTATGTTATACAGTGATTAGATATCTATTTTCTATTTTTAAAATATCTATAATATAAAATAAATTAATTGAGAATATTATAATGAAGATTGATCATCTACCTTAAGGGGGAGGCTAATTACCCAATTACCGCACCTTTGTTTTGGTCTGACTCCCACTGGTAGGGTGCTGGTTGTAAAAGACCGGTAATGGTTTTATATGAGCAATTTAAATATTATTAAGTAAACATTAAAACAGTTTTCGCTGAAATGTAAAACAATTGTATGATGAAAAATGATTTCGAAATAAATTTAACAATCATCTCAACGAGGCCGAATTCAATTTCAGAATGAAATCTTTTTCGCTGGAACTGGTTATTCGGGAGAATATCTGAAGAGAAATATTCGCAACGAACTCCGATTTGCGTTAGCTCAATTCTTGAAATGAACTGTTTCCGGAAATGAGCAATGGAGATCGATGTTTATATGCCTCAACTTTTAAATCTCGCTTACAGCTAAGCTCTAGATTACTTGTGCTCATTTACGGCATATAAAGCCTATACTAAAATAGTGTAATCAAGGAAAAATTTAAGAGAATTTCAATTTGAAAATCTTTGCTATCTCGCTAATGGGTTATAAAAGAGTTTACGATAGACATTTTTAGCATCTGCGTAAACTTTTTTAACTAAATCCACCTCGAAATAAATAAAAAACCACTGATGTTTACGGAGAGAGCCGAGAATTTCCTGAATGATAAACAATAGTGAAAAAGACGTTTAAATAAAATATGCAACTCGATTTTTACATCGGTAATAACTACAGACAAATACAATGCGCACATTTAGATGGATGACTCGAGAAATAACAAAACCGATATTAAAAATTCATTCGTGAGCATATTCACTCGTAGAAACCTCGGGGTACAGCGATAATCGCGCATTAACGTAATTCATCCGATAATCACCCTTCCTTCAATTCTACCGACGAATGAATTACGATAAAAAACAAAATAATTGTGCGAAAAAACGATAATGGCGGATTACTGAAGGCGGATTTACTTGATGAAATCTTTTTTAAATACGCTCCATTGTTAATTCGGTTACGACAGAAAGCTCTCCACGAAAATGATATCATAATACTTAAAAAACGTCGATGTTTTCGATTCAATATCTGCAGTTAAATTTTTCCATAATACTTCCTTCACTTTTCGAAGGAATACATTTAAATAACTTCGTAAGAGAACCCTTATTTTATCCTTAATTTGAAAAAATAAAGTTGAGTTTCTACAATAGCCACAATTTATTTCCTTTTTAGGCGGTCTTTACCAGCGAAGCGGTAGTAGAAGAAAGCCTTATGGCCACGTCTCGTCCGTCCGTATGTTGTGACTTTGATTTTATGAACCGCTGGAAGGATTTAACAATAAATAATAATAATAAGTACCCGCAAAACTTTTGCCAAGTTTGTTTAAATTAACCATTAATTTCATTTTTTACTCATGAATTATTACCAACACAATTTTTTGTACTTCACAATGTGTCATTTTTCATTTATTAATAACAGTCCATATTCTCCTTATAAAATTGAACAACTGACATCTTAAATTTGATGTTTGTTATTATAATTTATATTGGCTTCTCTCTTTTCATAGATCTGTGTGATATTTTTAAACAATATTTTCATTTTCCAGCGGATAGGCATGCTTTTGTCATTACTATTCCAAAATTTCTTAATACAGAACATGCTATAACCATGCAATAACAAAGGACCGCATTATCATAAAATGTTAAACTGACGCGTAGGCCTATTTGCGTTAATAAGCATTAAATTTATAGAATATAATGATTCGACTAACGAAAAAGGTAATATTCCAGTAATGGAATAAAGAAAAAAGATATTTATTTAGGCCAAGAGTTATAAGTGCCCACAGTTCACACGCAGTCTACGGAATAATAATTATCTGCAATTATTAAAGTTTAAATTTATTAAATTTGACGTTTCTACAACAATAATTTCGATGCTTCATAAAAAGCGCGAAAGGAATAGCGCAATTCTTTCGTCTATTTCAAGACTAAATAGACTCTAATTGAACCGGAGGCAACGATGCGCCTTGGCTATGTATTCATATGGTTTATTTTATTTATTTTTAAAATTTTTATATATAACTGTGTTTATGTGTAAATCATTTGAAGTAACTATCTTTCATGACCCTCTCAATCTATAAATATTACTAACAGGAGGTTTCGCAGGTTATTCAGACTCCCCTTCTTGTGTGGGTATTTTCCTACCTTAATTTTCCCTAGTTTTTCCACACAAACAGATTTCCATCTCTTTTAATTTCCTAAAATTCTACTTGTCATTGTATTTATGTAGTGCTTTATTTTATGTAATCTTTCATTTTATTTTTGTCACTTTCATCCTGTCTGTAACTGCCAATGTATTAGATGGAATAAGAGACTGTCTAGTCTCAATCTCGCGCAAATAAAGACGCATATCTATGTATTTATCTACCCGGAAAAAGTATGAAAAAGCCATAAAATTTCAAAAAGAAATGCCTATTTCTGACAAATTCTCCCATATAAATTCTAAACATCACAAGAAAATGATATTTTATAGTTTTAGCTGTCGAATAAAGAAAATGGAGAAAATTGGTCAATATTGAGGTATTTTGATGAATAAAGGAAAAAAATCTTGCACCTTGAAAAATCGTAAATCCCGTATAAACTGATGGGAAAATATAATCGTCTCCTGGAGTCAAACCCAGGACTTTTCCGGGATGTTTGATTTTTCTAAGCACCATTTTATGGAGGTTTAACGGTTATGAAGATTTAATTCCCTCGTAAAATGTCCAAAAGTACCGTGACAGACAGACACCCTTGAGAATTTATATAGGTACTAGGGAAATGCTCGTTGAAATTCAACGGGAAAGGTTTTTGTGAAATAAAAAATGAACAAATACGCCTTGAATTTCTTTGGATGGCAATAAAACAAACTTTCGTTCTTTTAGGCGTTCGTTGTTTCAAGTTTCGAACTCATACGATGATTCTTAGCACCCAATTTTAATATGCGAATGATTAATATTCTACATTCAAATATACTTCTCTTAAATAACGCAACGAATGTTGTTTACATTGGTTGCTATGAAAAGAATTTTTTACTCCTCTATCTCGTACTAATTGTAACAGCATTCAAAGCACGCTTTCACCCATAAGTATTGAAATAACAATAGGATTTCGAGGTTTAACAATGTAGTGGGTTGCCATGGCAACATCTCGTTAAAATGGCAAGATTTCCCCAAAATATGTGAATTAAATATTTAACATCAGAAATTTCGAACTGTAGGCGGGATTAGATGAACGTAATAAGAAACTCAAGTTTTTTCTTTAAAATGGGCTAGATCCGAAGATCATAGGTGAATTCTTTCTAATTTAGGTCTTAAAAACAATAAAAGCCTGCAAGGGACAAAGGTACAGAAGTAGACTTTTATTATTGTTAGACTAGGGAGATGCCCGTTGAAATTCAACGAAAAATTTTTATAAAATAAAAAATGAACAAAAATACACCTTGACTTTCTTTGGATGGAAGAAAAACAATCTTTTGTTCATTTAGGCGTTCGTTGTTTCAAGTCTCGAACTCCTACGATTATTCTAAGTTATTTTAATAGGCGAATGATTAATGTTTTACATTCAAATTTAGTCCTCGTAAATAACGTAACGAATTGTTTACATGGGTTGCTATGAAAATAATTTCTCTCTGCTTCCTTCTCTCTTCCTTTCGTATTAAAAAAGGCATTCAAAGCACGCTTATTGAAATAAAATTGAATTCCGAGGTTTAACAATGTAAATGGTTGGCAATTAAATTGGCTAGATTTCCCCAAAATATGTGAATTAAACGTTTAACATGAGAGATTTCGAACTGTAGGCGGAAAAAGATGAACAGGATAAGAAACCTTATAATTTTTTATTTAAAATGGTTTAGATCCGAAGATCGTAGGTTAATTCTGTCTAATTTAGATATCCAAAAGAATAAAAGCCTGCATGTCGAAAAGTCGATTTTTACGTGTTATTTTATGGGAAATAGAAATGTCTTCCTTGGAGTCGAATCCAGGACATTTTTCGAGATTTCTTTTCGTCATCACCTTAAAATATGCGATTTTAGTATTCCTTCCAAATTTCAAAAATATATATCGCAACTTTAATCGAGTTATTCGCATTTTTATAGCGTGACAGAGGGAGCCACAAAGGGACAACGGGGCAGAAGTAGGCTTTTATATTTGTTAGATACTAATTAGTGATTCTTATTAAAATTTATCGCCGAATTCTAATTTTGAACTGCGACCACCAATTAGATTTTCCACTTTATACAAGCAAATAAATATATTTATTTCGTTAATTGGAATATGTCAAGCAACAATTAAATATAATATTTTCCCTTTCATAGCTCTTATGTGAACTGTGAGGTACAGATTAAAATATTTATTCGGATAGAGGACAATATATACAACAAAAAAGTCCGCGAGACCGAATAATTACGACTTCTAGTTTTGGAGATAAAAATTCGAGAAAATCCCAAGCAAAACATCGCATAATTTGTTTACATAGGGCGATACAACGATTTAATCGGCAAAAAACAATAAAAATCCCTATTTTTCCAACCCAAGCTCTTATATGGTCTATAAGGTATAGATTACTAAGTTAATTCGGATAGAGGAGTAGTCCTCAAACTGTGTGCCACGGCACACTGGTGTGGTGCTGTAGATTTTTAGGTGTGCCGTGAAAAACTTTGTTTAGTAAATAAATAAACGATTTGCATGTGTTGGTAGATAATTAGGGCAATAATTTTTCTTCTAATAAATAGATTATGTAGTAGCATCAACAAATGGATGCGCCCAAAGTTTGTAATACCCGTATCTAAAAATATATAAAGCTTGTCACAAGGCTCGGGTGCCGCGAAACCCTCTTTATCTTTGAAAGTGTACCGCGGCACAAAAGAGATTGGGAATCAATGGTATAGAGGACAACATTTACCACAAAAAAGTCCGCGAGATTGGGGGGACTGTCAAAATATTTAATTATGTTTATATTAATTTTTTGTAATTGACTTAATTACTCCGTTTGAACATTTTTTTGTTAAATCGTATTCATTATGCAAAAAATATTTAAAATAACTCTCTTAAATATCCCGCGAAAACGGCATTCTGGTTGGAGTGTGTGTAGTAAGGGGTACGTGACGTCATTGCATGCCTTACAACCGAACTGAAAGCACGCGGTTTTGATACTTCGTCCTGTTGCTTTTCCTGATATCGTAGCTAAAATGGAAAATATGGAACTTAAGAAGGGTTATAAGTATTGTCTGGTACATCAGTGCTTAAATACAACGATTAAAACCCCTAGAAAATTGTGCTTCACGCTACCGAGCTCCTTGGGAAGAAATAAGAAGCAGAGAATATTGTGGTTGAAAGCCATGAGGAGATACTCATCTGATATATCGGAACGTATAACTGCATTTGTATGCGAAGATCATTTTAATCTAAGTACTAGTTACATGTATTTACGTAATTTTATTGCTCCGTATTTTAGTTTATGACTTATGTCGGCATTACATTGACATGATGCATATATTTCTGGAGAACGATGTTGAAAAAGTAAATTATATTTTTATGTGTCAAAGATTAGCATATATATTTTAACAAAACCTCCATAATATAGTATACCTATTCTAAATACGTAAGATCGAATCTACGGAAATCGTTGGGCTATGGGTTTATTAAGCAAATAATTACTGTTGCAGTGAATATATTTAAGTACCAAGTTTTTAAGCAAATACTTTTACAAAAGTTACATATTAAGTTAGTTCTGTAATTTAAATATTTTAATAAATTTGTTCCCATAATATCAACGACAATCTGGTATTTTGAAGGACCATGTTTTGCTAAATAAGGGCAGTCATGATACTCAACTAAATCTTCTTCTTTATCTACAACTAGACTCACTTCATAACATCTTTATCTTATTCTGTGTTCAGGACAAATCTTGCATTTAACAATACAAATTTTTCCTTCTCGCTTCCGTTTAACAAATCCAACAACATTACTAACATAGTCTCCTCATTGACCTCAAGGACAGAAAAGAGCCATAAAAGCAACGATGAAATTCGCGATCTATACAAGAGAGACATGAAGTTATTACAAACACTTCTACAGTTTTTCTTTTTACAAGTACAGGTAATAACTAAGGCAGATAGACACTAAAAACAACAAACTTCACCACATTTCCTATAGACAAGACGCACGGAAACTAAGTTTATTCACATTTAATCGAATTGGGATTTAATATAATTTTAATATAAATAAAAATACTATCTAGCATTCTTCATGTTATTTTATTGTGGAATTCCACCAAGTCTCGGCCTCGTCCATTACCTTTTGTATACTTATCTAACTATATTTTACTTACTAGATCCTAGGACAGCATGGGAAACGATACATAAATAAATATTCTATAATATTAGCGAAAACTAGATTTGTTTCATTCATTTAATATTGGAAAGCTGTTTTAAGACGTCAATCTATCTTTTACATGTCTTCTGCGTTTTAGTCGAAATAATAGTACTATTACAATAACTGAAAATTAAAACGCTACATCGAACTTGTTTTATCAATTAAATGTAATACAAATCTATCCGCCTTCACTCCACGCATTTCAACATCTGAATATTGCTCCTTACGACTTCCAATGTACCGAAAAAGTATGTAAGAATCAACGTTGGGCCAATTATCAGATCTGGCTACACAAATCCCTTCATATGTCATTTTGAAAAACACAAAGCGAAATAAATGCAGGAATGTGCAGTACTTCTACCAATATTTCTTCTAAGACGGAGTATAGAGTAAAACAACAGAATTATGTCTTTCAAACTTCTACTTCTATATCGGCGCAATGGCTTCTAGCACGGCTAGCAACGGCTAACACGCTCGTGGCACGCACTGACGCCACTAAACACTCGGCAAACTTCGGCTACCAATCGGATGCGATCGGGCTCGGCATTAACTCCTCCGTTTTAAATTGCTTTTTTATAAATGGGCCGTTAAAAATTTAACGAAAAAACTTTATATTTGCCTATAACAATAGCCATACAATATAACTTTATAAAATTTTCCGTAATTCGCGTTATATGACAGTCCTTCATCACGACTTATAGTTTCGGAGATAAAAATGAGAGAAAATCTCAAGCGTAGCATCGCATATTTTGTTAACATCGATCGCTATGACAATTCTATCGACAAACAACAATTAAAAATCCATATTTTTCCCTAATTTAGTTACGGATTAAAATATTTATTCGAACGGTGATGACATTTACCACAAAAAAGTCCACGAGAACATATAATTGCGATTTTTAGTCTAAGAGAAAAAATTAAGAACCTCCCTATCATTCGATACAGTTTTATACGTATTTCCCGAAATGATCGCCTTCGAAATTGTATTCCATTAATGGAGTATACTTTTCCATCGCGTTATCGCGAGAATCTTCTCTAAAAATGTTCATCATTTCAAGGAGCGAAATAAACGATTTTCCCCCGTCAAATTGATCGTATCGGTTAAGAATTTTACAGACAATTTAATTCCAAAACAGCAATTTAATGGATCCTATTTCTAGGTAAGTTTCGCGCAATATCTAACCTTCAAATAGTAATAAATAGCGAACGCATTTTGAATTTCGAATTGCGTGTACCCGCCAGATTGACATGATAGTAATATTAACACCGCGGACTCGCTATAACACGGTATAAGGCGGATCACATTTTAAAAATCCATTCCGAGCGTATTCTAAATATCTTTCGTCATGTTTCGAAATTGTTGAAATACAAATGATCCGCCAACTAGGTTTAACCATCGTGGAAATTCACTATATGCTCGATATATTTTATTTAGATAAGAACAAAAACTCTCGGGAAAAATGAGAAAACACGCTGAAAATATGCACATCGACTACAATAACTATAAAACCGTTGTTTTAATATTCAATTGATGCAAATATCCTAATCAAATAATGACGCCAAAGAGCTTTCGGCGACTTCGAGAACAATTGATTACCTATTATTTGTGTAGAAAATTAGTTAAACCTGAATTGAATTATACATAAACGACAAATTTACATTTCACCTCTAGTTCTGCAGTTCATTTGGTACGCGCAAAGAATTACTGTAATTATTTTGCGAATCGACTACTCGATGATCGGACCGCGCTGCAGACATCAACGACTCGTTACAATCGTGTCGCGTCCAGCAAAAGCAGAATCGTGAACATTTAAAAAAAATAATGAAACGGTAACATCGCGACAGCCGCATGTGTCAGAATCCATATTTCACCGCGTCAATGATTTCATTAATTAAAGATTTTGCGAAAATTCGGAGGAAAAAATAATTATATTGAATTTTCCTCGTCTTTCGCCGGAATTACATCTTTTTCATCATATCGTAGTGTTTTCCAGTTTTAAAGCTTGTTTTCATTAGTTTATCCGTAGTTCGTTATTCTGGCAAATGTCGCGCGGCTTTTGAAAATTTTCAAGTCTCGTTTAGAGGCGTAACGGACCCGGCAGAGGAGGAAAGGGACGGGAGAGGTACGGCCAAGGAGGGCCCGAATTATTTTTGCGAGGGCTTTAAATTCTTTTCCCTGACAAATGGCGGGGGGGGGGGGGGGATTTCCGGTACGCCACTGGCTTGCGTTATTACGCTATCTCATAAAATGTGCTCCCACTTATAACGCGGTAGAACGACATGGACCCCGGGGATCGCGTTGTAGCGGATTCCTAGTGTGGTTTTTACGCTATCCTGAAATCGTTTTCGTTAAATATTTCATTCGAAAGGTAATATCAACGCCGATGGAAAAGAGAAATTCGGGCACGTGAGCGTGAGGGGAGAGGAATGATGAAAATGGCAGCGGTTTCCAGTTGACGAGTCGGAAGGGGAGCTAGAAGGGTGGGGGAAATTTACTAGAAATTTAGCTTTGGAACCCTCAATTTTCAGCTCACAAATTCCAGCTCTTAAGAGCCTAAGACGCATCGTTTGCTCCCATATTTTTCTTGGGGGAGAGGGGAAGGTGGATGCATTATCCTCTTGTCCTAGAGCAGGGGTTGCCAAAGTGGTCGGTACCTAATCTCAGGGGGTCGATGAGAGTTAAAGGGTCGTTAGGGGGTCGGTGAGAAATAAATTGGTCTTTAGGAGGCTTTTTAGAAATTTTAATATTCAATAGAAAATAACAGAATCTAAAATTTCGCCAATAATTGTTGTTAAAAAACATATTTCTTGCTTTTTCTTTGATATATTTTAATTAAGAATTCAAAATTTAATGAGCCCCAAAATAGTTTGCAAGGTAGGGATGTCAGTCTCATTCAAGCTCGAACAGTCTTGCTTGGTTTTCAAAAGAAACTTGAGCTATTTAAATTGTCCTTATCAATGAGGGACTTCAAATATTTTGCAAATCTTCAGAAACTGGAAAATGAAGAAAATGAAAGTATTACTGACAATTTTTTGGAGATATTTGTTAACCATCTTAAAGAGGTAATCCATGATTTCAGCATTAGATTTGCACACCTGCAAAATATGCAAATTCCTGATTGGATTGTATCTCCTTTTGACTCCTATTTAAACCATAACAGCATAGAAAACCAAGACATTTCTTATGAACTTATAGACATGTCTGTTGATCTCGAAGCAAAAGCATTGTTCAAAAATAAGACTACCGATTTATTTTGGGCAAATGAAATAATTAATACTAGATATCCTAAAATTTGTGCAACAGTAGTACCTTTTATTTTAGCATTCCCCACTTCATATATGGTTGAAGCTGGATTTAGCCATGCTAACACACTTATAATTAAGCAGCGAAACATGTTGAACTTGGAAGAAAGAGGAGAATTAAGATTAAAGCTTACAAATCATGAGTCCAATGTAAATGGTCTAGTAAAAAAACACCAAGCCCACCCTTTACACTAAAAATAAATTTTAGTTCAGTATAAAAATGTCATGTTACTTGATTAATTGTAAATGTTTTTTTAAAATACAGTTTATTATACACTACCGTAATTATTCTTATTCTAAAACCTTTCCTAAAATAGATTTAAAAGGTATTTAATATCAAAACTTTCACTGGGGGTCTCCGGATTTTTATGGCATAATCAAAGGGGTCGTTGAGATATAAAGTTTGGCAACCCCTGTCCTAGAGTCACCTCTTTCGACAGATCCCTAATGAATTTACATTTTGCATTTTACGTTTGAGTGGCTCCACGATGTCTGTGTTTATAATAACCCCCTTTTCCTCCCTCGTGTTCCAACAGCTTCGTGCGTGGTCACTTAAGAAACAGTATCGCGCTTGGACAGTTGAGAATCACCACCAGCTCCGGCGCGTTTGAAATAACGAAGGCCGATTCTTTGTAAGGATAGAGTGAAATACGAATAAATTCGAGAGACGTGAATTAATTGAAGGTAATACTCGGTTAGGCGTACACTGGTGTTCAAGGATGGTGGAATCTCGTCCGAGTATTTGTTTATGAACTTAAGTGTGTATACCGTCGTTATATTTGCGCGTAATAGTAAGTGAAAGTGTTCTTACATTAGAAAATTATCGTCAGGAGTTTTTAAAATATTTATTTAGACCTCGAAGAAATGGAATTTTTCTTGTCGGGATTTAAGAAGGTAGATAGCGAACAAAGTTCGATCAAAGATGAGCAGGAATATTGAAATATTAGAATAAAAAAGTACAACGTAAAATATTTAACTCTTGTGCTGCAACGTGCCAATGTTTGCGAAGTATCTTAGCTACAGTTACCATAAAGCCAAATAATTCAATTCACCATTTCATCGAGGACGCTCCGACTCGAGAAATTGTTGAAATTCAAGTACGTACGTTCCAAGTCGCAAAACGTAAGTTTCGTTATATTTTATATATTTTTGTAAGAGCATAAAATAAGGATATGTATTAGTAATATGCATGGGGTGGAAATTGGGTTTCAGAAAAAGGTTTCGGAATCAGTAGAAAGGTATAGAGAACACAGATGCGTAAAAAGCCACTCGTGAACGGCGTATTCCCGCGCATCCCTCCATTTATATCTCTGGCAATATGGCGGATTTTAGTTCTTATATTTCGTGAATTATGAAAGAACATGTGATTTGGAACGGGGGTTTTATGAGGCGAGGGAGGAGTGCAAATATGTAGAATTTGGAAACCACAACGTACTGAATGATTAATTAGGGCGATTCAAAGTCATTGAAATTCTACCAAATACATACCACATTTCGCTTTTCATAGGTCACGCGTGAAAAATACCAAGTTGGCACAATAAAGTGAAGTGATTCAAATCGATTTTACGATTAATTTCATTGTATGAGGGTTACGGGTTTCATATTTTAAGATTGAATTAGTTAAATAATTAGCACAAACATAGAGAATAACCACCGTCATGTTCCGAACAATACTGAATATATAACAAATTTAGTACTGAAAATATCAAGTATATTCTATGACAAAATACACGGAAGTTAACATTACGTCATTTATTTTATTGCCATTGTTGTAGAACTTTCTAATTCATATGGATAAAAAACAGTATCAATAATTAAGGACATCTTTTTAATGAAAAATAAATATTATTTCTATTTAAACTAGATACACGAGCACGATTTAAGTCATGCCCGCCATTTTAATATCGCTATCGTTTGCAATCCAAAACCTAAAATCGTATGCAACTGTGGCACCAAATTTTGAACACGTAATTTCTTATTATCTAAGTCAAGTTATAGAATTTGTCAAAAAGATGATGATGAACCAGGATTTATGAATGGTCTGAGGACTGCTTACGAACCGTGGGAGCCATTTCATGCCTTTTGATTTCGCATACGCAGAAAATCATTTCCATGTTATTCTGCGCTTACTTAAAAAAAGCCTGCTGAAATGGTCGGGCGCGAACAAAAGGATAACTATCAAGACCCTTGATGAAAACTAATCAGCTAAAAACATGAGGCAAAAGAGGGGTAACACGCAAAATTTGGGACGGGACCGCAACATCTCAGCGATAATCAAACGCATGTAGTGTAGAAGCATAGTATTTATTTTCCTTTTCCCTCACAATGACAGAAAAATCTACACATAAAAACGAGAAGGAAAGCGATAAAGGGAGCGAACATTTTTCAATCTCGATTTCAATCTATCCGTAGAAACGACTGGGAAGTAAAATACGTCATATTCGTCCCTCCGGGAATACTGGAAAACAATGCACTCGCCTATCCGATATTCTAGCCATGTGAGACAATGCCCATCAGTTTCGCGAGGACTAATCCCGTTTTTTCCTGCTGGCAGCGTAACAAAAGGGAATAGAGAGTAAGGTTATCTCTCTCTCTCTCTCTTGAATGGTTTGAAAAGTAATTTCACCACAAATGTGGGCCGTCCCTCGTGGTAACACTCACGTTCCCGGGCGGTCAGAAAGTGCTCAATTACAATGGGGTTTGTTTCTTACAATTACATAATTTTAGCACCTTACGGTTTTTACGATTTGCTTATAAACTAAAAATTATTATAACTACTTATAAATATAAATAGAATACAATACTAAAAATATTAAAATGAAAAATAAAAAAGTATGCACATTAGTAAGGTAGTTGAGACAAGAAGATACCAACTAGCTACTGCTAATTTTTTTGCATATATTTTAAAATGTTATATATATATATATATATATATATATATATATATATATATATATATACATATATATATATATAATTACCAATTGGGCCTTTATATAATTTTTTAATTTCTTTTTCGGAAATTCTAAGCGCCGAGGCTTTAAGTTTTTAATTGGAAACGAAACGCCAATTCGTTTCTTTGACGCATGAAGTTTTGGGAATTAATTTTCGCCATTAAGGTAATTAACCTGTCGAAAAATACGCTAGTCTTGTGAAATTATTACTCGTTCGTTCAAAGCGCTTCCGCCATTTCTTTAGCTTTTGCCGTAATATCACGCATCACCCTTAAGTTCTTTCTAATCGACGTTTTTTTGCACGTACAGCGAGTGTTTGACTGATTGAGGAAAAACTTTACGGGACAATATTCAATCAAATTCCTTCCCGAGAATTACAAAAACGAAAAAGTTCAAACAACGATATAACTTCTTTGATTTCATTTAACTTCCGCTTAAAAACTTCTAGATATCATCACTTATTAAGCTTTAATTTAACTTGCGATTCTTTTGCATAAGATACCAAAGGTAATATTAAGACCTTGATCGCTAGATTTCCGCTTGGATACAAAGCTCCAACAATTTCTTTACGCTAAACTCTTCCACCAAATATTCAATACAACTTACGGCCAGTGTTGAATCCAGACATTGTTGACCGAGGGAAAATAAACTTCGGAGGTATTTTTTTAAATAAACATTAGTTTGAAGTTTTAAGCACAAATAGTTTTTAATTATAGTTATAAAAATAGCACATTGTAGCAGGTATTATATAATTATAAATCTTACATGACATTTCAACAGCCTCACTATCGCTAGAAGTCTTTTGAATGCGTAATGCGTGAATATCAAGCAAATTATTAATTCACATGTATATAATACATGGATAATGGATATAATGGATATCCCCCCTTCCCTTGGATGCTACACTGCTTTCGGCTCTTATCAAATAAATGAAAAAATAACCCCCACACTAAGGGATCGGCAAACTATGGCACGCGTGCCAAAGTTGGCACCTAAAGGGAGTTTACGTAGCACGCTAACTCGCAATTTTTTTTTTAATATAAAATTTAAAAGGAATGTTGCCTTTGTCTGATTTGTACTCCGCATTGTAATTATCGCGCATTACATTTAGAATACCATAGATCAGCGGAGCCCAAACCTTTTGGCTCAAAGGCCACATAATAAATTTCTGCACGTGAGCCATATATCCGCCTTCATTTCTCTTCGCGGGCAACACCCAGTCGAAAACAGAATTGTAGAGTAATTTAAGGAAACTAAACTGTTTAGTTGTGGTACTACATAGCCTGGTATGTTTTAAATGAATTTATCTAGGTATTATGGGAATAAAGGGACGAAGAAAAATATATTGCATGTATAATTCTGTTTTCAACTGATGTTACATTGTGTCTTTTAATTGTTCGACTCATGGAGGGCCGGATGTGGCCCGTGGGCCGTAGTTTGGGCACTACTGCCTTAGATTATGAAAACCGCTTTTAGAAACGTTACAGACAAAATGAATTTAAGGACGGCACGCGAAGAAGGTAACAAATTTTGAATATAAGTAAAGAGTGGCAACGAAGAGAGAAACGTTGCCGACCCCTGCTTCACAGGTATGGCACGGTTAAGTCAACCCGTGCCGCCAGTGGTTCCCATTAGTTGTTTAGGCGCGGGACCATGTCAAAGATCAACAGAATTTCTTGGCAGACCCACATCGAACTAGTAGTGCATATTCGGGTATCAGAGCGCTTGAACGCATTCATATTTGTTAAAGCAAAGAGTATTTACAAAAAGACATTTCCAAATCGATGATTTATTTATTTCCCGACAATTTTCACGGCACCCTTAGAATCATCAGCGGCACCCAATTGGAGAAATACTGATTACGCATTCCAATTCCTTAGTTTCCACCGTTCGTGATAAGAATCGACGGACGGTGTTTTGCCAATAAGGACTTCTATTTGGTGGTTGAAATCTTAACCCGAGGGTTTTTATTGCTCCGTGCAACATTAACAGTTCAAGAGAATATATTTGAAGTTTTTAAAAATAATTGCGGCCATTTCATCCCTAAAATTTTACCGCGAAACGCCATTTCTACATATCAATGGTTGATGCTGCGAAATAATTGAACGCGAGTCGCACGTCTGAAAGAAAGATCTCCGAGCCACTGTCACGGCGCACATTACCAACAAATTCAAGAGCCTTGATAAATATCACCCAATTATTTTAATCAAACGTTACACCTATTCAACCAAATTAATGGACGACGATAATAGGGTGGAATAATAATATATAAATTTCGGCGACTTGTCGGCTCGAACTCCCGCCGACTCGTCGGCCCGCACCCTCGGTGACTAGCACCTTTCAGACGAAGAACGCGTTTTGCTACGTTCTTACCTCCTTGAAATAAAAAAGGAAAACCAAGCCGCAAGCGATTCAATTATGGACGAAGTAATTCGCGGGTGGAGGAAGGAGATATCAGGTCACGAATCGACTTCGATTATAACGTTATATTTAATATCCACATGACTGCTTTACTCCGAGCACTTTTTGAACCGTTAGGTAGATGAAGGGATGTTTTTAACCTCAACCTCGCCGGATTAATAATTAAAGAACAATCGAATCGGATTGCTAGTTCGCCGTTGGGATTAGCGTCGTCGGATAAAAGAGGAGGAAAAAGGAAGAGGTGGGATCGTAGAGGAAGAAACCACTCCGTTATTCAACAGACATTCCTCCGCCTTTTCACGATTCGCATAACTTTAACATTTGCTCTTGGAAAAGTTCCGCACTTTCCGTGTACCGTACAAAACACAGTTTCTGCGTAATCGCCGAAGATTTCAGTGCTCGTTGTGTAAAAAAAGAACGCTCTTCTATCAAAAGATATTATAACGCGTCGAGCAAAATAATTTCTTTTGATTTTATTTAAGTTCGAACACAAATGTTTATACAAAATATTAAATAAAAAATATCGCGTTAATAGATCATTTCGATTACTACTACGCGGTCTTAATTTATACATTTTATCACTGCCAAACTGTTAGTTTTATATTTATTACCTTTAAAAGGACTCGCAAAAATATCGGATCGGACTTTTTGAGTAAACCATAGTTTGCCATTTATACATGCATCACTGCGACGGCGCAACAATTAAGGACGTACCAACAGACAAACAAAACTTTTTGTTATAATTAGAACTTAGGCTCCGCAAAGGTATGGGTAGAAAAGTAAACAGCAAACTCGTATCTCCCATGATACGGAAACTATTTCGGTCCTTCACGTCATCGTTTAGGAACATATTTTTGCAGAGAGAAATTTTTACGTAATATATAGCACTTAGAATCAGCCTTCGACCATTTTACTCAGTGCGAAATTTATGTCATAAGACAAACGCAAAACTTTAAGTCACTTATCGTGCAGGGAAAAGTAATCCCGCAAATACACCAAATCAAACAGTAAAAGCGAATTTCCAACGATTGATGATATGGCCTTCCTAATTCGTAGAAACGACACCGAACAACTTTTAGGACTTCGTGAAATTGTATTTCGGATTAAATGGCGGATTCGAGCTCCCATCCGCGTTAACGCACAAAATCAATCTTATCTCTCCCATGCTTTTTTCATCGGAAGTAATTTACGGAACAATCGACGTAATAGATTTTGCACAAATAAGCAATCATCTCCGGTTACAATAAACTTTCCATTTCATCCGCCTCGCCTGGATAACCCAAGATCACTGAAAGAAAAGATTCCGAAGAGAGAAAGGAAGAAAAAAATAAAGAACGAGGGAAACCCTCAGAAAGGAAGATTGGGATTACAGAGAAATTGAGAAAGAAGTGTTTATGCGCGTTAGAATAATCACGGTAAACGGTATTTCAAAGTAGGTCATCCCAACCAGGATTTGTCTATACGCGGTTAAATAAATGCGACAATTATTTACGCAACACTCTTGAAACTTCGTTAGAGCGGATTCGGAAAGTGCGATCTTTTCCTATAAATAAACCTCCGCGCTACGAAAGAGACTATAATAGTTACCACAAACTAATCTAATTCACGAGTACGAATTTCTCACGAGAATTATTTTGACCAAGAATCCACAACAAACGACTAACGCCATTGGAAATAATATTTTTCACTAAAGGGAAAATTCAAAAGGTTAACTGATGCAAAATCTAAATCTACATGATACCCTACAAGTCACCTATTTGGTGGATGGCATGGGGTGCAGTGCACCAAGGGTCCATAGTTTTCCTATGTTATCTTTTCCTTTTATGTTCTCTTATCGTCCTAGGGAAAAACGATCCTCTATATCGTTCCGTTCTACAATCGATCTAGCGAATCTTATCCTCACTGTCCTGCCTTCCGAGATACGTCGGGCTTCTGATAAGTCCTACTACCTCATTCGCTAGTCCCTCCGACATAAATTTTTCCAGTAGTTTAAATCTAACCTGCAGCCTACGTTCCTCTAACGATGTCCATTTCAGATTTTCTATTAATGATGTTACGCTTTGTTTACTATCGTAATTCTTCTTTACAAATCTAGCTGCCCTGCGCTGAACCTTTTCTATCTCGTTAGTGAGTCCCTTTTCGTAGGGATCCCACACAGCTAAAGAATATTCGACCTGCGGTCGAACCAAGGATAACAAACATAATTCCTTAACTTTTTCGGAGCTATTTCGAACTATTCTCCCTATAAAGGCCAGTTTTTTGTTAGCGGCACCCATTAATCGGCGAAGGTGGGTGTCCCACGAGAGATCACGATGGATCGTGATTCCGAGATATTTAATCGAGTCTGAAACTGGAACCTCTACTCCGTCCAACGAATAATTAATATCCGACGAGATACTCTTGGTTCTCCATAAGTTGATGACGCAGCTTTTATTTTGGTTGATCTCTAACTGACTTTCCTTACACCATGCAGAAATAGCTTCTAGATCATTTTGGAGATGTTGGTGGTCTTCCGGATTGCTTATTTATCTATAAATAACGGTGTCGTCCGCAAAAAGCTTAATTTTACATCTGACTACTTAACTGATATCGTTTATATAAATTAGAAATAATAACAGACCAATTACACTACCCTGTGGAACGCCTGAGACAACCTCCACTAAGTTCGAAGATTTCCCATCTATAACAACCTTCTGCTTCCTATGATTTAAAATTTCACGGATCCAAATAACGTTTTTAGAATTAACGCCTAAGGCTTCTAATTTTGTTATTAACTTCCTGTGAGGTACCTTATCAAAGGCTTTCCTAAAATCTAAGAATATGGCATCGACCTGCGTATTATTTTCTCCGCTTCTCAGTATGCAATTCACAAAAAGACCGAGCTCAGTATCACAAGACCTACCTTTGCTGAAGCCGTGTTGACAATCATCTAACAATAAATTACTATCAAGAAATCGCATTATGTTGCTAACGAGTATATGCTCGAGAACCTTACACGATATCGAAGATAAGAAAATCGGCCTGTAATTTTCTGGATTCTCCTTGTCGCCGCCCTTATGAATTGGGGTAACGTGCGCTAACCTCCAGTCGTTAGGGATCTCTACGCGAGAAATGGATTTCTCCAAGATTATGCGAAGAAAATGTCCTATTTCATTAGCTAGTTCTTCTAAAACGCAAGCAGGAATTTCTTCGGGGCGTGGCTTTGTTATGTCAGTACCTCAGTAAATACTATTTCGTCCGCCAGGTCCCTCCTTACAGTGCGTGCATACTGTAAGCAATTCTCGCTGACGGATATAAATGCTTTTACAAAATAACAGTTTAACAGATTGGCTTTCTCTACCCTATCATGAAAAACGGCACCCGCGTCATTATTCAGGGAAGTTATGTTAGGGCCTCTACTTTGGACCTCTCTCACATAGGACCAAAACTGTTAAGAATCTATATAGTTATTTAATGCCTTACTCCGGAAGTTAGTAAAAGCCTCGCGCATACTATTTTTCGCTTTAGCACGGGATTCCTTATACGTCCGAACTTTAGCTGCTCTATACTCGTCGGATGATGTAGACGGCATATTTTTTATTTTCGGGTGGCTTATTCTCTGATGTCTAAGGGGACTCCTAACTTGCTTATTGTACCAACGTGGTTCTTTATTGTCGACCTTCAATTTAATTGGAATGTACTTATCGATGCCCTCTAGTATTATATCCTTAAATAATGCCCATGACGACTCAGCACCTGATCGCTCGGTCATATCACGGAAGCCAGGTAGTATTTGTCGTAGGCGCGACCTGAAGCTTGAAAAGTCTGCCTTAGCAAATATATAAAACTTTCTTTGGGGCATAGGGTGTCTATCGATTTTCAACTTACACTCTGCATATACGGCCAGATGATCACTTATTCCATCTTCAATGGTGACTTTGTTTATTCATTCTGGGACGTTAGATGCTAATAAATCTAATATGTTTCCCGATCGCGTTGGCTTTCTGACTAATTGAAGGAGAGAGTGCTCGCAGAATGTTTAGATTTAGAAAACATGTCCTGACTCTTAATCTCATGCGTTAACCAATTTTCTGTGCCTATCACGACGTCGGCATGCAGACTGCGAATGATATGCTCGAACTCAGCTATTTTCCTACGGATGCTGGGGCAGTTCAGTACTAAGACGTTTAATTTCTCATTATCACTTCGCATATCAATCACCCTTGACTTTCTCTTCCACTCTAAAACTACATGCACTCCCATCACATTCACTCCCACGACTGTTTGGCATCGCATCAAAATTGGAATTGCGACCCGTCGCACCCTTTACAGAACATTCTATCAATGACCTATCGCGAAATTGGTGCTGCATGTTGTTATGAACTTTATCCTTATCTCTCGTATTACGTGCATTTACCTCACGCTCGGAGTATATTCCATCATTAGATAATCTATCGGGATTCTTATTTTCTACAAACGCATCGATCATCCCCTTACCCTAAACTGGCCTACACCGTGCCCTACTCTCTAGCCTAAAAAATATCTACTGTGCTCGAGAATCCTACGCGCTACTCTCTGAGCCGATTCGGGCGTGTAGTGAACACCAGAGTGATCCATTGGTGTCCTGCACGATTCGATATTCGGTCGTAGGTCGACGAAGTCCACTCCCAAGTCCCGACAGAAAATCCACAGCCTTCGTTATATACCAGGGTTGTCCAACCTTTTTCAGTGAAGGGCCACATTTAAAGATTTTCAGTCCCCTTCGGGCCAAAACGTACGACCTTTTTTTGTTAGGGATTCGATTATGTGGGCCGATGTCTATACCATATAGGCCAATCAAGACTATCATTTACGCTTGATGTTTTCTTTTTTATCATTAAAATTATTGAAGGTCAAAGAATAAAATTCACAAGATTCACAAAGATAATTATTTATACAATATACAAATAGACAAATTACAAATTTAAAATTTACAAGGATTTAGTGAGATATTTGAAATTATTTTTGCTTGCACAAAAAATCAATGTCCCCCCGTACACTTGACGTGGAAATATTAAGTACATTGCATGAATGTTCGTCTGTCAATAATGACCTCGAATTTGACTTTACAATTTTCGTAAGTGAAAAAAGTCGTTCACAACAATATGTGCTACCAAACAGTGCAATAAACAGAATGGCATGTTCCGAAAGATTTGGAAAGCATTCTTTGTTAACGTATTTCCTATAAAACGTGTGAATGTCATTCTCCACAAAAGCTCTCCTCAAGTGACTGCTGGCTTGAACTTCAATTAATTCTAATTTAAAAGTATTTTCCACTTCATTAACATCTATGATAAATGGATCAGCAAATATTTTAATCTCGACACTATGATTTCTGAAATCTGCAAATTTCTGTTCAAATTCGTTTCTCAGGCTACTAATCAATGCTGCGTATTATTCAAATTTTACTGCCTTAGCACGTCTTGCTAAAAGTGTTTCAAGTGGTCAGTTTTTTAACAAGTAACTGCTTTTGAAACAGTTTTAACTTCCCGGTAAAGGCTGTAACATGCTCATATAATACATTGACGAACTGACCCTTTCCTTGTAGCTTTATATTCAATTCTGCAAGATATTTTGTTGTGTCAATTAAGAAAGCAGGGTCATTCAGCCAATCCTCATTGTCTGCATATTTCATTCACTCACTGTATCCCTCTAAATCAATTAGGGAAAAAGTTTCGCGCAGACCGATTTTTTCATGTCCCAAGAAAAGAATGCAGAAAGAACAAGGCTATTAAATTTTATAAAGGCGTTTGATTAATATTATATATTTATCATTTATATAATTGTGGGGAGGCATTACGAAAAATTGCCTTTATTGGATAAGTAGAAGCCGAGATATGACGTTGTATGTTTAAAGTTTGGTAAAAAACTTACCGAGTGCACGTTTTTAGTTTTTGTGTATTTTAATAATGTTACCAAATTTTTTAAAAATTATAAAACACATAATCAGATTCAGCGTAAAATTTTCTACAAATGAACGTTATAATTTTACTTAAACGACAATATGACCATAATCGGGATAAATATGGCAACTGACGGGAGAGTGCTAAGTGGTGTGTACACTGTGTACAAAACGTGGCCAAAATTTTGAAGATCATGGCGGATGTATAAAATAGAGTGTATACACTTCAATTGATTCGAGGCAGATTCAATTCCCCGCGGCAATTTGCTACACTGTAGTTCAGGAAATAATTACGTGGATTTTCTGGATGGGTGGATTCTCTGATCTGTGCGCTGCAAAGAAATGGCTGTGTGCGGAGGAAAAATAATCGTGCACAGCCGCGCATGAGCGCACCAAAGAGGGAACACTGCTTGTAAGTTGAGAATTTTTCAATTCCAAGATTGCCGCGCTTATTATCATAAGTCTAGTATAATTTCCCGTCAAAAATGACGGGTATGCATTAAGTCTAAAATGTAAATTAAAACACTTCCCATTTTCCTTCTCTCTCCTTCCCTCCCACACTCCCTCCATCACTTCTCCCTCCCAATAATATAGCTCTCTCAGCGTGACATATATTTCCATGGATATTATGCCGCCGGATGCGCATAAATTAGAGCATGACGGAATCGCACGCGACAGCTCGTTATTTAATAAGATCCCATGAACCTTGATAAAACACTATAACGAAGAAATATAATACGGTTCGGCGACTACCAAATTTAACCCCATTTCAATCACTTAACTTAGAAAAAAATCAAGATTTTCACGGCATAAAGGTTATCGCTGAAGCGAATGAAAACGCGTCGAAAATTAAGCCTGTTTTTCTGAGGATTAAACCAAAACGAGTAGAAGGCGAGGGAGGAAGGGACGTGGCGTAACGCGCGATTTATCTTGTATTTACCGGGAAGCGGAGAATTCGAGAAGGGAAAAGAAACCCATCCGTTACCGCACAACTTCCCCGGCAACGGAATAGGGAAATCAGGTGAAAACGGCCGCTTTGAACCGGCAAAACCTGTTCCGTTAATAATGTGGCGGCCTTAAACTTCGGCCGGTACCGAGAAATCGAACGCGTTCCGTTGAAGTAGAGAGACAAAAGCTTTTCGCATTGACGTGCAAATATATTAAATAACCGAGGAGATTAAAAATTGTTTCAACATTCGAACGCACTTTTCTAATAAAATAATTAAAAAGCACGTTTTTAATAACACACTTTTGTTTTACTCAAAAGTAGAAAATAAATTTTTGTTGCTTCAAAATTTTCATTTTGTAAATTTGGTGTGAAGAATAAAAGTGGGTGGCCAAGATTAAAATTATGTAGGCAAACGATTTATATATAAATGCCACTGACTTTTATTCACACCAAATTTACAAAACGAAAATTTCGATGAAAATTTTGAGGCAACAAAAATTTACTATTATTTACTATTGAGTGCAACATAAAAGTGTGTTATTGAAAAACCTATTTTTTATTTATTTTATTATCTACTTTTGAGTATTCAAGCTTTTTAAAAATTTTAAAGTTAATTCTTTATTTACATAATCCATATTTATTTATATGTATTCTCAAATGAAATTGTTGAAACGCGTACCAAAACATGAAAGATTAAAATGTACCATGAATGTTGACTATGTTCAAAATTTTAGCTTTGTAGCGTTTGTGGATCCAGAGATATAAGGCAAGAAGATGTTGAACGACGATAACGCTTAAGCCAACTTCAATAAAAGTCAAAATGGGAAGGTCCGATGCGTACCAAAATTTAAAAGGTTCAAATGTACCACGAATGCGGATTATGTGCAAATTTTAAGCACTGTAGCGTTTGTGGATACAGAGATATAACGCGTTAACCATGTTGAACGACGCTCAGGCCAACTTCAATAAAAGTGTGTAAAAAATGCCCGAATTCTCGTAACCAACCACACGCCGGTGCAATTCTCGTCGTTTGTTTGGCTCGATTTTGAGGCCGCGGCGAAATAGTGAACTACCAGCGCTAGTTGTCACTATGCCCAGTCAAAATCCCGTCTGCTAATGCTTATGTACTTATAAAGTTTGCTTTTTCGCCTCGATTGAATGAATACATGAACTTGAAGGATTCATCATAAGGGGTTTGCCGCCAAAACTGTTGCAACTGAAGGGGGTTGCGAAGATAAAAGGTTAATCCAAGGGGTTCGCGACGAGAAATATGTTAACTCAAGAGGTTTGCGAAGAGAAAAAGATTGTGAACTGCTGTTCTATCACATCAGAGACCCCCAGTCTTTTTTCTATTATGCTAATCATTTATCAGATGATATTCTACTGCTGCCTCTCGTAACCAAGCATTCACAAAGGACAACACGGGTTTAACGACTACTAGCGCCGCTCAGTACAAACTAATATTTTAGCCTCAAAGCTGTGCCATCTTTCCCAATGCGCTAGCATAGCGAGTTGCCAGACCTGTATATAAGACAGTGGCCAAACAGATCAAAACAAAAGAGGACGGAAAAGTACCTTGTTAAGGTTCCGGTTACGGGAAGCACACGGAAAAAGCTTAACGTCGCCTGTCCCCGCATATAAGGGTCTGACTGAACTTTCCGAACCGTCATCTACATCTACATCTACATCTACAGTTTACCCTGCAAGCCACCGCAAGGGTGTGTGGCAGGGGGTGTATTTACACCAAGAGGAAAACTCCAAAATTAGGCCTTGGTTTACTCCCCTACGCGAGGTTACTTTTGATCGCAAGTTTTATTCTGCTCAGCTATCGTTCTAGGGAAAAATGAGCCTTTGTATCTCTCTGTCCTACAGGCTATCTCTCTTATTTTACGAGGATGGTCCATTCTACCGATATAGGTGGGAGTTCTTATTATTTCTTTGACGTCGCTGGAGAAAGTACTCGTTCTAAATCTTTCAAGAAGTTTTAACCTAGCACGTGATCGACGCTCAGCTAGTGATTCCCATCCTAAGTCCTGTATCAAGCCTGTAACGCTTATATTTCTATCATAACAATTTTTGACGAATCTAGCAGCTTTTCGCTGCACTTTCTCTAACTCGGCGATTAAACCTTTCTCGTACGGATCCCATATGCTCGACGCATACTCTAGCAGCGGTCTAACTAAAGAAAAGTAACATGTCTCTTTGACTTTTTCTTCGCTTTTACCTACTATCCGTTTGATGAATCCTAGTTTTTGCTTAGCTTTCCCGGATATATTTCGTATGTGTGTGTCCCACGAGAGGTTACTTGTTAAAATGACACCTAAGTATTTGACGGATTCGGATAATTTTAGATGTACGCCTTCTATACTGTAATTCATCGCCTCAATTTCTTTGTTTCTCCAGAATCTCATGACGGAACACTTACCTAAGTTCAGCTCTAATTGCCACTCTTTACACCACTCGAGAATTGCGTGTAGGTCGTTAGAAAGTAATGCTTGATCAGCAGGACTGTTAATCTCTCTGTAAACCACCGTATCATCCGCGAATAACTTGATTTTACTTGTAATAACATTATCTAAGTCATTTATGTATATAAGGAATAATAGGGGACCGATGACACTTCCCTGTGGAACGCCGGAGGACACGCTGACCGAGTCTGATTTAAATCCATTTATGACTACCATTTGTTCCCGATCATTGAGAAAGTCCCTGATCCACTCGATTATCTTTCGATTTATTCCACAGGCTTGTAATTTTTTCAATAACTTAATATGAGGGACTTTATCGAATGCCTTCTTGAAGTCAAGAAAAA
Source organism: Tanypteryx hageni (assembly GCA_028673005.1). Taxonomy (NCBI): domain Eukaryota; kingdom Metazoa; phylum Arthropoda; class Insecta; order Odonata; family Petaluridae; genus Tanypteryx; species Tanypteryx hageni. Next base: position 183,946,532 of record CM054120.1, on the reverse strand, counting down.
CCGCGTCTAGCTGGGTCTTTCGATCACCGGATCGTAGTATATCATGTGCAAACAGAGCGAGCTGTGTTTCACAAGATCTTGCCTTCCTAAAACCGTGCTGATATTTACTGAGCAAGTCCTGGCTATCTAAGAAGTACATCACAGAACTAACGATGATGTGCTCTAGAATCTTGCAAGATATTGAGGTTAGCGAAATCGGCCTGTAGTTTTATCGGTCGTCTTTTTTCCCGCCTTTATGAAGCGGAGTTATAAACGCTAATTTCCATTCCTTAGGTATAACGCCATGACTAAGTGACTTACTGAAAACTGTTTCGAGATAAGGTGCTATTTCTAACGCTAATTCCTTTAATACTCTAGCTGGTATCTCTTCCGGTCCCGGGGATTTATTTGCATTTATGATTTTGAGCTGTTCTGCTATACCTTTCGCTGATATAAGTATACCGTCGTTCCGTTACCTTTTATTCCGCACGTCCTCCATTTTCACCGCTTCGTTTTTTTTCTCGGTATAAATAATGAAGACACTGAGAGTGGTGTCATATTACTAAGGTGACCATACGTCCCGGTTTAGCCAGGATAGTCCCGGATTTTAGATGTTGTCCCGGCGTCCCGTCCGGTTTGGTATTTGTCCAGGTTAAAAATACTTTTCATATTTTACTTGATAAATATGGAATAAATAAATCACATTCCACCAGTTATATGTTATTACCCATGCAATCAATTTATTAGGAATTAATATCTCATCTTTCACTCAAGTTTGAATAAGTACAATCCGTAGGGGGTGCCATTAGATGCGAGGTGTGCAGCGCACTCCAACAGCCGAGTGCACGCAGGGCACATTTAGCTATACGAGTTCCGAAGCAATTATTTATGTTTTAGATCATCCATATTTACTTTCACGGATTAAGTTTATCTAAAATGTAATATTTAAACTGTTATCACGCCATAATATTTTCTTAAATGTTGCCAGATATGGATTTAACCACGGCCAGAAATGATACGAGACGTGGCCAAAATACTTTTTTTTCCTGATAAATTTTCTAAAAACTTGGGACGCGTTTTATAATCCGAAAAATACGGTAAATATAGCTCTAAATTATTTGTTCCCATCAATTTTCTGAAGGGAAGGCTGAGTGGTTAGAGCGTTGGCCTTCCAAGTAGCGGTCCCTGGTTCGAATCCGGCGGAGGTCGAATTTTTCAACCTGGGATCGTCCCGTCCCCAGCTTGAGTGATTTGAGGAGACCACGCAAGTCAGCGCTCCGTCCTTCGGAAGGGACGTTTAGCAGCTGGCCTCCTTGGTGCTCTTCGTAAAGAGAAGGCTAATGCCGGCACCGGGTTTCCCTCCTACCTTGTGTGTTCGTTGTGTAAAGAGTTATGGCAATAATAATCCAAGAGGTTGATTAGCCGTAAATAAAAACCAACAACAACATCAATTTTATGTCCAATTCTCTAATAATGTTTTGCACATCATGTTTGAATTTGAAAGAATTGTGGATACTTTGTCAAGGAAATCATGGCCAAGCTACGCAGAATTTGTCAATTTGGCATTTAAGCGACAAAAAAACTAAAGATCTTATACTGTCCCGGTTTTTCTTCCCCAGAACGTTCTGTCTCGGTTTTACCTATTACCCTCCAATTTTCTCCATCGCCTATGGTCGATCCTTTTATCAAAAGAGTAAAAGCATTATTCGACGAAACGCTTGTACACAACATTTATCTTGGTTTCGCCGATCCCGTGACGCTCAAGAGGGGAAAAGATCGGCTGAGAAAAAAATAATCTGCACCGTTCCGCGACTCAAGAGAACGTAGAAAAGATCACTCGTTTAAGATTAAGTGTCACGAATGTCTCGAGGACAGAATCATCGCGTGCACGGGCGAATCGCACATCGATGCAAATTGTAGTGCATCAATTGTTTTTGAAAGGTTTTTGCGTTGCACCGACTCTTTATTTCTTGTACGCTGACATCGATATCGCGACGAGTACAAAAATGGGAGGTACTGTTTCGCGCAATAAAAATAAACCGACGAATTGTTAATGGCTGAAAATTTGTTAAATTGATTTAAAACTTTCCTCGCTCGTGGAGGATTTTTTAAATCACGCGTCGCGTGATTCGGGTGTCTCTGGGTTTGGTCTGAATATTCCTTCGAGGTATTCCGCGAGGTGGTTTGCCTTGTCTTTGGCGTTGTATATTTTTGAGTTTTCAATGATAAGCGGTGGGTCTGCGATGGGCGTGGCGCGGAGGGTGCGGGTCATTTTCCAAATAGAGCTATCCTTGAAGTTTAATGAGTGTAGCTTCTCGTCCCATCTTTTTACTTTAAGGGTTCTAACCGCATCCCGAATTTCGTGGTTTAATTGTCGGAGTTCATGCTGGAGGCCTTGGGTCCCGTAGCGGTGGTACTGCTTTCTAATTCTATTCCTTTGTTTTATGACGCGCTGTAGTTCAGGTGGAAGCGTCAGGTAATCCGGTGGTCGTGGAGGTTTTCTGGGTATGGAGGAGTTAGCTGCGGTGGCGATTGCTTGTGCAAGAGTGATAGCCATTTTATCCAACGCTTCTGGACTCTCCGGAAGGTCCGGTTGCTCTGGTAGGGAATCTCAGATTTCCTTCCGAAATAGTTTCCAATTTGCCATTCCGTAGCATAATCTGTTTTTGCTTTCCGGGGGCGGGGCCAAGTGGGCTCCCACTCGGATTAAAACCGGGTAATGGTCACTCTGCAGTCCTGGTATGGTCATGGCCGGTGCAGGAACCTGGAGTCCTTTTACCATTGCGAAGTCGACCACCTCTCCATGGCCCCCTGGATTGGGTCTAGTGGTTTCTATCGAAACTATAATTCTGATACAGTTGTTCTTTGCCCAGTCGCCTATTATTTTCCCACGCCTGTCCTCGTTCCAACAGTTCCATCTTGGGCTTTTCGCATTGAAATCTCCCCCCACAATGATGGGTCCTTCTGTATCAAAGACTGCGTCTATATCGTTCGTGGTGATTTTTGCCCCGGGCCTGGCATAGCAGCTCACCAATGTGATTGTGCCCATCATAGTTTTTACTTTGACGGCTACTGTTTCTATGTTTTCGGTATCTGGGTCTTGGACCGGGTCAGTCTGAAGGTCGTTGTTTGTGAGGATGGCTACTCCTCCAGCTGCTGTTCCACCAGGGAGAATTGGTCTGCCCCTCCTGGTTACTTGAAAGCCAGGAACATTCCATTTAGTGCCAGGTTTGAGATGTGTCTCAGAAAGAAGGCAGACGTTTGCTTTTTGTCTACTAATTAACTCCAGTAGTTCCGGAGTCTTATTTCGGATGCCTCCTTGGGCGTTCCAGAGAGCGATAATTAAGGTCCTCTTGCTTCTGTCATCCATGGCGAGTGACCGTTTGAATGGTATCGGATAGTTTGCTTAACAGTGACGTCATGAGCATCATCTGTTGTTGGAGCGTTGCCATTACCGTTTGTAGGATGGTGCCTAGGTCTTCCGGGGAGATTTGTTTTGTTTTCTGGTTCCTTTTCATTCCTTCCACGCAGTGCCGAGGTTTTGGTTTCTGTGTGAGGCTTCTGATTTTGATTTTCCTCTTGGCTTTTCCATCTCTTTTCCCATACGTTCTCCTTGGGGGGAGGTGCGGGCCTCATTCTCACTTTGGGTTTATCAGCCTGTTGCCTCCTCGCCTCTAGTTGGGAGGCTGCCTCTTCGTCTGCCGGGCAGCATTTTGCAAATGCGACGTGGTTTCCGCCGCAGTTACAGCAGGTAGCTTTCTGTTCTTTCGGCTTCTGGCAATCTTGCCCTTCGTGGTCACCGGCACTCTTATAGCACCTAGGCGCCGCTGTACAATTTCTGGACCCGTGCCCGTACCGATTGCATCTATAGCACATTTGGGGTCTATTGTGCTTGTATACGGTAATGTGTGGCCTGTAATGGCATACACTTCGGATTTCTCCAATTCACTTAGCTTGGAATCCAGACCTCATCTGGACAAAGATTAAGTATATATCCCTGCGATTGGGGAGGGTTTTCACCCCCAACACAGGGATACCTTTTTCGTTTAGGTCCTCTCTTATGAAGTCCATGTCGGTTCCTGCCGCCAGGCCATGTATAAGGTATCGTTGAACCCTGGTTTTCTTGATTGCCCATGTGCTGGTTTGGGCTCCAACGGTTTTTAGGTAGGCTAGTACATTCAAGTAGTCTTCCGCGTTTTTTAGTTGTAAGCGGGAGCCTTCTTTGGTCTTGGTAATACTGAAGCTGCTGTCTTTAGCCTGTTCACGCATTGCCTTAATAAATGCTGTTTGGTCTTTTATGTAGTATATAATTATTGGTGGTGGTCTCTTAGGGGTAGCATTCTGCGGCCTGTCTTTAGTTGCTTGGTCGTTCGTAGTTGCCTCAACCTGAGTCGGGCAGTTGTTTGCGTCTGCCATTTCACTCAAGGGCGCATAGCGATTTTGTAGCTTGGCGGTTGTTCCAGATGTCGTCGTTGGTTTGCGCCTTCTTTTCCTTTTGATTTCCTCTACAGTACATAAGATGCCGTGTTCCAAGATGTAGTCCGAGCGCTCCTTGTCGGATTGCTTGTCTTTCTGATTCTGTTGTTGAACTTCGTCAATTAACATTTCTTGGCTCGCTGAAGGGTCATCGTCAGTAAAATCGTGTTATCATATGGGGAATGCAAATCATCTTCTGGAGTCAAACCCTGGGCGTTCGTCGTAAATGTTCCTTCGACAGAGCATTTTCATGTCTGAATAGAGCATTTCTGCCAAATTTCAAGTTTATATCTGCGTATTTGATTGAGCTTTTCGCGTTCTAGCGGCGAGTGGGTCTGCGGTGAGATGGGCCTGCGGCGAGATGTCTTTGCGGCGAGTTGTCTTTGCGGCGAGTTGGTCGTGGCGAGTTGTCTCGCGGCGAGTCGGCTGCGGCGAGATGCCCTAGTCCCTCGCGTCTAATCAAAGACTTTCTAAATAGTAACTACATAGTGCGTTGACGCTAATGTAGCACCTCCCAATAGAGCAAGCGGGTCGCCATTTGCAGGGAACAATATAGAGTGCGGAAGGTAGCTGTCACCAGTGTTACTGTAAAATTTTTGCATTTATAACTTATATATTTGTATAAAACACGCAGTTATACTATGTATCAGAATGGTTCGTTCGTGTGCAGCGTTCAACTGCAAGAATTCGCACAAAAGTAAAGAACGCAATGGGAATACTGTAACATGTTTTTTTAGGGTTGAACAATATTAGCATTAAAACGTTTTTTACTTCTACTAGATTTATTTATAACCATAAAAATCCCCCAACAATGGGAAAATCTTGCATACTCAGATTAAAATGTAAATTGATTACGAAATTCCTCAGCCAATCTTTTTATAGAGTATTTGTTACTAGTAGAAGGTGCTTGCATACTGCAAGCATTTCATCACACCTTGAAAAAACATTAATTTTTCAGACATATTTCATCATTGCAAATATTCTATTAATTCTAAAGATTTCACCTCCGCAGCGATTTTCGTTTTTCCCACATGTAAAAATAATAGTTTAAAACAATCCCCAAATGTTGCAATTTTAAACATTTTACACTTTCTCAATTATGGGGTACTAATGCTACACATTTCAGCCAAATTTTAAAGTTGCAGCACTTCTGGAAGTAAAATAATATTTTTCTAATTGTTTAAAATTGAAATATTTTGAACGGGGTCCGCAATATATATATATGGAGAGACTGATATGTTTATTTGTGCAAATGCACTGTTTTGTAAATAATTTGAAAATTTCAGCTTCCTAGCTCATCCCGTAGTACCTAAAAAATTATTAAACTTTATTGTTCAAATGGGGTTAAAACAACCCCTAAAATTTACAATTTTTAAATTTTTGATTTTTATAGTTGATTATGAGAAAAGTTCCATAATATTGCAAAATTTCAGCTTCCTAAACTTATTAGATTGGTCTACGCACTGGATTGCGTTTTCCCATGCTAACTTATGGGAGATATTCCGGTGTCTCTGGAGTCGAACTCAAGACACTGTAAGCAAAAGTGACGATAATTCCCAATAGATATTGCGGCCATCTAGCAACACTGAAAATTTCATTCTTCAAGCTTACCGGCAAGTGCCCAAAATTAAATTACAAAAATTGCGCTATGCCTGCTGTCGTGGGAAAAGACACGAATTTCGGAGTTTCCGAAACAAAACAAATGAATGGCGAAGTTGCGATGTATATAGCACACAGGAAGATACTGACTTTTAGGCACTTCCGGATGAGCTGGAGACTCGAAATTTTTTCCTTAGGTAGAATTCTGTGCGAAGCCGACCAGGAAAAATCAAAATCTCGAAAAAGTTCGACGACGCGGACGCAAAAAATTCGCAATTGTTTAAACAAATTCTCATGTTTTATGGATTTTCGCACGTGCTACGGAGCTGAAATTTTTTTACAGGTAGAATTCCGAAAAAGAACCAGATATGGACCACCAGGAGTTTCGATATATTAATTTGTTCGGCGATTAAAAATTTTCAAAATGTTGAAAAAATTGATTACTGTTTAGGTACTAGGGGATGAGCTAGGAAGCTGAAATTTTCAAATTATTTACAGAGTAGTGAAGTTGCACGAACAAACGTTTCGATTTTGCCATATATGAATTGCGGCGGCCGTTAATAATTATTTAAATTTAAACAATTGGAAAAATACCGTTTTACTTCTAGAAGTGCCACAACTTTAAAATTTTGCTAAAACGCGTAGCATTAGTACCCCGTGATGAAGACGGTGTAAAATGTTTAAAATTGCAACATTTGGGGATTGTTTTAAACAATTATTGTAACGCGTGGGAAAAACGGAAATCGCTGCGGAGGTGAAATCTTTGGAATTAAAAGAATATAGGCAATGACGAAACGTCTGCCTAAAAAACGAATGTTTCTTCGAGGCGAGATGAAATGCTTGCAGCAAGCAAGCACCAACTACCGGTATAGCGATCGACCGGGCAAAAGCCATTGCTGACGAAGATAGTTTAGGGGCAGAAATCAGGAACCTACGCCTCTCGTTCCGATAGAACGGCCACGGAGAACGGGAAACCGGCAGGGCCCTGAAAAGGGCAGTTTCCGAGAAAGCGAAGAAAAAGCCGGAAGAAAAACCAGTAGCCACGGCATGTGTACCCTTCCTGTCAACGATTTATGGGAGGATCTCGAGGATTCTAGGCAGACAAGGCATCAGGGTGGCACACAAACCGCCGCCAAAAATCCCGAGCTTCCTACCGCAGAAAAAAGACCAACGGGACGGACAATAGAAACGCGAATCAAAGAACATTCAAGGTGTATCCGCCTAATTCAGCCTGAAAAGTCGGCAGTCGCAGAGCACAGCATATCCAAAGCCCATCGCATTAACTTCACGGAGGCCAAAGTGATTGCCAAGGCCAACGGTTTTTGGGATAGCCTAGTGAAAGAAGCCATTGAAATAAGAATTGAGAAAAACAACAATAACAGGGACACGGGATTCCCACTCAGCAAGGTGTGGAATCCCATACTCCTCAAAATCACGGAACGACATAGGCCGACCCAACAGCCAATGGGGAACGAGCCTCCAATACCCGGGTAGTATATATACTAGGACGAAAGAATGGTACGGCACTCAGGAGACCCCTGAAGATGGCACTTGAGGAAGGTGCCGAAACGTCGGTTGACAACATATTCACCTGGCTGGAAACCCGGGATCTCTTCACCTCATCATGGGGGTGCCGGTGGTGTAGTGGTTAGGACGCTGGCTGCTACTCGCCTGTTGCTTAAAAGGCAGCGGACACGAATCCTGCGGAAGTAGGATTTTTTTCCAAGGTCGCCCGGCCACCTGTTTGTGTGGTTTGAGGAGACCGCGTAAATTCAGCTGTTCCGTCTTCGGAAAGGGCGCTAAGCCGTTGGCCCCTTGGTGCTCTTCGTTAAGAGTAAGCTAATTCCGGCACTGGGTTTCTCTTCTCCCCTGCTCCCCTGAACATAAAATTAGAGTTACTAATCTTAGCAGAAGTCAACAGAGAGTAGGCTAGAGAGCAGGGTGTAGGTCAGTTTGGGTAAGGGATAATCGATGCCTTCATAGCGAATAAGAATCAAGATAGATTATGTAATCATAGATATACTCAGAGCGTGAGATAAATGCACGTAATACGAAAGATAAGGATTAAGTTCATAGCAACATGCAGCACCAATTTCGCGATATGTCATTGATAGAATGTTCCGTCAAGGGTTCGACGGATCCCGATCCCAATTTTGATGCGATGCCAAACAGTCGTGGGAGTGATTGTGATGGGAGCGTATGAAGTATTAGAGTGGAAGAGAAAGTCAAGGGTGAGATTAATATGCGAAGTGATAGTGAGAAATTAAACGTCGTCGCACTGAACTGCCACAGCATCCGTAGGAAAATAGCTGAGTTCGAGCATATTATTCGCAGTATGGACGCCGACATCAACATAGGCACAACAAGTTGATTAACGGACGACATTCAGTCAGGAGCTATTTCCTAGAGACTATCGTGTCTAAAGAAAATATTAGTTAGAGCTCAACCAAAAGAAAAGCTGCGTCACATATTTCTGGAGAACCAAAAACACTTTCAAATACTTCCCACGCTTATGGCTATGATACGTTGACGATATTTTCGCCATTTTGGATACCTCCAATAATAACATAACTGATTTTCTACTGCAAATAAACGATCAATATCCTTCCATTAAATTTACACATGAAGTTGAAAAACAAAATACATTGTCATTTCTTGACCTTCTCGTAAAAAGAGAAAACAACCAAATCAAGTTCGGGATTTACCGCAAACCCACACACACAGACACGTACATTTCCTCTGATTCCAACCACCATATTTCACATAAATTAGCACCATTCAACTCAATGGTACATAGACTCTTACAGGTTCCTCTTTCTAAAGTTGATTTCCTCACAGAATTAAAATACATCAAAAAATGAGCTAAAATCAATGGTTACGACCCTCAGATGATAGAAAATATTTTACACAAACACAAGCGCAGTCTTTCTTTGAAAAAACGGATTACTCTCACAAGCACGCCCCCCAAAAAACCAAAATACGTAAAAATCCCCTTCGTCCCAGGCATCACAAACGGCTTATCAAACATCTTCTCAAAACAGAACCTTAAAGCAGTACTTGTGAATGAAAACAAACTCTCCAACTTACTACACAATCCAAAAGACACGATCTCGACTCTACAAAGATCCGGCATATACAAAATCGCTTGCACAGACTGCGAGAAAGTCTACATAGGTCAAACTAAACGGAAGCTAGAAACCAGGTTCAAAGAACACCTTGCACACTTCAAACAATAGATTTAACAGGTCTAGCGTCGCAATACACATACAGGAAAACAATCACCCGATTAAAATCGAAAACATGTCTCTCTTAAAATCAACACAAACCGACTGGAAACTAGACGCTTACGAGAGTATTTTCATAAACAAATTCAAAGAGACGGTTATGAGTAACGACCGCGGACCTATCCCTTACTCACCCCTCTACTCGCTAACCGTTAAGAATTCCCCCACCCCTCTGCCCACCTTTCACTTTTACCCTGAACATATAAATACACAAGACCAAACACAAACAATCCATACGACTTCAGCTACTGAAGATGGGAGCACAGCTCCCGAAATACGTATCTAGCAAGTTTCCCAGAGATTTCCAGAGTGATTGTGGGTGTGTGTGTTCCTTTTCTTCTTTTTAGGCTAGTTTTTGACAACAGGTCCCTGTAGGCCATCATCCTCCTGCAAACTTGTAAGTATAATGTTAATTTTCCTTATTTCTTATTGACGTGCGAGTGCTCTCTGAGTTAATTTACGGTTCAGGAGTTTCAAATTTTAATTCCACGATGAAATATCTCTCTGAAAAATTAATGTTTCTTTAAGATGAGATGAAATGCTTGCAGTATGCAAGCCCCGTCTACTAGTATATATATATGCAAATTCAGCTGTTCCGTCCTTCGGAAGGGACGTTAAGCCGTTGGCCCCCCTGGTGTTCTTCGCAAGAGCAGGCAAATGCCGGCACCGGGTTTCCCTCCTCCCTTCTTTGTGTGTCCGGTGTGGAAGGCAACGGGAAACCACCACACCGTGTATGTATGTATGTATATTCCCTAGTCAAAAACCAATTAATTAATTAATTGGTAGGACCTGTCGTAAGACAGAACACGAATGAATGAATGAATATATATATATATATATATATATATATATATATATATATATATATATATATATATATTGTAGCGCTTTTCCCTTGCCGGTTCTGTCCCTATTTGGGAACCCGAGGGTTAGGGCGTCCTTCGCCCGTTATTATCTCTTCTTTCGCTTGGGAAGGGGGAGATCTGAGTCTTCGTATGTGGATGACCTAGGCCGTTTGTATTTGTCCCAAGAGCTGGCCGTAGCTTTGGACAGATCCCTGACAGTTTTGTTACTGTGGTTCACTCCTTTACTATAGAATTGTGCTGACATTTCTTTCAGGTATGATAATAAGGGAGTGATGCCGGTTTGGTTATAAGGATCGTATTTTGCCCTGGGTCTAGGACGTATTGCCGCTCTAATTGTCCTGTTTTCAAAGGATTTTAGACTCTGCTTACATGGTAGTCTGATCATGCCGGACCAGATCGGGGACGCGTATGTTAGTATTGTATAGTATATTGTATAGTATTCTGATTTTGATTTTCCTCTTGGCTTTTCCTTCTCTTTTCCCATACGTTCTCCTTGGGGGGAGGTGCGGGCCTCATTCTCGCTTTGGGTTTATCAGCCTGTTGCCTCCTCGCCTCTAGTTGGGAGGCTGCCTCTTCGTTTGCCGGGCAGCATTTTGCAAATGCGACGTGGTTTCCGCCGCAGTTACAGCAGGTAGCTTTCTGTTCTTTCGGCTTCTGGCAATCTTGCCCTTCGTGGTCACCGGCACACTTATAGCACCTAGGCGCCGCTGTACAATTTCTGGACCCGTGCCCGTACCGATTGCATCTATAGCACATTTGGGGTCTATTGTGCTTGTATACGGTAATGTGTGGCCTGTAATGGCATACACTTCGGATTTCTCCAATTCACTTAGCTTGGAATCCAGACCTCATCTGGACAAAGATTAAGTATATATCCCTGCGATTGGGGAGAGTTTTCACCCCCAACACAGGGATACCTTTTTCGTTTAGGTCCTCTCTTATGAAGTCCATGTCGGTTCCTGCCGCCAGGCCATGTATAAGGTATCGTTGAACCCTGGTTTTCTTGATTGCCCATGTGCTGGTTTGGGCTCCAACGGTTTTTAGGTAGGCTAGTACATTCAAGTAGTCTTCCGCGTTTTTTAGTTGTAAGCGGGAGCCTTCTTTGGTCTTGGTAATACTGAAGCTGCTGTCTTTAGCCTGTTCACGCATTGCCTTAATAAATGCTGTTTGGTCTTTTATGTAGTATATAATTATTGGTGGTGGTCTCTTAGGGGTAGCATTCTGCGGCCTGTCTTTAGTTGCTTGGTCGTTCGTAGTTGCCTCAACCTGAGTCGGGCAGTTGTTTGCGTCTGCCATTTCACTCAAGGGCGCATAGCGATTTTGTAGCTTGGCGGTTGTTCCAGATGTCGTCGTTGGTTTGCGCCTTCTTTTCCTTTTGATTTCCTCTACAGTACATAAGATGCCGTGTTCCAAGATGTAGTCCGAGCGCTCCTTGTCGGATTGCTTGTCTTTCTGATTCTGTTGTTGAACTTCGTCAATTAACATTTCTTGGCTCGCTGAGGGGTCATCGTCAGTAAAATCGTGTTATCACATGGGGAATGCAAATCATCTTCTGGAGTCAAACCCTGGGCGTTCGTCGTAAATGTTCCTTCGACAGAGCATTTTCATGTCTGAATAGAGCATTTCTGCCAAATTTCAAGTTTATATCTGCGTATTTGATTGAGCTTTTCGCGTTCTAGCGGCGAGTGGGTCTGCGGTGAGATGGGCCTGCGGCGAGATGTCTTTGCGGCGAGTTGTCTTTGCGGCGAGTTGGTCGTGGCGAGTTGTCTCGCGGCGAGTCGGCTGCGGCGAGATGCCCTAGTCCCTCGCGTCTAATCAAAGACTTTCTAAATAGTAACTACATAGTGCGTTGACGCTAATGTAGCACCTCCCAATAGAGCAAGCGGGTCGCCATTTGCAGGGAACAATATAGAGTGCGGAAGGTAGCTGTCACCAGTGTTACTGTAAAATTTTTGCATTTATAACTTATATATTTGTATAAAACACGCAGTTATACTATGTATCAGAATGGTTCGTTCGTGTGCAGCGTTCAACTGCAAGAATTCGCACAAAAGTAAAGAACGCAATGGGAATACTGTAACATGTTTTTTTAGGGTTGAACAATATTAGCATTAAAACGTTTTTTACTTCTACTAGATTTATTTATAACCATAAAAATCCCCCAACAATGGGAAAATCTTGCATACTCAGATTAAAATGTAAATTGATTACGAAATTCCTCAGCCAATCTTTTTATAGAGTATTTGTTACTAGTAGAAGGTGCTTGCATACTGCAAGCATTTCATCACACCTTGAAAAAACATTAATTTTTCAGACATATTTCATCATTGCAAATATTCTATTAATTCTAAAGATTTCACCTCCGCAGCGATTTTCGTTTTTCCCACATGTAAAAATAATAGTTTAAAACAATCCCCAAATGTTGCAATTTTAAACATTTTACACTTTCTCAATTATGGGGTACTAATGCTACACATTTCAGCCAAATTTTAAAGTTGCAGCACTTCTGGAAGTAAAATAATATTTTTCTAATTGTTTAAAATTGAAATATTTTGAACGGGGTCCGCAATATATATATATGGAGAGACTGATATGTTTATTTGTGCAAATGCACTGTTTTGTAAATAATTTGAAAATTTCAGCTTCCTAGCTCAGCAGGTCATTAACCAACCATAAAGAAAATGCTTTACTTATAGTTCTAAGGGCAGCGATGTTTTCCATGAAGCTTTTATATGAGGCCTTAACACATCGCAAACATACATCGCAGCTTCTTGATGAAGCTTAAATATTAAACTTTCGATGATAATTTATCGTAGTAATAATGTCGTTATTAACGATATTTTTCAAGACTCGCTCATACTATTGACGAATAAAACTCATCGATTGACGTCATCTCAACGACAAAAATTCATCGTTAATGCGTAACGAAAATTTCACGGTTTGCCGGGGGGCAATTGAAGACAATTGAGCGACATTTATTTTTACTATCAAACTAGATAAAATGCTAAATCACTCCAGCGCTTCGGTAAATACTATTTATTTATGAGAGAAATCCATAACATCGGTAAACTGCCGGCACTGTGTGGCTCGAGTGACTGGCTCCCGGTTAACGGCTGTTTATGAACTATTTCAAACATTTAAAAATAAAAACTGTTTACACGGTTGTAAACGCTTTTCTCTTGTTTTACAATGAAGATTAATAAGCAAAGTTTTAGGTTTATCTGGCATATTCAAATATCCAATAAATTCTTAGCTAAATATAAAAAACTTCAGCAATATTGTTAAAAAGTAACCGACTTTATGTGGGAAAGATACATTTGTACCACAAAGTCTTTTTCTCACCCTATCATGTAACCAATAGCTGGGTCCTATAAATAGGCGTAGCCGTATTTAATACGAATGAGTCTTGTCAGGGGCTGGAGAATTTAAAGACGCGATAGATAGCCACTTTGTTAGTTTTAGAAATTGGTCCGAGGAGAAATATATGCGAAGTCACTTGAAATTATCATCAGCATATATTCTCCCAGTACTCATGTCTTTTCACATTTGTCTTGATTGTGTGCCAATGAAAATGACAAGCCGCGATATTCTAGAACGCGTGACCAATAAAGACAATATTTCGACACAAGTTTCGTTACTGGAGAAAACGCTATCCTTGACTCCAGCCGATAAAGCCTATTTGTTATGCGCAAAATCGCAATCTGGTTTCCGCTAAGGCAAAATATTTTCCGATAAAAAACACAGGAACATACTGCTAGACTCGCTCACTAATCTACATATAGCGATCTATGTACCAATCTATATGATTTAATGGCAAAGTGATGAAGTCGGCCTTCCTATCATCCGCGGCATATCAACACATTCGTACATAAAAGCGAAAAGGGGTACCCGGAGCCGGAATTAGCCTACCCTAATAAAAAGTATCGAGGAGTAGCGCGACTTAACCTCTCTTCCAAAGGACCTAGTCCTGTTCTTGTAAGTCCTCTTCACAAGTCGGTCATGGAGCGCACAGATTGGAAAAATCGCCAGAATTCGAACTCCGGCCTGTTGCGTGGGAGGCAAGAGCACTAAAGCCATTCCGCCATCGCACACGGGAACTTCTGCTGCTTCAGCAGCAGCGAAGAGAAAAGAGGGGGAGAGAGGAGGGAATGGGGAAGGGAAGAGGAGAGGGAGGCAGGGAGAGGGGGGAGAAAGAGAGGGGGAGAGAGAGAGGGGAAAGAGGGAGAGGGGGGAGAAAGAGAGGGGGAGAGAGAGAGGGGAAAGAGAGAGAGGGGGGATGAGAGGGGGAGAGGGGAGGGGGAGAGGCAAGGAGGGGGAGGGAGGAGGGGAGAGGGAGGGAGAGGAGGGGGGGAGAGGAGGGGAGAGGGAGAGAGGGGGGGAGGGAGAGGGGGGAGGGAGAGGGGGGGAGGGAGAGGGAGGGAAGGTCAATTCCACGGTTAAATTTGTGGCAAAAGAGAGATTATTGGAAGATGGAACGGGGAGATAGTAGGAAAATAGGGGATCAGCGCTGGATGGAGGCGAATAGAAGTGGAGGGCGCACGCAATACGAGCTCTCTCTAACTAGGCTATCAAATTATAACCTCTCCACCATGCCCTCTACAATCAGTTCCACCTACGCGCTACGTACCGGATGAAAGAAGTTTCCATAATTGAAATTCGCTAAAATACCTTTCTCGGAATCGGACGACATAAAAAATTCGCGTAAGGTATCTTGGCGAACCTCCGAAGCTCGAATCACGATTTTTCGAACGCGTTGTTTACTGACCCCGATTATGTAATTAATGCATAATAAAAAGGACACGAAACTAATTCAAGCTTTGCGAAAATGTACGATGAGAAAAATGTTCCTACAAGATTTATGTCCTTTATCAAACTAGCCGGACTTGGATATTTATTCTCGGAGAACTCAGAGAGAAGACAAGGCGCATATTTGACAATATTTGCTGAATAGGTAATGGAAAAATACTGGAAATTTTTTTGTGCGTAAGCTTAAAGCTTGCGCTTTTACGTTCACTTTGTCTTATGTCTGTCTGTACACTTGCTTTAATTGAAATTGTGACGAAACCGCAAACGACAGAAAGCTGAAATTTTCAGTTTAGATTTCTGCCATTTGAGTTTTGAAATATATACAGGATCGCATATGGGGCAATTATTTTTTTTATATCTCCGAAAATATAAAGCTGAAATTTTTGCGTAATTAACACTGATTCCATTTACAAACGAGGCTCTAGTGACCGAATAACCAGCGGCATAACCACATAAAATATAAAAACACTAATTTTATCCACGTTCATGCATAATAAAACTACTTGTTCATTTAAAAACTGCTTGGGGGGAATACGATGAAATATTTTCTATAATGACGATCACTACAATAATAAAAATATATTTCTACATCTACATGATACCCTGCAAGTCACCTTTTTGGTGGATGGTAGGGGGCGCAATGCACCCAAGTTCCATCGTTTTCCTACGTTATCTTTTCTTATTATGTTCACTTATAGTGCTAGGGAAAAACGATCCTCTATATCGCTCAGTTCTACAATCGATCTCACGAATCATATTCTCGATATCCTGCCTTCCGCGATACGTCGGGCTTCTGATATGTCCTACTACATCATTCGCTAGGCCCTCCGACATAAATTTTTACAGTAGTTTAAATCTAGTCTGCAGCCTATGTTCCTCTAACGATGTCCACTTCAGATTTTCAGATGTTACGCTTTGTTTACTATCGTAATTTCTTTTTACAAATCTAGATGAACCTTTTCTATCTCGTTAGTGAGTCCCTTTTCGTAGGGATCCCACACAGCTGACATATATTAGACCTGCAGTCGAACCAATTATAAATAACATATTTCTAAAAGAAAATTTTATATTGTTGCTATTGGACATACCTGAGATATGTACTTTTTCAATCTTTCGATTTTCAAGTGTTTATACTTGAAAGCGGCACCGGGCACGAATCCTGCTAAAGCAGTTTTTTTTTCAAGTTCGTTCGGCCATCTACTTGTGTAATTTAAGGAGACCACGCAAGTCAGCGCTCCGTCCTTCTAGATGAACGTTAGGCCGGTGGAACCCTCGGTGCTCTTCGCAAAGAGTAGGCTAATCGGACTTCCCTCCTCCCTTATTGAATATGTCCGGTGTGGAAGGTTACGAAAAACCACCACACCATGAACGTATATTCCCAAGTCATCAAACACAAAGACACAAGTATAGTAGTGCCGCGTTGAAAACGACCTTCGCGGATTGTCGCCGCGCACGGAGGGGAAGTTTCCCACCATCACCTTGACTACCCCCACCTCACCACTATCCCAGCCTTTTCATAGCTATGGTGTCAGTTCTCAATGTTTACAGTTGACTGTCTCCATTACGCAGCGTCCCTATCCCCTGCCGACTCCCACGGCGCGCCGGTCTTTCTCAGCGCTGTACTGCGCTTTCGTTTAAATGCCCGTATCATGAGAACTACAAATGTTATTGGATTGGAGTCTTTTCCAAAAATAAATTTCAGCATTTCTGCATATTTCGTTCAATCACTGTATCTCTCTAAATCAATTAGGGAAAAAGTTTCGCGCAGGCCGACTTTTTCATGTCCCAAGAAAAAAAATGCAGAAAGAACAAGGCTAATAAATTTTATAAAGGCGTTTGATTAATATTATATATTTATCATTTTTATAATCGTGGGGAGGCATTACAAAAAATTGCCTTTATTGGATAAGTAGAAGCCGAGATACGACGTTGTATGAGTTAGTGCCTGGCTGTCGAAGGGTAAGGACGTGCCTTTCACTTCCTCCTGCGAGAGATTCTGACCTGCGGGTGACCGGCGCTTTAATAGCAGTAGCTGTAGAGTAGCTGTATCGTTGTGTAGCAGTAGAAGTAGAGTCGAAGTAACCGTACTGATAAGTAGAACTAACATTTATTTATATTGTTTATCGTAGTATCTCTTAATCCAAATATCGTTATTTTTCAGTAGTATTTTTCTAGCACTTGCTTTTAAAAAAAACTCATATTCAAGTAGTAATTGTTTCTGTAGGAACTCTACGCTGTTTGTGTACTAACTTAACTTGTTTTAACTTGATTATCGCTGTTGGTGTACTAATTTAAATTGTTTTATCGCTTGCTTGTGTTTCTATCTTGCCTGCTCGCTAACGTTGTTTGTGCGGTGAGTCAGCGCTTCCCTTTCACTTTTTACCTGCGTTCCTCTCTAGCGTAGACCTTAAGTCCACGAATTAGTTAGTCACTTAGTATAACCTTAGCTTGAAGTTTAATTTAATTCGTAGCTAGTACAGATTAGTGTTTAGGATGGCTTCACCTAGGATTCCCGTTTCCTCCTTTCTATGCGACGCTGATTTCGAGGGAATGAGGTCTCGAATCACGGAGCTGGTAAGAGAGGTAACGGACCTTCGTCGGAGGGTGGCAAGAGCGGAGTCGGCCCTTGTTCGTGTTGGGAGAACGCATCCATCCCCGAGAACTCACCGCGCCATGATGGCGACTCGGGTGCGCTCGAGTGCGAAAGTCGGTGGTGTGATCGAGGGTGTTTGTGGGACCACTTCGGGGGTTGGGGTCGCTCCAATCCTGAAACCCAACGATTTGAGAGTGGTCTCCAACCGGGGGGATCGTGGGGTGGTCCTTCGAAGGCTAGGAGCTGGGAATGCCTCGGCAGACCCTCTTCTAGTTTGCAATCGGTTCGCGGCGTTGTCGGAGGACGACACTTCGGCCGATGCTCTCGCATCCGCTCCCGTCTCTTTGGCGGAGGCTGGATCTATGGGAAGTCGGGGTGGGAAGGGAGGGCTCCTAGTAATAGGTAGTTCTAATGCCCGGCGTGTTATGGCTTCCTTGCTAACTCGGGCCCACCGGGAGGGAGTGGCTGAGTGGGTGTTCTCCAGGTGTATACCAGGAGGAACGGTCCCCCAAGTGACGAGGGCGGTACAGGAGTCGGTGGAGTCAACGGGTTGCTCTAGGCTGCGGATGGTGGTCCATGTTGGGACTAATGACGCCTCGAAGCGCGGGTCCGAGGAGATTTTAAGTTCTTTTGAGGACTTGGTCGCCGAGGTCACTCGTGTCCGAGAGGAGTCGGGTTCTGATGTGCGGCTCACCATTTGTAGTATTGTCCCGCGGATTGACTGTGGTTCGGAGGTTTGGAGCCGCGTGGCGGGGCTAAACCAAAGGCTATGGAATTTCTGTGTGGGCATGGGAGTCGACTTCGTTGATCTCCGGCCGGTTCTCGGATAGTGTAGGGTACCCCTAAACGGCTCTGGAGTCCATTACACGACCGAGGCTTCGCAGAGCGTAGCGTGTAGGATCTTCGACCATGGTAGGTCTTTTTTAGATTGGAGAGTAGGGTAGGGTGTAGGCGTAATAGGAGATTTCATAGGGGCATCGAGTGTAATACAGTTTCTGGTAGCGAAGTGAGAGAGTCCACCTGCAAAAGCCGTAATAGAGCAGTTAATGCTTCGGGTTATAACGAGAAATTAAATATTATAGTTTTAAACTGCCGCAGCATTCGTAGGAGTCTGCCGAACTCGAACACGTAATTTGCACGTTGCATGCGGATGGAGTTATAGGTACGGAAAGTTGGCTCACTGAAGATATCGCTAGCTAAGAAATTTTTCCGAAAAGCTATAGAGTATACAGAAAAGACCGTGCCAATAGAATAGGTGGCGGAGTATTTTTGGCAATAAGTGAAAAGTACGATAGTTGTCAGATCCCTATTATCGATGAAACGACCGAGAGCGTGTGGTGCTGCCTAGGTAAGGATAATTAGAAAAAGATATATTTATGCTCATTTTACAGACCACCTGATGCCAAAGTTGATTATATTTTAAGTTTAGAGAGGCAATTAGCCGAGCTTAGATCTATTATGAACGACGGTTATGTGATAATTGGAGGCGATTTTAACTTACCGTCAATCGATTGGGAAAACCTATGTTTCGTTACGGGAGGTAAAGAACGCGAATCGTGTGAAGCCTTAATTGACACGTTTCATGAATATTCCTTAATCCAGATGGTATGAAAAGCCACGCGTTCGGGCAATGTTCTCGACTTGCTTGCTTCTAACATCCCGCATAGGATAACTAAGGTATCCACAGAGGAGGGACTTAGCGACCATCGAGCTGTGTATGCGGAGTGCGAATTAAAGCTCAAAAGACATCCTAAGCCTCTTCGGAATGTATACGCTTTCGCCAAGGCCGACTTTAAAAGTTTCAGCTTACATCTCAAAAGTACCTTTGTCAGTTATCGTGAAAAGACAAAACGATTAGGTATGGAGCCATCATGGTTATTATTTAAGGATATACTAGGAAAATGTATCAATAGATTTATCCCCAGTAAGTTGATATCTGATAAGAAAGAACCTCGTTGGTTTAATAAGGAAGTCAGGATTGCCTTAAGACGGCAGAAGCGTAGCCACGCAAAATTGAAAAACATACCCACCACCGCTTCCGGTGAGTATCGCACAGCTATAGTCCATGAGTATAACAGTGCCCGCGTACTAGCGAGAAAAACCATGCGTAACGCATTTAACACCTTCCGGAATGAGGTATTAAATACAAAATTGAAGGAGGATGCAAAAGCGTTCTGGTCCTATGTAAGAGAAGTTAAGGGAGGGGGTCCTTCAATACCCTCCCTGCGATGTGATTCCGGAGACATCCTTCACGATGGGGAGGATAAAGCTAATATACTTAACGCTTACTTCGCGAAGGCGTTCACGGCAGGTGGAGATAGACTTGAAGATAATCTTATTCCCGTTGGATGGACTCGGATGGATAATATTAAAATCTCTGAGGCAGGAATAGCGAAGCAACTGGGTGCGATAAAGCCCAACAAAAACCCAGGACCTGAAGGAATTCCTGCGCGTGTATTAAAAGAACTAGCAGAAGAAATAGCTCCCTTCCTTCGGATAGTTTTCGAGAAATCACTTACCCTCTGTGAGGTTCCTGATGATTGAAGACTAGCACACGTCACACCCATTCATAAGGGAGGTGACAAAGAAAACCCCGAAAATTATAGGCCGATTTCTCTAACATCATTAACATGTAAGATTTAGGAGCACATTATTGTGAGCAACACAATGCGTTATCTCGAGAGTAGATCACTCTTAGTCAGCTGTCAACATGGCTTCAGAAAAGGTAGATCCTGTGACACCCAACTCGGTCTGTTTGTGAATGATGTTTTATCATGCGGCGAAAATAATATGCAGGTCGATGCAGTGTTCCTTGATTTTAGAAAAGCTTTTGACAAGGTTCCCCACCGTAAGTTGTTATTAAAATTGGGAAATCTTGGCGTTAATGTTAAAGTCATTAACTGGGTTCGCGCTTTCCTTTGGAATAGAAAACAAAAAGTAGTCATCGATGGTAAGTCCTCGAGTGTGGCAGATATAGTCTCTGGAGTGCCGCAGGGTAGTGTGATCGGACCTATGATTTTCTTGCTTTATATAAACGACATTAGCTCAGTTGTGAAAAGTAATATCAGGTTTTTTGCGGATGACGCCGTAGTCTATAGAGAAATTAGTGGTCCTAGCGACCATCGTCAGCTTCAGAATGATCTGGATGCGTTATCTGTTTGGTGCAAGGAATGGCAGCTAGAAATCAATCAGAAAAAGAGCAACGTTCTAACCTTTTGGAAATCTAGAAGCCCATCGTCCGTGTTTACCTACTCGATAGATGGTGAGAGCATTCCTGTTTCGCAATCCGTGAAATACCTCGGGGTAACCTTGAATCGTGACCTGTCTTGGGACACCCACATAAGACGAGTTATAGGTGCGGCAAATAAGAAGTTGGCTTTTGTGCGTAGGATAGTCAGGAAAGGCATGGTAAAGGTGAGAGAATCCTGTTATTTATCGTTGGTTAGTCCTCAAATGGAATACGTAGCAGCGGTTTGGGATCCATATCAGAGGGGACTCATAAAGGATTTAGAAAAAATACAGCGGCGAGCAGCTAGATTCGTGAAAAAGAATTACGATAAAAAACAGAGCGTTACGTTACTCATTGAAGAGTTGAGTTGGCCATCGTTGAAAGATCGTAGATTACAGGCGAGGCTTAAACTTCTAGAGAAATATAGGTCGGAGATATTCGTAAATGAAATGAAGGATATTATTCGACAACCAACGTATATCGGACGGAGGGATAATGAGGACAAGATTCGCGAAATAGATAGTAGGACGGAGAGGTATAAGGAGTCCTTTTTCCCTAGGACAATACGTGACCACAACAGATAACTGTGAATAATAATTAGTTAGGAACTTGGTGCGCGGCACCCCCTGCCATCCACCGTCAAGGTGACTTGCAGGGTAATATGTAGATGTAGATGTATGTTTAAGGATTGATAGAAAGCTTACCGAGTCCACATTTTTAGTTTCTATCTTAATAGTTACTGAATTTTTAGAAATTATAATACACATAATCAAATTCAGATTAAAACTTGCTACGGTTGAACGTCTTAATTTCACTTAAACGACAATATCACCATAATCAGGATAAATATGGCAAATGACGGGAATGTGCCAGGTGATGTGGGTGACCTTACCAGGTTTCCGCTAAAGCTTAAGCTCATAGTACACCCAAAAGTTCGTTATGAACGCGGCACAGCTATAGTGATATATGTCATTAGCCTACTCTATATGTAGAGTTCCAAGGGGCAAATAAACAAATTGGGAGCCGGGCGACTTCGGAAATAATCTTTTCAGGGAATAAAGACCACGTAATATATAATAAAACCGAGTGGCTTTAGTAGCATTATTTTAAAAAAAATCGGAGTTGCCTTCCCTTAAATGAATAACCTAATAATTCGCCCTATTACACAAAAATAGAAGTACACAATCTTTTTCCAGAGAAGTGACTCGAGGTAACGACGCACTTCATACGATTACCCCTTAATAGCTATAATTAGCGATATTAAAATAATAGCCGGAAGCGAGCACCGGGAGTATGGTAATGGGAAATCTGCGGACGTATCTCGACGATTTAACTCTATAGCTACCTCTCAACACGGTTTCTACCACCCGGTACGTCCCGTAGCTCTCAACACTTTTAAATAATTTACACAAAGCCATTCCTCTCCATTCGTTTCCTGTGACCTCTCTTACACTATCTCCAGACGGCCTGGAATGTACGACACGCTGACATTCTTCGATATTATTGGGGAAATTCTGCTGCTGGTTTCGTAGAGTGCGTAGGTGTATTTCGCAGATGAAGAGCAATGCCATTTATCTTCATGCTTCACTTCGATCGCGAACGTCACAAAGGCGTTGATTCTGCATCCAGTTTACGTCGTCGACTCCTCTAAATAATGGATGGAATTTGTAGGAGAAGACTAGTATCTGACTACCGACGCTTTACCAGTTGCTTGTTTCAGCGCAACAACTCTTTAGAAACTGGTTACAAAATTTTAATCCGAACAGGAGTACCATCCATGACATGTTCAAGAAATAAAATCACGATAATCTTTTCGAAAATAATTTTAAGAACATAAAGGGAAAAAATTAAATGGAGAAAAGTCTCAAAAACGAATTGCGTAGCTCAAAAAGGATTACAAGCAAGAAATGAAAATAAAACTTTTAAGATTTGCTACTATTTTACAGAAACAAAAATAAACAAAATTATGATCACAAGATGTAATGGTGGGAATTACAGTTATTAGGCATGGGCGCTAAATGCTTAATATCAATGTCAACTTAGAGGAGAAAAATTCCGAACTTGACCCGGGATCGATTTCCGGTCAAGCTCATAATTTTTCTACTTCTCGAAATTGAAATTAAAATTATGATAATCTTGTTGTTTTCGGCGGTTTGTTTTAGCGATGACACCTGGTTAACGCACTTATTCCCCTGCATATTATAAACTTTACTACGTCAACAATGTACCTCCTGTGTTTCGCGACAAATTTGTCGAAAGTAACCATGTCATTTTCAACAGAGTGCATGGATCGATAATGAAAAGACCGCTATGACAAAACTACTCTCCCTCGCTCTTTCTCTTTCCCTCACCACGCGCAATCCTTATTCCGCGCTTTCCATGGCCACCCACACGTCCAACGACCATGTAATCAAAGGGAATTAAAAAACCTACGCTGAATAATTTCCCCTCGGATCCTCGCGACAATTTCTCCTTCGCTGAAACATTTTTCTCGCCGCTCTCTTTTCCCTCCATCCCATTTCCCTCGAGTTCGCTTTTCTCAAAGACAAGGAAGGAAGAGGGAAATGTAAAGGCAAAGCCCTTCATTCCTCGCTTACCTCAGTGGAGACGCTCTCTTCAATCGATGCTATCGAATATTCCTCTCACGCGCTTTTATTTTGTCGAGGCGCGTCTCGGTACAGTTTCCACATAACGAGACGACGCCTCTCACTAACCTTGCGTTCCGCTATGATTTCAGGCGCCGACTATTCCGTTACGGGATTAATTCGAAGTAAGTCCCGTTCTTCGAATTTACCGTTAGGACAATTTCGACTCTTTTTCAGTTTTAAAAGGCCGATAATTTCATCTTCGGCGTTCATAGTCACGAGTTTTCCTTTCTTCGACTCAAAACGAGAAAGAATGCTTTTTTTATATTTACCATAAAATTAAATTTCGTATTAAAACATGAAAACACCTTCGTTTTAATTCCAACTTTTCGTAACCGATAATTTCATCGTTGGCGTTCACAGTAACGAGTTTTCTTTTCTGCGGCTCATAAACGAGAGAGGGAATGTCTTTTATATTTACCAGAAAAGGAAATTTAGCATTAAGACGCGAAGGGGGGAAATGTAAAGGTGAATTCCGATGGCATTTAAAAATTTTGACCTCAATCGATACAAACCTTGTTAGAAGTTCTTGGAAACGAGCCGCTATCTCGTTGAGGAAAACGAAATCACTTATCCAAGTTGGCGTCGATTAAGATTGAACGGGATTACCGATGTGCCCGAATCTTGAAGAGGCTAATGAAAAACATGGTGTGGCTAGCGGAATTACGAGATTACTTATCCGAGTGACTAGGACAATGGTGCTCAACACATTGCACACGTGGAACGTCGTGACTCAACGAACCAGCACGACGTCACTCGTCGAGAGACAAAAGAATTACATTTTTTCGTCAAATTAAAAAAAATCGCGCTTTATGACTGCCATTGTCTAGCGGTAGAATTTAGTCACGTGTTCAGCATCATCTATCAGGTCAACAGACAAGACCAGTGCTATTCAAACTATTTTGAGTGCACGCTTTGGACGATTGCATCAACTACTAGGTAACACTGAATTAAAAAAGGGAATTTCTCCGAAAAAATATCATCAAGATCATCGCGCCGAAGCGGAAAAATATACGTTTTCTCTGTATGGTTACCAAGCAGTTTATTTAAGCAATTTAACGAAAGTGAAAGGTGATGTAGATGAGGGATCGTGGTATATGACTTGACTAAAAAAATACCAAGATTTTTCTAGTACCACTTTAAAATTATCCTGGCACTACTTCGAGTATTGGTACCACAATTCGAACTCCACTGAACTAGATGCAGGGACGGATCAAGAAACTTCCCAAGGTGGATGGGCAAATCACCCTCCCCCTCTCTTGAATCCGCCTCTGCCGACGACCCTATATTTTGAAAACCCATACCACTATCGGAATATTTCTTTCCCTTGCCATGCAAACTTAATCTTCGGGGTAGAAACAAGGAATTTAATAATGCACCCAGTAGAGGTCAATGGGGTCGTCCAGGGGGGGTTGACGATCGCCCCCCCCCCTTTGGATCAGCCACTGACTATACGGCGCCACAAACTTAGAGCCGTTTCAAGAGAGTAGTTTGCTTAGTGCAGGGGTTTAAATCTGGGGATCGCTTACCCCTTGGGGTACCCCCAGTTTTATAAAACGGTAAGCGAAAGTATTAACCCTAGACTACTAAACTTTCGTCTATCAGACTACTTTAGTTGCAACAAAAGGACTTTAAACACATTTTCGAGTAAAATAGGGGGTTGCGCGTTTGTTTACTCTAAGAATACATTTGGTTAGAGCTGCGCAAATGACGTGTTCCACAACCTGCTTCTTAAGCTACGTCCAGACGATGCCTATTTTCGTGCTTGCAGCGCATGTAATGTGGAGTAAAAGCACATTCAATGAATTGACAGATGCACGAGCAGCATAGTGCACATGCGTCTAGTGTCCACACGTTGCCTCAAATTTCCAGTTACGTTCGAGATGCCGGCGGATCCACTTGTTTGTGCGGGGGTCTGCGCCGCGTATTTAACTATTAATTGAAGGCAGAAGAAAAAGAAGCAGAAGGATTGTGGGTGAAGGAGTATTTTAAACGGAACAAAAATACAATGTTGCTAGAATTACAAGATGATGGTGATTTCTTATTTAGCAATTTCACCAAAAGATTTTCATCTCCTGCTGGAAATTATCCGACCAATGATCACCAACAAGGACACAATTATGCTGGAAGCCGTACCATCCAACATCAGGCTTGCTGTAACACAGCGTTATCTGGAAAAAGGAGACTCGTACAAACGCTAAGTTACCTGTTTAAGGCATCAAAACATAGTATTTCAGACATCATTCCTGAAGTTGTTAAAAGTATAACCAAAGTACTGAAGGATTATATAAATTTAGTATCCTCCTATATGTTATATCCTCCTCCTCCTTTGTAAGAAACGTCTATATATAATGACTAGTAGAAGGTGCTTGCTCGTTTAAATAGACTAAACTCTAAATAACTTGAAAATTTCAGCTCTCTAACTAGCCCCGTAGTATCTAAACATTTAACTATTTGTTTAAACTTCAAGAATATTTTACTGCTAAACAAATTAAAATATCAAAATTTGTGTAATCCCTATTTCGTTTTTTTACAAAAACTACCTCTAAAAAAAATTTCAGCTCCGTAGCACATTCGGTAATATATTAACCTCAGAGGCAGATCATCACGAAAGCATGATGAACAATATGAGCCAAGTATCAGGAAAAAGAATGGATATATCTAGGACTGTCTTCACCAATTGATATTCTTAAAAGATTGGCAATGATTCTATGGCTGATATATTTTTCGCCAATTACGGATCTTTAAAAGCATCGATTTCAGAGTTCGCAAAAATATTTTATGGATTTTTTACCATGTACTATGAATATAAATATTAGTTAAAACGTATACAAAGATAAATGAAAGAAGATCTGATCTGACAGTAAATTCTGACATGTCTGCCGAGTGGTGAACAAGAGAATGTGAAAAATTCCGAGAACGAAAATGTAGTGAAGAAAAAAAGGATTGCTGATACCGAGTAAAACTTCACCGCGAAAAAGGAAAACAGGAATAATAAAATAAACGAGGAAAAAAGAGCGACCGAAACTGGCAGCGAATTCCGAACCTTGAAAACGCTACCCCAGCTCCCTAGCGCTAGGCTACGGATTACGATGTAGAACTAGGCCGTCGTAAGTGATTTTATCGTGCGCGTCGCAAAATTGCGAACTTTAAACGGAATTTGCATGAAAACTACTGATCATATACGCCCAAAAGGGGGTTGGTTGTGATCCTGGCGTCTAGCGCTACGTACCTACCAAGTTTCAGCAAAATCTGTGACCCCCACGTACGGGTCCTCCCCTAGCTAGAGGAGAACGCTGAAGATAAAATGGACAGATAGGATGAAAAACGATGAAGTGCTACGAAGAGCAGGAGAGAAGCAAATGATAATACAGACTTTAGAAAGAAGAAGAGAAACTGGGTTGAAGGAGCGAGAGTATGATTAAAGATGTGTTAGAAGGAAAACTAGATGGAAAGCGGGAGAGAGGAAGGAATAGGTTTCAGCTGATAGACGATTTGAAAGGGAAACAGAGTTATGAAGATATGAAGAGGACAATGGAAAATAGGAGTATATGGAGAACCAGGTTTAACCATGAATAATCACGTACCTGTCTACGGATAGACTACCTATGATATATATGATATATATATATATATATATATATATATATATATATATATATATATATGTATATACCGACCTCGGTGGTGGCGGGGTAACGTCCTCGCCTGCCAATCCGAAGGTCGCGGGTTCGAATCCCGCCTAGGTGGATTTTTCTTCACCTAGGGCATGGATGTTTGTGATAGTCCTTGTTATTATGTTAATGAGCCCCTTGTAAAAGGCCGATACGGCTGTTTAGGGGCCGCATGGAAATAAATAAATAAATAAAAAATAAATATATATATATATATTTATATATATATATACATATATATATATGCTTATGGAAGAGGAAAGGTAAATAGGTTTATCAACGTCTACAAGGTGTTGAAAGAAGGACACCCAGGGGACACTTACCGATGGGGGAGCCGCTGGGGTATCGCAGAGACACGCTAAGATTGGAGCTTTCAAGATGATCCCTTCGTCAGCATAAGAGAGAAAACACCTAGTTCTCTTATGGTATAGATCACACATAACCTTTATGAACTCGACTCAAGAGTTTTAACTTAAAGAGAAGGATGGTTTTCTCACGGAGGCATATATTCCTTTACGGAAACTAATAATGCAGGGGTGTGTCTGTCCGTAATATCTCAGGCGAAGACCGAGCGAAAGACTGAGGTTTTTTGTCCATCCTTTCCATCGAAGCTTTTGCATTTACAACCAAACCTACATCAATCCGCAAGTTGAGCCAGTTCTTTACCCTCGACGAAAACAATCCGCATGCTTTAATGGATTCACGACGATAATCAAACCTTCTTAACAAACGAACACGCCCTAGACCGAGGATTTAGTGTAACGAGCCAGCGACCGAAGATACGACGAAACATCGTACCCTTTAACGGTCGCTCCCCGCACTAGAAACGGACTACGACAGGGCATCAACGAACGAAGGCACAAGAACTTAAGCCATAGGACCGGAAGATTCAGGCACAACTGAGCGCTTATCCGGAGGATTACTGGTCCCAACCTCATCCCCGTTACTCTATTAAACCCGTAACCGTTTGCTTTTCTGGGTCAACCGGTTCGGCTCTTATTTTACATACCATCCATAAATTATGCGACCCATTTAAAAAATTAATAACTTGGGAAAAAATTCAATATAGAACGTGTAATATTCTTGAAGTTTATTAATTTTTTTTAATGGGCAGGTTCATTTATGGAAACCATGTATAATACCTCGCTACATCTCTCTCATTTCGAGCGAAAATGAATGCAAACGAAAATTCGCACCGCGACGAATATCTCCCGAGAAAAAAATTACAGCCACCGCCTTACGGGGATTGGAGTCCGTGCTTTTGAAAAACAAGAGGCGACGCGACAATAGATAGACATAACATCCGGAAACGCATATCCGTAACAAGGGAAGATCCATACCGGTCCATTGACTTTTGACTGCACGAATTCCCCTGACAACTTAAATCTCACGGCGATTTGAGCTGAACGCACACTTAAAAGAAAGAAAGACAGTGTAACGAACGATTCGGAAAGAGGAACGCCCATCCTTAAAAACAGTGAAATAATAAAAGGCGTGGGGGTCGGCAACCTAAGGCTACCGAACCGCATCTTTAAGGACTTCCACTGCAAAAGGGTACTTATCCTAAGAAGGTTTATATTCATCCTAATAATTTTTTCTGTTCCTTTAAGTATCCTGGGAATTGAATAATTATTTAACCACGATAATAAGTCCTCGCCACAGGTCGCCCCTTTATACGATGCGCCGCACTTACCAGTGGAAAACGCCAACTTCCGGAAAATCGAAATGAGTTAAATTTGTTGTCCGGGTTATTTATTTACGTTATATTTTGTAGAAGTGGCATATAGCCGAGTTTATGGTCGAGATATTCGACGTAAAAATCGAATAAGTCTTCCCTATTCTTTCATTGGACCAGAGAAATCTACTTCGTCGTAACTTCTGTAATATTTACATTTCTATCATTCTTTATTTAATTATAAAAATCTTAAGGTCGCCAGAAATAAATTAATTCTGAAGATTTACCCACCATAACACTACATACTATACAACAATGCGTAACTTAAATTGACTTATGCCACCGCACCACCACATATAGCCCACAAAAAAGCTTCTGGATCACCACAGTTGAATGTTTTTGTGAATGTTAATTATATTTATTCACCTTATTTACTTATTTTTATATAAAGTGCACATTATCAAATTTTATGTGAGTTTGGAATGGTAAATTCGTTAGGTTAAGTCCGCCACGGACGTAACCCCTACTGCTATCTTCGTGTATAGGAGAAAATGAAGTAGGTATCGCTATTAGGTCAATTCGTATTACGCCGCAGTTTTTAGGTACACATCTCCCACGCATAGCGGGGACACTAGTTTCTGGAGAAAAGATATTTCTGAAAACTTTTCCACAGAAGAATGTACAAATTTAACAACTTTTATTTTGAAAATAAGGCCAACATAAAAAAATGTTTATTTTTAAAGCTCCCTTCTTCCATGCAATCCCAAAATGGTTTCCAAAACTTAATAGTTAGCGTGGAACAAATGCCGTTAGTATGAAAATTTTCATGAAAATCTGTCTCGCCTCCTTGGTGATTTAGCTAGAATTTCAGTTTAAGCAAGTTATCCAACCGAAGGACAGACTGACAGAATAACACAAACACGTATTTTTCGTGGAGAAAAAAATCTCAGCAAACGCAATAAAAACGATAAAAATTAATCAAAAACTATTATTTCCTTGGCTAAGAGCAATGTGTCAAAAACATCGTTATCTGAAAGTTTATACTCTTTCTCCAGCAAAAAGTACCTGGAACGACCTAAACGCCCAAAATCGTACGTTTACTTGTTAGAAATTTATTAAACAAGAAATGGCATATTATAAAAGGAATCATCATATCTTTCAAGGTTTCAAGATGAAACTTTTTTACTCATTTAGGTAGCATTCTTTCAAAGGATGGAAGAAATACGAAAGAGGTCAGAACAAGGATACCGAGAGTAAATGAGGCATTCATGAGACGACAAGTGTTGATAGACACACTAAATAAAGATATTAAAAGAAATTCGCGAAAACTTGGATATAGAGTTTATCATTATATGGGTACGAGGCATGGACAATGACGAAAGAATGTGTGAGCAGATTAGAGGCGTCTGAGATTTGCGTATGGCGAAAAATAGAGAAAATTAGTTGGGCAGAGGAAAATGAATGAGGAAGTTTTGAGTAGAGTAAGGGAAGAGAGGGGATTAATTAGAGTAATAAGACAAAGAGAGAAAGGAAACGGTCTACTGAAAGAAGTCATAGAAGGAAGTATTTGTGTGCGTGTGTAATTTTGGCTAATCAACCTCTTGGATTATTATAGCCATAGCTCCTTCCACATTGAACACACACAAGGGAGGAGGGAAACCTGGTGCCGGCATTAGCCTAATTTTAACAAACAGCACCAAGGAGGCCAACGTCTTAACGTTTCTTCCGCGGTATCATAGAAGGAAGAATTTTAAGAAATACGCAAAGAGGTAGGAGAAGGAAAATAATATTAGATGCATTAAAAGAAGAGTAAAGGTATGAGATGGTGAAGAGAAAGATCTTTGATAGTACAGATTGGGTTTAGCAGGCCTAAAACCTACCGGAAGGTAGAATAACGATGAATGAATGATCATATTCTCCTCCCGCAATGCGGCTCCTCTCGCGTTCGAGTTTTATACCGAATTTGAAAAATACAGGGACTCTTATGGTTAATTCCTCTGCTGACTCTTGCGCTGAACTTTAAAGACTCCCGCCTCGTCCCTCGAATGAAATTAGTGACTTGAGAACGTATTAATGCATCTTTAAACGCTTTCTCCGTGTCTGGCACGCGCAGGCACTGGAAAGTTTATGAAATAATCAAATCCCTTCGCATATCCGAAGGTGCAATCACGGTTCTTAACTAAGCACTAAATGATTACGGAGGCCTTTTGACATTAGTTAACCAAGCATCATGCGTCCCTTGCGACAGCGTATTTCTGCGACGCCTACTAAAGCCTCCTGACGACGGATCAAATGCAGCGTAATAGAAGGCGGGCGAGGAAGGGAGATGGAAGGACAAATGATGAGCGTGTGATGAAATGAAAGAGAAATGAGGCGTGACCAGAGAGGGAGGATAATTCGAAAGGAAAGGTGAATGGCCTTGTTGAAGGCAGCCCATTAACTTTTTACGTCC
This sequence comes from Tanypteryx hageni, assembly GCA_028673005.1. Taxonomy (NCBI): domain Eukaryota; kingdom Metazoa; phylum Arthropoda; class Insecta; order Odonata; family Petaluridae; genus Tanypteryx; species Tanypteryx hageni. The sequence goes on along the minus strand of CM054120.1, from coordinate 183,915,254 downwards.
TAATCCGGTGATAAAAATAAATGTTAGTTAAGTTTTAAGTAAGATGAGCGCGTTTTATAAATTACAAATGTGACTGCTGTACAGTTTTTTCAGAATTTAATCTCATTATTAACTAATTATGACAGATGAATAAGTTTTCTCGCCAAGGATGAAAAAATCCTGTGGTGCAAAATTTGGTCACAATTAGTCCATAGCAACTTTTACATATGCATTTTAATTGTTTTTTTTTTTAATTTGGTAAATAAAAGAACAGGTGCCAGAAACTTAAACATGAACAAATAAAAATCGTGAAAATATAAGTCAGAAATAAAACGGTGCGTCGAATACCTGAAATACATCATTAAAACTGAATTCCTAAAATTCTAAATAGTTTAAAGAGAGAAAGGAGAGCATGCTAAGGTAGATAAAAGTACGAAAAGAACGAGCACGTACACGTCAATTTTGAAGACACTTAAATACGCAAAAGCTGCCAGAATTAAGTATACAACATTATATCCAAATTGTCTAAGAGAGTCTCTGACTTTTTCTAAAAATCCGTTACGCGAATTTGAACTAAGAAGTTATCCACGCCGTGGACAGTGCTGATGCTGAAAAAGGAGAAAGCTGAGTCTGTGAAAATATTTATACATGAGATAACGAAAAGTAAATTTAACCAAAATAGTATTGGTGTGGTGACGTAGCAAGGAAAGCACAATGTAGATATTTTATAATTCCGGTAAAGCTATGGACGAGCAAAAATGTCGCGACGAAGGTTACAGATTAGGGAATAAATCAACTGTTACGCATATCGTATTTACCCGACTATAAGAAGAACTCAAATATAGGACGATCCACCTTTACAGAAGCTAATTTGGACGAAAAAATGCGTATTATAAGAAATTATGATTATTACTTAAACAAAATTATTAGTTATTTATAATTTAAATCTAAAAATTTGACTTCGCAATGTAGTGCAAGATAAATGCGATTCAAACCATGCTACATTAGTCAATCTCCGTCATCATCTTTTATTTATATAAGTCTTTGTTCGCGAATATAAGACCCCTCCCAAACCTTTGATTGAAAAAAAAACAAAACACTTCGTCCTATACTCGGGTAAATACGGTATTTTAGCAATTTCACGGCCTTAAACGATTGATTGATAACTCCAGTCGAAACGTGTCAATGGAAACACACACTATATAAGACACCTGATGAGAAACTTCATTAGGAATGATGGAGGACCGAGAGGAAATAAGGATATAAAAGATAGAGATTAAACGAGAAGGGCGGAGGAGGGAGTGAAAAAGAGATGCGAGCATAATGGAGAGATGTTCTGGTTAAGGACAATTCTAGAGGAAAAGAGGCGCCGCAGAAGCGAATGGAGTCATGTGTGGAATATGGCGTGTGTGTGGGACCAGGCGGGCGGTGGCTGAAGACACTCTGAATGAGACGAGTGGGTGGAGGCGAGGTGAAAGTGAAGAGAGCCGGAGTGAGGAGGAAAGAATGAATTTTTTACCCCGACTCTTTCCCACGCACTCAGAGAAATAAAGGGGTTTAGCGGTACATTGCGGCGAGGAAAAGATTTCCTGTTTTTCCTAACCCGCAATAAAGATGCGCCTCCGAGAGGATTAAGAGAGACGGGAACTGTAAGGCTGACTTGGACGCCGGGATGACTGCTGTAACTATGGCGTTGGGTGGTTTTGGCCTTTTCCGCTGGTATTGATTGCACGGGGGTGGGCCGGCGAGAGAGGAGGGAGAGTTGAGGAGGAGAGAGAGATAGTGGAGAGAGGAATAGGGAGGGGGGAAGTAAGGACAGAGGGGGAAAGTAAGGGGAGAGGGGGGAAGTAAGGACAGAGGGGGAAAGTAAGGGGAGAGGGAGGGGAAAGAGGGGAGAGAAAGAGGGGAAAGTGAGGGTAGAGAGAGGAAAGAGAGGGGGCAGGGGAAATAAAGAGAGAGAGGAAAGAGAAAGGAGATAGGAGAAAGAGAAAGGAGAGAGAGGGGAAAGAGAGGAGAGAGGGGAAAGAGAGGAGAGATGGGAAAGAGAGGAGAGAGGGGAAGAGAGGAGAGAGGGGAAAGAGAGGAGAGAGGAGAGAGAGGAAAGAGAGGAGAGAGGGGAGAGAGGGGAAAGAGAGGAGAGAGGGGAAGAGGGGAGAGAGGGGAAAGAGAGGAGAGAGGGGAAGAGAGGGGAAAGTGAGGAGAGAGAGAGGGGGGAGAAAGTGCGGAGATGTAGGAGAGAGAGGGACGTTGAGTGTAGGAGCGGGGATGACAGAAAGAGAGAAGTTGAGGGAGGGGAGGTTCGAGGGGGAGCAGAGGGGGGCACACAACAAACCCGGGACCTATCCCTACCCCGGGACACCAACGCCTTCACTCCAGACCCCCTCTTTTATCACGCTACTCTTGGGGCCTCATGAGGCCCATCTTTCTGTTGCGGAGGAGAAGATCGCGCTGCCGAAGGAAGTGGTGTGTCCCTTTATTACGAGGAAATTTGCCGTGCCGTTCAAAAAATCCCGCGGACGGGAACGGGCTAAGGGGTTAATTGAAGCGCGATAGGGAAAGGGGCAAGCGGAAGGAAAGGGTACACAATTAAAAAGAATATAACATAAACTCGTACACTCGCGACAACCATTCGACTTTGATAGTCGAAGAAAGGTGCAACGACCTCCGATTCAAAACAGGGCGCGGAAAAAAACAATTCCTGAATATAAGTACAGTAGGTAGATAGGGTAAGAAGGGCTACAGGTACCCCACTTTTTCTTCTATTAATAGCACGCGAGGCGACGTGGCTGTGAATACGAACGAAGTTATTAACTGAAATTGGCGCGGCCGATCCTTCGCCCCGGCAAAGGTGCCACGAGTCGATTTCATCCGCGAGTTGACTCCCTCAGCGTTCCTTTTTCCCACACTAGTTATATCGAGTCCCGCGGAAAATAAGAGGAAAAAACGCTCTCATTCCTCTCGAAAGGAGGATTGAATGAGTATGTGACTTCTTTTATTTCTGTCCCCGACGTAAATGGAACTGCGTTGCGGGCACTCCTTACGGGATCGTTGAGCGTAAAAGGAGCTCCTTTATTGGGCAACTTTTTCCCCCCGATGTTGAGAAGTAAGCAAACTTTCATTTAGTATCGGTAAACAAAACGAAATAGCGTATCTGTGGATGGCAACTGAAGCTAAAGAGACTTCCGAAATTTGTTATATACTAAATATATCGCGTGATTTGTGTAACAGTGACGTGATAATGAAGTAATATTGAGATAAATTCGATAAAAACGGAATAGTTTTGCCCGAAAGTCTAAAACATTCCTCTTCAGGACCACATACACTATAAAACTGCGGTCCCCTCTTTTTGATCCTACTGTAATAAGTGGGTGGAAGGGAACGCGTGTAATGGAAGATCGTCAAGTTATTTAAGCGATAAAAGCAATGTTAAATAGTTTAAAGTTGTACGCAGGGACATGACTATGATTTTGATCCCCCCCATTCAAGAAAACTATGCAAAAAATCACTCGAAAATTATTTTTATACCATTTTAAATTTTTATTGATGTTTTCGACAGTTCAATTCTGAAAATAAGTTATAAAGTAATTTATTTTCGTGAATTTAATTTTAATTGATTTTTCGTTACTTCAGTTCTCTATTGATTTGCCAGTTTTCATTTTGCATGCTTCTGAGATTGCCACCGAAAGAAGTTATTAATATTTTAATCTACTTTTGGGCATACAATTGCGCAGGTACCTTTCATTAACTTAAATTTTGAAAAAAAAATCTTTGACAACAGAGTTATTGGCAACGTCAACAATATCATAAACGTTGCAAATACATTGTTATAGATTGATGCCGGTCCGTATTTAATCATTATTAAATCAAATAGTTCCTCGGCGTCCATACAGTTATCAATCTCATCTTTCAAAAGTGTTGACAGCGAAAGAATTTCGCCACAAAGGCCTTGGTTAATAAATTTGGTGTAAATTTTTAAAAGATTTTTCGAATATTCTTTTATTTCTTGTTCATTCGATTTAGTGAGAGCCTTTTAAGCATTTTTCTGGCGCCCATGCACTGCGTGGACCTGCACCTCCCAAGTTACGCCCTTGGCTGTACGATATTTTGTTTTTATGATGATATCATTCTTAAGAGGGTCTAAATAGACAACACTACAACTTATAAGTGTTATATGCGGCTCATCATATATGTACTTCCAAAATGTCTATTTTGCCCGCGTGCAGTTTGAGTTCGAGATTTCGGGTTTAATCAAAGGAATGTTTCGCAAATAATAAATGATTAAAACGTCATTTTCGAAACGCTACGAGTCGGAAAATGAAAGAATAACTTTTCACTTCGATTCAATTGCCAGGTGAATACTCGGGAAGCGCAACTAAAACTCTCATAATACCGAGAAAAGATTCATGGGGAAAATTCCACAAAACTCACCACGAGGGAATTTAATTGTATTGCAAAAAAAATAACTAAAAAACGACGAAAATTCCCCGAAATTCCTTTGAAAATTCTTAATAAAAGATGAAAAAGTATTTTATGCGATAGAATACTAATTGAGTTACGACTTCCTCGGAATCTCATAATAGCAGAAAAACCTGGCGAGAGTGTTCAAGGTTCGGCGATATGAGGCTCCTGAGCTGCATGCGTCTCCTTAAAGACCTCGGTTCGTCTCTCAAAACGATTGTCCCGAATAAAGCGCATGCAAACAAATGAATGTCCAAAAGTTAAAGTTTGCTTATAAGAGACTACAATGAACACAATTCAATATCATATCTATTTTTGTATTAATTCGAGAATCATACTCGGGCAATGCAGTGGGTCCTCTGGATAGATAAAAGCCCGAGATAAGATGGTATAACCAGCAAACGTGCAAAATATATGGAAATAGGAGACATAAAACGTTATCGAATAACAAGCAGTAATCACGTACTGCATTCATTGGTTTGTAAGCGCGGCCTTTTTTGAAAGACAAATGGCATTAAATATTGATCAATTCCGTGCCACAATCGCAAAAAAGGGCGTAGCTACATATTTTATCAATTTGTTTCCAGTATTAATGCGGGTTATATAATTCTCTTTTCGAATATGATTAGTTTTTTCATTATTACCGCCTCATTCACCTTAATGTTAGGTCTAGTTTAATATTAAACGTAAATAAAAACAACAGCTCTCGTTCTTAATTCGATCGAAAAACTATACCCTAGCCTCAAAACCACGGAGGGAATCTTCGCAACATCTTAAAGAAAGAAAATGGGAGTTTTTCGTATAGTATATCGTTTAAGCGAGGTACGACATAAGGGAACATCCCTCGGATATACCTTTCAAGAGTCGTCCCGTAATTCTAGGAAAAATATGATAGCTAGGATCGGAAGCGGCGTTTCAGAAGGCGGAGTAGGGTTGCGCCCCTCACATGACAGAACGATCAAAGATAAACTCCGCAGTCTTCAAAATAAAAAATAGGAAAACGCGCTCTACCCCGACGATAAAATTTATTTCCCCCTCTCTTTCTCCTTTTCTCTCTCTCAGAACCTAGTGTACTGAGAGAAAGGCGATTCGCTCACAGATTGGCGAACTTAAACTGGGTATTCCACGAACGCAATTCACAACGGGAATTTCATTAAACCACCTCTCTCACCCCCCGAGTGAATTCGCGGAAACTTTTATCCACCACGCGGGAGACGGATTCCGAGAAATCGAGGATAATAAGGACGGTCGAGTTTTGCGATCGACGTTAAATTTCCCGACCTTTCTGTCGCGAAAACTTTACATGAGAGAGGTTTGTTTGTAAAACAATCGTCGATAGCCTGAAAGCGAATTAACTGGCGTCGACGTCGAGTGACGTAAATCGAGTTCTAGAACTCGTTAAATTAAAAATATACAATATGATGAGATGTCGCTCAAGTTAAATAACACTTGAACTTTTATGGAAAACATCACGCGTACGAGTGAGGATTGATTGGTAAAGGAATCACTTTTTCGATTCGATCACTTCTTCTAAAACGGCTAAACTTAACAGCTAACTAATGAAAAGTAAATCTTAAACGACGCCTCTAATGAATTTACAGATTGATTTAAAAGGCTAAAAAGCTAACAATCGCAATTTCTCCGGACATTTATTTAGTAAAATGAGCTAGTAAATCATCAACTACCGAAGCGATGGAGGAGAACAGCGTTAAATTCCTACAGATTCTTAAAAACAATAGCATTAAAGAAGCAATTCCGTGATCAATTACAAACAAGCGATTGATTATCGATTATTTAAAAATGACTCTGGGCCCATAAAAATGTCAATGGATGCTATAAACAGATAATTACAGGAATATTAACTCCAAAACTATCGTCGAGCTCTCAGTTAAATCAAACTAAAATAGCATTCACAGCTTCCAATCCTTTCAAGCGACGAGTTTCATATTTACTGGATAATACTTCTAATACTACTACACCTAAGTATATTGAAAATTATACGAAAACATATCAGCTCAGAAACCATCAATAGTTAAAGAAAATCATTAACGTTGCAAATTTACATTTCATTGCTGAATCGTTCCCCTACGAAGGCGACCGCAAATTAATACGACAAAAATTTACTCAACTTTTAGGAGGAATCACTTCACCATCGGCATCAAAAACTAATTGCAAAGATAAGTACCATAAGGAAAAAAAGCTTTTGACTCTTTAAAATACACGGATTTCCGAAATAACGCGGGAAATCTACATTTTTTGTCTTCCTATTTCACCGCAGGATTATTTAAAAAAATAACTCGCGAAAAAAATTTAAAATGTTATCGACCTTTAATTAAAAAAAGATCGCGAAATGTACGCCATACGCATTTGGAAAATACTCGAGCGCAATTTTGATTAAATGTTTCAGTCCAACAAGACCGAGCGTTTTTTACCGAGAACTCGTCCTCCACGCCAGTGGTTCTCAACCTTTTGCCTCTTGAGTTCCACCTATCACCTCCTCAAGATATCCAAGTCCCACCCATAAAGAAAACCTAACTTTTTCTTATAGATGTATTTCTACATTTATAAGCATATAAGTGGTATATTAATGATTGGTAGACATTTTTAAGGATTTAAAAAAATGTAGTCATAATTTAAAATGACTTCATTTCACAAATATGAAAGCATAAATTAAGGATATACAAACAAAATTATGACTCTGACAGAAATATGACAAATGTTTTATTAATGAGAAACCTGAGATTGTACTTCATTGACAAGCATGTCAATTTTTGACGTAATACAGGAAACGGCAAGTCGAAGTGCTGGTTCAAGTTGAAGACGATTTCTTTCCTTTGTTTTTACAGTTGCCATGGCAGAGAAACCCGTTTCACAAAGATATGTGGAAGGAAATGGAATAAGTTTCTTAACTGCTTTTTCACTTAGTTGTTCGTTTTCTTTTATAGCTTTAAGCCAGAAGGTTTCCAAAGCAAACTCTTAAATAACGCTTTCAATATAGGATCACTTGCTAATTCAATCAGGCTATCCTGCTCTGAGACTGAAAGAGATGGCTTATTTGTCTCAGACTCATAATGAATGAATGGATCTAGTACCCACAAATAACCAAGTCTTGCATCGTCTTCAGAAGGAAAATATTTATTGAATTCGATCTCCAGTTTATCTAAATGTTCGGAAACAAGCTTGGAAATATTATTAATGCCACATCCTCTGTTTTCTACAACTTCAGAAAAGCAATGAAACATAAAATATTCCTACATCTACCCTATTCTTCCAAACAATTAATTTCTTTTTGAACGCTTCTATCGTAGTTGCGAGGTGGAAGGTGGAAGACTTTGGGCCTTGTAATCGCAAATTTAGTTCATTTAGATGTGAAAATGTCTGCTAAATATGCCAATTTCGAACCCCAATTAGTTTTATCAAAAAATTCTGCTAGTTTTGATTTCTTTAGAATCAAGAAACTCATAATTTCCTCTCTGAGTTCAAAGACACGAGATAAATCCTTTCCATCTAGCTTCCGTTTGTAACAAAAGAATGACATGTTCTGCACCCATCTCATCACAGAAAACTTGATATAATCGGCTGTTTAGTGCATTGGCTTTGATAAAATTCACCACTTTAATACAATCAGACAACACATCAGAGAGTTCCGGAACCATTACTTTACCAGCTAGTTGTTCTCGATGGATCATACAATGTGTGGCTTTAAAATCATTATGTGCAACTTCGCGAATTTTTGCTGCGATTCCGGAGTGCGAACCTGTCATTGCAGCAGCGCCATCTGAACAAAGACCAATTAAACATTTCCAATCTAGGCACTTATTTAAAAAGTAATCATTAATAAGGAAGAATATTTCTGAACTTGTTTTTGTTTGCAAACTACAAACTATTAAAATATCCTCAAGTAATTCGTCTTCATAGATATATCTAACATATCCCGTTAAAATGGCACTGCTCGAAATATCCAAAGATTCATCTAACTGATGAGAAAAAAGCTGTGATTTTTTTCAAACGGGTAATGAGTTGAACCTCGATATCACAAGAAATCCTTTCAATGCGACGCTTAACTGGATCGTTTGAAAGTGGGATAGTAGTAATCTTATTTACTGCTCCATCGCCAAGAACCTATTGTGTATGGCTTTTTACATTTCGCAATTCGCAAAGAGAATAAAAAGGATGCGCGAAGGGCGGCAGAACCAACATTTGAAAAAGCAAGCATATCTTTTTGTTGAGCTTTCATTGCTGAATTAAGTCGTTGGAAATAATCAATAGGCTTATCTTTTAAGTGCGCATGTTTTCCCTCCAAATGTCTCTTCAAATTTTGAGGCTTCATTCCTTCATTCGTTAATGTTTCTCCACATACGACACATAATGGAACAGGTGCACTATCAGTTCCTCTCTTCGAAAATCCATACTGTATGTAGTTTTCGTTGTACTTTCTTCTTACGCTCTTTTTCTGTCTCTTCTCCGCTGGAATCCATTCTTCAGAGTTCGTTGTTTCCAATGAGATGAATCCAAATCTTTTAAGTCCTTTGCTACTCATTTTGATTCTGAGGATAAAAATGGAAATATAAAGCAATAAGTGAAAATGAAATTGGATTTAAAGAATGAATTGAAATTATTACTACCATTACACTAAAAATTAAGTCGTATATCATCCCAAGAAAATATTCTTAGCTACTATAAATCATTAAATAATTATATAAAAATAATAAATAAAATATGGAAATACAAACAGGATAAAACATTATCTCATTACCCATGGTCTAAGAAAAGTCAGTGATTGTTTAGCGACAGTAAGGATAAGAAATGACTCTAGATATTGTCGTAACAGCGATGCACTAAATGTGTATTGATATTTTAATAGAATATAATTACAGTGCAGTCTCAATTAGATGAGATTATTAGAAGATTAGATAGGTTCCGTTTAACTAGAGGCACATGAGAAAAATTTTTGTAAAGAATTGATTTGAAAATCTGTAAATGAAAAGTGTAATGTTCGATATAATCGCATCAAAGTTGACTCGTATGCATGGCATGTTTCCCGGCATATATGTTTACCATACATGCCGGGAAAATAGGTGATGGAGTTCTTTAATGATATTTTACATGAAAAACGGAACGTATTTTCTGATTTGAGACGTTTCTTATCATCTTATTTTGATTGTCGGAAATCGGTGCAGTCCCTTCAGCTTCGATTAATCAACACTCTGGGGTAATATAATGTTTCATGTTTGTGGACAAATAAACCGTTCAATGACTTTTATCATTTGTCAAACATTACAAAAAGCAATATACGCAATAAGTCAGTTACAAAACTAAAGTAGAATGGCGTTTCTATCTGAGTAAATAAGTAGTACTGATTTCATTAAACTTATTACATTAATATAAAAATAACTCACCTTTCTGGGACAAAATGGTTTCCTAGGTTGATGTCTCGCTGGAATAGTGGCAGAAATGGTGAAAAGTATAGCTTCTTTTCCTCCTTGAAATCACACAATACGAACGTACTTCTTCCACTCCAGGCAAAACGACAATGTTCACTAAGATCATTCACATTACTAAATGAGAATGCAGCAGAGAGCTAGGAGGAGAATACCACAATACGCAAAAGATATTTCCCGTGATGCTTAAGCATTTTGATCTTTTCCCAGAAAAAGAAATAGGAAGGTAGTAAAAAAGATAAAGCACCAAGCAACGCATTTTTCATTGTTCCTTTGGGTAGGATGACGGTGAGCGGGGTAATTAGGGAGGTTTAGGCTCCCAAGGAAATTCGGTAGCCCCTCTGCTGTACATTGTAAATGAAATCTCTGGAATAGGTTTTATGATCTGATTTACCTCAAATCATCGGTCACTGTCATTTGTTTTCAAATTGCTTCTCTGAAACATTTTCTTCGATCCTTTTTATAGATAACAATATACTCCCAGGTTACCCATAGCTGATTGGGCTACCAAAATATCTTCAAACCGCTCGAGTCCCACCTAGATGGCTTTCAAGTCCCACCAGTGGGACGCGTCCCACCGGTTGAGAAACACTGCTCCACGCAATCCGCGTAGGACGAACACGCCGCGTGAATTTTGTCGGAAAACATCTGCGGTCTTAGGTTCCACCCCAATTCCGATAACGAATTTTTGTGTCAACCAAACCGCGTGAGCTCGGGCAGCAAATTTTCATTCACACTTCCAGCCGAGCTGAAAAACTTAGCAATTCAATCAAATGTAGTCCCCCAAGCAACAGACCGATCGATATGTGCAAAAATTCTTAATAAATAGAGGAATGAGAAAGAAAGAGAAGAAAATAATTTAGCTGCAAAAATGTACGGCTTTTAATATTTTTTATCGTTTATTAATTTTGGATCCGACTCATTCTTTCCATTCACGGACGTTGGAAATACCGCGCTAGATAAATACGCGAAACTTTTATCCACGAATAAAACAATATTTGTATGACAAAATACAAGAAGCGATCTTCCGTAAAAAAAGGAAGGATACGTAAACGGTAGGTACGGGTTAAATACGTGTACATCCGCGAGTTAACGTCTCAATTTTTAGCGTTTTTAAAACAAATACGCTCATGCTTTGTCTTTGGCGTCTGTCTGTCCGTCCGCCTGTCTGTAGGCTTGCTTAAATTTAAACTAAAAATTATAGCTGAATAGCCAGTGACGTATCTAGGGGGAGGGGGGTTAACCTCCCCCCCCCCACTTGAGCCAGTTTTTTTTCGATGTTCCAATCTTATGAATGTAAACCCCGTTAGTTCGGACCAATACAAATAAGTACTATTGTTTGGACGGAGAACCGGAGAAAATTACCCTGGACAAAATGTCCTCAACACGCAAAGTAGGGAAACTGTCCCCACGACTCGGAATAAATATAGAGATACTGTTCAAAATCAGTCATATGATTAATTATAACGTCTTTAACAGATTTAGCTATTTATTTTGTTCTAAAAAAGTAAATTAATAACATTTACTCCATATAGACGTTTCTAGCAATCATCCCGACTGGGAAGAAATTTGGCAGGAATACTTCAATCACGCATTTAAGTTAATGACCATAAAAAGATCTTCGAAAAGGACCCGGATTCGACTCTAGGATATAATTTCTGTTTTTTGTAAGATAACACGTAAAAACCGATTGTTCGACGTGCAGACACATTCTTTTGCAAATTAAAATTAGAAGAAACTTACCATCGATCTTCAGACGGGGACTGCTTTAAAGAAGAATCGTTATAGTTTCTTATTCTTGGCATCGAATTTTGTCATCAATTTGAAATCACTCAAATTTATCGTTTAAATCTCATATATTGGAAAAAATTGCCTATTAACCGTTTTCTGCCTTGGAAACCATGCTGTTGGGAATATTTTTGAAACGAGAACAAATTCTGCTATGGCTGAGATTCGAACCCGGGTCAATAGCAGCGGACGGATTAAGATAAAGGCATAGCTGCGCCAATGGCCAAAATTTTATAGGATACCGAACCGAGAGTGGGTAAAAACCGTCCTTGCAGAGTCAATCAAATTAGTATAGTGGCCAAATTTAAGAGATTTGGCAAAAATTGAGTTAAATAGGAAAAGATAGGCGTTTTTGGATAAAAGAGGCATATTTGAAAAAAACCATGAAAATAGGCAAAAAAAGCATTTATGGCGTTTTGCCTGAACTTCCAGGCTTGATTGATTAATTAGCCAAAAAATCGCGTCGATTAAATCTACGCTTGTAAAGAAAAAAATCCTCTTCCTGATATTATAGGAGCGTTTGCTTCAGAGTGAAAACCTATTAGCATTGGTTTGTAAAAGTCTCAACTTGCTTCAATTTGATTTTCAAATAAACTTACTTTTGTATTAACAAAGTTGAAATACTCCTTTAGCCAAAACAACTAGAGGGCTACAAAATCCAATGCATTTCGCCCACAAGGTGGGCATCGTCAGGGGTAAAACCTGTTTCAACAGTGACTGAAAGCCAACTGCCAGGTTTGAAACGGAAAATATTAAGAAACAATTATACCATTATACAATTATACCATAACATACACAAATCCTTATAATTTGAAAAATTTACTGGGCAATACAAAAGACAGAACAGAATCCTTGAGCAAGTCCGGTATTTATAAAATACAATGCTCACACTGCGACAAAAAGTACATAGGACAAACAAGAAGGAAACTAATAACACGTTTCAAGGAACACATGGCTCACTATAAATATAATCGTTTTGAAAAATCAAGCGTTGCCAACCACATCTTTGAAACAGGTCATAGTATACACGTAAACGATTTAACATTGATAAATTCAGCCAATAACTCACTAAACTCGTTAGAAAACCTTCATATTTACAAAAACCGCGATACACTTATGAACACGGACACAGATTTCAACAAGACCCTATACAAATTGACAGATTTAAACGACACACACGCCGAAAAATCTTTCCGCGTTTCACTTGTTTCTCGGTCGTCTTCTTATACTTTCCGTTTCAAACCTGGCAGTTGGCTTTCAGTCACTGTTGAAACAGGTTTTACCCCTGACGATGCCCACCTTGTGGGCGAAATGCATTGGGTTTTGTAGCCCTCTAGTTGTTTTGGCTAAAGGAGTATTTCACCTTTGTTAGTTTTGACCAAAGTTATTGAGCTACTATCAATTACTTTTGTATTTGTTGAATTTCTTTTTCTAACATAAATGCATTATTATAGGGGTGCCCAAACTTTTTCAGTCAATTGCCTATTTCTGTCCTTATGAAAATATATGAGAGCTTAAATGTATGTGTCTACATAATATAAGTTTTTAAATTATAAATATTGTAAATACTTTAATTTTGTAGTTTTTGGACAAGATTTCTTGTTTCTTCAACCAAATCAAGTTAATATAAAAATTAAATTGGCCAGCTTTCGTAGATGAACCAAAAACTTCACACGGGCGACTAGCCTCTGATAGGCGACGTTTTGGGTGCCATATATTATTATTTTTGTAGGATTAATATTTTTTCTATTATAGTTATTAATACTTATTTTTCATATTTGTACCAAGATGAACAACACATTATTGTATGTTTTTGAAAATGATACAAAGAATTCTCAAGGCATTTTGTTATTCGATGTTGTAGTCCCATATATCCTATATTACTGTCAATATTTGTATGGCTTATTTTTTGTTCTGCTGATATAAAATTCAGATACTCTCAATGAAAGTGAAATTTTATTTTGCTTCTTTAATCCTTGCTTTTCATTTTTAATTTTTTCAGTACCTATTGGCGTCCTTGATTCTTAATCTCTTAGGAATTGAATTATGAATTATTGTGCGTTTCACGTTGTCCGTGCACTACGTCTTCTTATAAAAGAATCGCTATCCCATGTTATTTCCCTATACCGCTAATTCTCGGCGCTGCCAATTCGTGCAAAATCCAGATTCTCGTCGTTTTTGGCATAATTACTCAAACATCAAACGAAGGGTGGGAAATTAACGAAATGAGTAAGAAAATAAACTAAATACTTTTTAAAAACTAAAAATCGCCGTTTTTGCATGGTTAAACAATAGTTATTGCGTTTTCATCGAAACTTCCAAGTTCCTTCCGCCGCATTCATATTTGAACGGCAAAATCTCGCAGTCTATTCTCTGAAATCACACGAAAAAATTTCTGTAGCTTTCGCATGTACTGTTAGCAATTTCTTACTGATTTTACTTGTAAATTATTTTGCTGTATTATCTCGTAACATGCTATCCGCGTGAAAAAATAAGAATTAAACGAAGATTTCCTAAGCCTTAAATCAGCTTTTGCTGTAACACGGGTTGCCCAATCGCCGAAAGAGCAGCCATTGGTTACTAGGAGTAACCTCCCCCCTCCCCCATTAACACATTTCCTGATACATCACTGTGAATAGCTAAGGGAAAAATGCTGAAATATTTTAACGCTGAAACTTGGAGTGTAGATTTCTGAACTGATGACATTTGTTTTATATAGATTTGAGATTTGAAAAATTTACAGTATCTCCGAAAGTATAATGCTGAAATTTTGAGCGTACATTTGCACATTGATGCCACTTACAAACGAGGCTTTAGTGACGGAATATGTGGCGGTATCACCATATAAAAAATAAAAAACGCGCTAAATTTATTCATATTCGTGGATATTAAAATATAATAAAATATCTAAGTAGCAAAAGCGAGAGTATTCTCTTTTTCATAAAAATGTCTCAACGCTATTCGATACCGAACCCTTAACGATGTTTCACGATACCCCTTAACGATGTTTCACGATACCCCTTAACGATGTTTCACGATGCCCCTTAAACGATGTTTCACGATACCCCTTAACGATGTTTCACGATGCCCCTTAAACGATGTTTCACGATACCCCTTAAACGATGTTTCACGATACCCCTTAAACGATGTTTCACGATATCCCTTAAACGATGCTTCACGATACCCCTTAAACGATGTTTCACGATACCCCTTAGATTTCGTAAAACGAAAACCTTTACAAGGCCGAAATTTAGAAGCCTCGGTTTAATTTTATAATAAATAAAGTTTTTTCCTATTCGAAGAAGTTACATTTGGAGGTTCTGAGGGGGTAATTCCTTGAGAAACTTGTTTATTACGAGATGTAATACAAAGAAGCACTTGGCGTTATGTTGTCACTTGTATTACGAACCTGTTTTTTTAAGATCAATATTTGCCGGCTCTTAAACAGATTGTGCCGTTAT
The DNA here is from genome assembly GCA_028673005.1 of Tanypteryx hageni. Taxonomy (NCBI): domain Eukaryota; kingdom Metazoa; phylum Arthropoda; class Insecta; order Odonata; family Petaluridae; genus Tanypteryx; species Tanypteryx hageni. Next base: position 183,900,127 of record CM054120.1, on the reverse strand, counting down.
CTATTATCGGCAGCCACTCGGAACTGCAGTACTACATTTACACCCGTGTTTAAAGCAATATTCGACAAATTCTGTGTTTTAAACATCCCTACACTTCTGAGAACTAGAACAAGAGCTACTATTTTAGTTATTTGATCAAATTTTGCGCAATTGTTCCATAGTCATCTCTCGCTTCGAAAAAAGACGACATAAGCATTTGTTCTTTTAACCATAAAAAGAATTTATCTGCTTGTATTAACAAAAAGTTTAATCTCGTATTTGATAACAGCAAAAATAACATGAAAATATAACTAAATCAATTTATTTAAAAGTGGAATAATGTACAATTACAGAGAGGTAGTTTTAATGCTTCCTTAATAGTCAATGAAAGTTTATATTAGAGCTTCGTTATAATTATTTTCAGGGAGCGTTTAGAGTCTCATAAGAGGTTACTAAAAATTGTTTTGGGTAGTGGGAGTTATTTAGAGGACTAATTGATTGTGCGTCGTTACCTCACGCTAAAAAATTTGTCCATTCAAGTTGACATATTGACATAGAAACCTCAACCCTTAATTAAATTCTTTTCAGAAATTAGCTTACAGTAACATGGTTCGAGGTCTTCGGCAACAACCGAAACCTGTCCTTGCTTCCTCTATACCAGGGGTTCTTAACCTTTTACAGGTCCGCACCCCCTAAAGCAATCCATGGTAACCCCGCAACCCCACCAAAAATTTTTCCATAGTTATCAATTTTGTTTGTGTTTTTAGGTTTAATTAATTAGTAAACGTATAATATATGCAATCAAACATATGTATTACATTATTACACTTTCAAATCAATTTTTCCTCAATTAAAGACACAATAAGAATATAATGCAGATGATAAACCAAATAAGAATTCACTAACTCCACTACATATAAAAATTTCAATGCACAAACCAATTTTTAAAAATATTTACGTGTGACAAATTTAAAATTTAATATAGATAATTTCAAAAAAATTATCGAAAAGAAATATTGTATTTATAAATCAACTTATTTTTCTTCAATTTTAATGGGACCGTTGTTGTTGTTTGGCGTCAACCAAAGCTTGAAATTGCGGAACAGTTTTGGACAGAGCAACTCACATGTCATCTGCAGCATATAATCTGTTTCGGTTCTTCGTCTTCATGGCAACCAATGTTGAAAAACTTAGGTATGTAAAAACATAAATATGTTATAACAAAGGGAACAATGGCTGATAAGGCTCGCTTCACAATCTGTGGATAAGCATGAGCCAAAGAGCACCAGAATTCAGCAAGTCTTTATTCCAAACTCACTTTTCAACAATTCCTTTGCTCTTAAATCGATGAAGTCATCTTTTGCTAAGCCGAAATCTTCAATGTCATCACGATTGGCAAGAAAAGGATTGCGAGTCCATGTGTCCATTTTCATATCCTCCAAACTGAAATAACCATTCAAAGTTGTTTGAAGGGTCTCCAAATGATTGCAGATTTCTTCAAGGAGGCTAAATGGTAATATTTTATCACCTTTCATGTCTGCCTCAAAAGGTACTTCCTCAAGTCGGAAAATTGGCATAATGTCCGTTTTGCACTCTTCTCTGCCAAAGAGACAGTTTACCCAGAAATGCATTCAGTTTTTCAGCAGCGTCCATGATGGTCACAGACGGGCCTTGAATGGACATATTTGTGTTGTTTAGATGAAAGAATATATCTGCCAAACATGCCAAGGCAAGAATATAATCCTTGGTTTCAAACCTCTCAGAAAGGGGATTTTCTTTCTCCCTCAAAAATGTGAGATTTCAACACGAAGTTCCACCAAACGTTTTAAAACTTGACCTCTGGAAAGCCAGCGGACTTCTGTGTAGTATAGAAGAACTTCGTGTCTGCCCCCATTTCCTTGCAAAACTGCTTGAACAGGCGATGGTTCAAGGCTCTGGCACGAATGAAGTTGACTACTTGCACTGCTAATGACAAAACATCCTTCAGAGTTTCTGAGAGGGACTTAGAAGCCAGAGCATGACGGTGTAGGAAGCAGTGAGTTACAATGACGTGTGGAGCTTCTTTCTTCACCGGTGCGGAAAATCCAGATTTCTTTCCTAGCATGGAAGGTGCTCCATCGGTGCATATTGAACCGAGGTGTTTCTTCCAATCAAACCCTTGCTTGGCAATGAAACTTCACAATTTCAAGAATAGTTAGAATAGGCTCGCAAAAGAGAAATTCTTCTTTAAGAGCACCAGCGTGCACATACCAAATAAAAACAAGCAGCTGACTGCACTGTGATACATCGGTAGTCTCATCCAATTGAATGCTGAACTGATAGGGGCTGGCTTCTAATTCTTCCATGACCTGTTTAAGAATATTCGAAGACATGACGGCAATTCGAGAACGAATAACGTCATTTGACAAGGGAACTGCCTCAATCTTCTTCCGCTATTCTTTACGACACACTAGCTCAACCATCTTCAGGGCACAATGCTTGACTAAAGCCTCTGCAATATTGTGTGGCTTCTTGTTTTTTGCAACACAAAATGCGACCTTGTAAGATGCTTCTAGGCAAGGTTTTTGCGTAGGAGCAAATCTAAGTTTCGGCAAAGTTGCTGATGTCTCAAATCTAGCTTTCTTCTGTCGAAATACCTCAAGACTGTTCGAGACATTCTCAAGGTGAATGGAAGAAAGGTGCTCTTTCAGTTTCGATGACTTCATGTTATCGTTGCAAAAATTTTCCCACATAAGAAGAACTGAGGTTTCTGTATGCCTTGGCGTTCGATGAATGTGAAGCCAAAAGATACGTGATTCATCGTAATTCCTTTTCTTCGGCATTTCCAAAATATTTAAACCTAGGGTGCAACAGATGAATTTATGTACTAGCAAAAACTATGGTTTATGAAACATTATTCAATTAATACAATAATTATTAAAAGCACGTCTTAATGAAAACAAAATGGATATTTTCATACTAGAAAATTAAGTATTAATAATACATAATTTTATGAAAAATTTCATACCTTAATGTTAATAAATGCAATCTGAAACAGAAGAACTCGACTATCTTCAGCCACTAGCAATGAAATACTGACCGAAGGAGAAGGCGATCTCCTAGGAAATAAATATGGATCATGGGTGACCTCTAGGTTCCCCACTTTCCTTAACGAAACAAAGCTTTGGAAATCCCTTCTCGGAAGTTAAAAGAAAGCATATTTCTTAAGCGGGCCATACATGTAGAGTCTGGCCTGGAGGCCGAGGGTTCACAGCAGAGCAATTTGCCCCTCGATCCTCATTACCTCTCGCTCGCCTCTGTGTTGGTGGAATGTTTTATGATATTTTAGGCTGCCTCTCTTCTCGCGTTTTCGCACTGCTTGCTATTTCTCGGAGGCAAGCAAGGTTCATTTGGGTTAGGGAAGGAACAATCGACGGCATGGATGTCATAGGCCAACGCTACTGTATTGCTCTAACGCCTCTTATTTGTTCGGTTACCCTCATCGTAATTTCCCAGAAATAGGATTAACCATGTCAGAAAGTGTGCAGTAGGAATTATTTCGGTTGAACTGGTTTTCCCAGAGATCCCTTTTCATTTTTGTAAGTAGGCGCCACGAACCTGAAAGGCAACGTTCTTCCCGCACCCCCGGTTAAGAAACTCTGTTCTATACGGTCTTACTCAACCAAAGACGACGTAATCGATAAAAATATAACAAATAATTTTCATTTACCTACCAAAAAAATCCGCCTTTATTAGTAACCACTTCGTATTTCGAATTTACGGCCGTGTTCATGAAAACAAAAAGAGCGTTTAAAACGGCAAATGAAAACTGATTACTTTTTTCAACTGCACATATTTTAGCGTGCGGAGACGATCATTGATGCGTCAAATAACCGGAAACAGAAGTCCGTTAACGAGTTCGCCACGTAACGCCTCTGAACACCATGAGCTAATTAACGGTAATCGACGAATAACATCGGTCCGTATTAACGCATTGAAGGGAGTCGGCGGTGTTTGCGCTAAGGCAGAATGTTGTTTGACGGTGTAATACTGGGAACGTGTTCGCAATTCAATTGAGAGCATGCAGAAAAAACAAACTGAAGAATAGCGGTCGGTGTTATTTTCGTTTCGCGAGAAAGAATCTTCGTTGTTGAACTTTTCTGCGTTGTGAGGGGTGGTGGTGACTGCTGGCATTTAGGTACAGGTCAGTGTGTGTTGGTTTCCTGTACACAATGTGTCCAAGGGTGCCATTGCTTTTTCGACGCACGAGGATGTCAAGAAATGGTAGACACCAATCTTTCTCCATCTCCACCGTGAACCTGATGTTGGGGTGGAGACTGTTGAGGTGCTCGAGGAACTGAGAGAGAGGGTGTCCCGTCCATGTGGCCAAACTACAAAGTTGTCATCCACGTAACGGAAGAAGCACTTTGGTCGTAAAGGGGCCGAATTGAGGGCTATCTCTTCAAAGATCAAACTTTGACCCGGTTGTGCACCCGAGAAAAATTTCTACAATAGTGAATACCGTTCACCAGAGAATTATAACTGATGTGTATTATGGCTGAAAAAATCAAGAACAAGCACTTAAAATTCAAAAGTTGAAAAAGTAATTACCTCAGATATCTGCAATAGCCACATCAAGTGCATCCTAAAAGAACCTTTTAGGTGAATTACCAATGAAGACGGCTGATTATAGCCGAAATGCGCATCTGGTTTCTCATCACCTTGTTGTGGCTATTGGAGATACCCGAGTCAAGCACTTTCTCAATTTTTTTTAAATAGGGGCTTATTTTTGTAAGTAAATTCCTTATTTAGCCAACTATACTCCATTGCACCTTTAGATGACTGTTCGAGCTTTATGGAGAACAGCGTTGCCAGACTTGGCGCGCGGCTCCTTGAGAGTTAGATGACCGGAATACACGGATAAAATGAACTACGGTGAATTTCGTCCATTTCTTAAAATTTTTGTTATAAGTGCATAACTTTTAAGCGTTATTCCAATGTTATGTTTTTAGTTAAATAAATAAATACATTTTAGGAACAGGCTAATTTAAATCATCGACATTAATTGTCAAATTATTAGCTTAATGGGATTTTTTATTCATATTGGTTGTATCGGAAAATTGGAATACCTTTAGAATGCTGATACGACAGTTGAAGGGTAAAAAATTTATAGTTGAAAATTATAAACGAAAGTGAATATTTTTCTTACCTATTTCATTAAAAATCTGCCAGTCTTTGAACTCCTTCCATGTACCCAGAAGTACTTGGTTGCGCTTGGTGAAGAGAAGAAGATGAAGAAGGTGATGCCGAAGAAGATGATGTCAGCTTAACTATTAGTTCTTTAATATCGTCTAGTAGATTATCAGCCTGCCACATTTCTTCTTCCACTTTCATCACATGTTGCACGTAATTTTTCCAATTATCTGCTGAAACTCGTTCAAAACTTCCTGCAACCTGTTTCTCTGTCTTTGTTCTTGAAAGTTGCGTTTTCACCGCAACGTAGTGCTTAACTTGCGCCCACACCATTTCAATGGGTTTGAGTTCACAGTGGTAAGGCGGGAGTCGGAGAACAACGCAACCGTTTTTTTCGCAAGTTCATCGATTCTGAAATTTTCACATTTATCTCGTACTTCACCAACTCTACAGAGAAGGTCTCTTTTGAGGCAATCTTCATCGAAGTTTATATATTTGCTCTTCAACCACTCCTTAATTTTATCCTTTCTCCAGCCAATCGTGGGGATTGCTACAATTTTTGTACTATGATAGGATGCATTATCCATTACAATGACTGTACCTTCAGGGACGTTCGAGAGAACTTTATTTTCAAACCATTCTTCATAAAATTTCCCGTCAACTTCATCGTGCGCATCAAATGAATTCTTTTTATATCAAAAATGGCATTGGGCTCCATCGATGAAGCCGTTCTCCGTACCTGCATGAAATAATGCAAATCGACCACCACGACCTCTTGGAGGCTTCAATCCCGTACTGAGACCCGCAAGGAAAGCTTGGCGTGGTGTTTTTATTTTTTTTTCTCATGCCATGCGTTTTTAACAGTTTGGCCAACATTAATCCACGATTCGTCGATATACACAATGCATTTATTTTCACTTCTGTATTTCCTCACTTCTCTTAAAAACTTATGGCACCATCGAATGATATCATCTCTTTAGATGAGAATACTTTTCCGCCCTTTATTCGTATATGAACCCTATATCTATTAATAAACGGTACAAAGTTTTTCTTTTAAAATTCGGCAAATCATCGTTAATGTTAACAGCAGTAAGGACAGATTTGAGAGTAGGAGGGATGTTTTCATGAACATTTCATGCACCTTCTTTTTGATCCCCGATCTGATGATCTCGTTAAAAAAATAAAATTCGAGAGTTCCTGAGTTCTTGGCAGGAGTATCTCTCGTACCTTGAGTCGCTTCTTTCCTCACTAGATAAACGGTTGACTCCGAACATCCTGTAGCTCTTGCGGTTTCTTTGTTCGTTTCTGTTAAAGCGGGAGTTTTGCTGAAATGCATGAACACATTCAACTCAATTTGTCTTTCTCGGCTTCTCACCATGTTTCCTCTTCCTCACTTCAGCCACTGACATGGTTGAACTAAAACAGTGGTTCTTAACCTTTTTAGCTCCCCGCACCCCTTGGTCTTTCAGAATATGCTTTCCCACCCCAGAAAAATATCTTTGATTTACGCAAATGTTTCTTTCGAAGACATGAACATATAATCGTCTCAGTTATAATGACTTGCGTTTATTCAAAGGCTGTGACAAATTAAATGACACTTCTCCAAAATGTTTTGTTGTATATTTTATTTTGTTTCTATTTAAATTAATTTTTTTAAATCTCTAAATCAACACCTCGCACCCCTAGAAACAGTGCCTCGCACCCCAGGTTAAGAACCACTGAACTAAAAGATAATCAGTAAATTTCTCTCAAAGTATATTCCAATAAAAGAACGCGCGTTTTCAAGTTGAACATCGCACAGTATTGCACGTCACTCTTATAAGAGCTATCGAAAAAGCAGACACTCTTAGACGACAAACACACTCAATGTCAAAAGACAAACTGAACCTGAAAATTGAGAACAAAGACTACTAACCCGCTTTGAGAACATCTGTTTTTCAAGTAAAAAAATGTTTTTATTTGCAATAAACAGTTGTACAATTATGGCCCTTTACATTGTTAAATAAATAAATAAGTAAATTTTTGTTTTGCACACTGCTCATTACAAATCCCTGTTATAGGCTATTGCCTCTTCAGGGTGGTATATTTTCACATAGCAATGTTCTTCAGTTTATCTGTTTTTCAAAACTTGCTTATATTTATAAGAATGCATTGCCTGCGAAAGATTCCGTTTATGTCCTAAGAGGGTAAGCAACAGGGTCAAGCTAGGCTTACTACGGAATCACAGAAGGGCAATGATATGGACACGTGTTAAATATTTCCATTATACCCTTCCTTTATAGATCAGAAAATACTTCTAATACTGTTGTATGTTATTTCACTGTCAGAGAAAATTTCTATTCGCAGATATTTACAAAATATTTCCGGCGACGGAACCTATCCGTCGAAGTTGGCGGGAGCGAGATTTTCATCGATTTTAAAAATTCATAACTCCCATATCATTCGAGCTATGCCCATGAAATCTTAAACAAAAATATTTTCATGGTTTTCTCGGTAATTCATATATGCATATATGGGTCTAACAGTTACAGTACGCGATTTTGTAGGAGACTATATTTTCCATTGACAATTTCGAAAAATGCGATGCGAAGCATCACATAAAAAATATAACACTCATTAGATCTTATAAATAAAATAAATATACCTCATTATGAAAAAAAATGTAATAACTTCTACATAAAATTTAAAACTGAAAGTGATAGCCCAATTCTATAAAATGATGTAAAAAAATAGCGGCAAAAAAGAGCTCGTTTTTGCGACGAAGCGAGTAAATTATTTTTGTAAAATTTATTTGAATTAATTAACAAAAACCAATTGCAGCAATGGATTCGGCGTTATATTTACCATTATAAACACCTATTTATCTGACATAACAAAAAATATTGAATATGGACACTAGAAATGATACATGCGGCAACTGCGCAACAGAAAGAGAGAGAGACAGAAATACACGGATTAGAGAGAGATGGAATATTTTCATAAGAACCCTTAATAGTCAACTAAATGTGGAATGGAGTACATAAGTCGAGTTTGTTTGTTTGTATGGAATTTCTGGCTAGTCAACATTTGGATTATTGTAGCCATAACTCCTTCCACCCCGAGCACACAACTGATGAGGGAAACCCGGTGCCGACATTAGCCTACTCTTTACGAAGAGCACCAATTGCTTCGCGTCCCTTCCGAAGGATGGAGTGATGACTTGCGCAGTCTTCTCAAATCACACAAGTAGGGGACGGGACGATCCCAGGCTGAAAAATCCGACCTCCGCCGGGTTCGAACAAGGGACCGCTGCGTGGAAGGTCACCGCCCTAACCACTATGCCACCCCTACTATAAGTCGAGTTTTTATCCGTTTTTTCCAATGAGAGTTTGGAGATCGTCTTAAAATTGCGAACGAAATAAAAAATAAATGAGTTAGTATCACTATTCTAGCAAGGTTTAAATCAATTTTATCTTTGAACCGCACCTCGCGATGACAATCTTTAGAGATTTAAATAAAAAACTACTAATTTTGTATAATTTATTTGCTTCAGAATTCCTTATAAAACATATTCTTCGTCCAAATTAGCTTTTATAAATGGGATCGTCTTATACTCGGATAAATACGGCATTACAGAAAATAATACAATCCAAAAATCACGCGCTCGAGGAATAAATCGTCTAAAAAAATGCAATTTCAATGTACTACACAAATACGAACAATAAATAATGATCGACGCCAGATACGTATTTACATTTATATAATTTTTTTAATCCGAAGATTCGGTTCCTTTCGAATTTCAAAATATCTACGCCAAAACAGCAGCCGATGCGAATGCTACAGCACTTGGCGACATTCCTATTTAGTCTCCAACCAACTTCGTAGATAAGCGGAGGCCACGACAGAAAACGTACGCCCCCCGAAAAGAGAAGAAAAAAATCAATGGCGTGTTCGTAGATAAAAAACAGAAGAGCTTTGAAATGTAAATGGAGACGTGGGATAACGTTTGAGCAAATGATCTCCATGAGGGGCAAACGCATGCGCGATAACACGGATGATGCCTGCAACGCCCAAGTTAACACGAGCACGCATCGCAGAGGTAAACACGCAATAGACGCAATAACTCGACATGAACCGGAAAGAGTGATAACTATGAAACCGATTTCGGTAGCGAGGAGGATAGATACCATACAGCATTGTGGTCGTGGATTCTAATCCCGCTGCGGGCACGGGCGCCTCAACTAGGAGTAGCTAGAATTAAGCCGACTTAGATCGACCAACGATACCGTTAATACGATAGTGACAAGGTCGACTTCCAATAACGATCGCGAATAATTAAACAGCGATTCGAGTTTTTTCGCATTAAAAAAACATACTTGGATCACTGGATCATTTTTCTACTTTAATTTATTATCATTGTCGTACATTATTTGAGTAGTTACAAGCCGGGGGAAAATGTCTCTATTATTTTTCACAGATCAGCACTTTCTCCATTCCAAAAACGGCAATGCATCACGGTGTGGGCGTTAAGACTGAAGAGTTAAGTTTTCCCAAGTCCGGACCCGAATGGAATGTTTTTTTTAATTTCCCTGGGGTTTCATATAATGTTAAGGGAAAATGTAAAATGAGTCACAAAAGAGACTCTGAAGAAAAAAAAGCAAAAAAGAAACGAACTCATTTTGAGGTCAATTATGTTTTCAAAACTTGGAAAAAGTAACGCCACAGTCTAGATGGTATACCCCTTAACTTTATTGACTCGATTGAAGGGAGCACGGAGCAGAAAAACGTCATCTCTCCAAGTATATAATATTTTAAAAGAACCGAACTTATTTAAACACGCTGCGCAAGACCTTTTCGTTTACGATGATACTTGCCGGATAAACATACACCCACATGTTTACACACATTCGCAACTGCGCGTTTCATAAATTAACATCAGAGCGTTTCTTCCGCAACTTGTTTTTCCCCGTCCTTGATACGTTGAGTAAGAAATAAAACGAGTGAATACGGATCTGATAATAATTCTCTGCACGTGGAACGAAATCGCGAACTAATTGTTTCCTTTTCGTTACTTTTAGATATTCCTCGTACAGACAAGGCATTTAAAAATCCTATCATTCCAAAGGGGGTGTATGAGCTAGGCAAACCATATTTTTCTTTGATATAGATATCAGACTGTGCTTAAAATTCTGAAATATTTGCAAAATTGGTAAAAATATGCCCAATGCGCTAGCAAAAAGTGACGAATGATATCCATACTGTGAAGGGGAGATTAGAAACCTAGGGTCGTCGGTTTCGACGAAATCTTTTTGGGTGGTAGAACACTTCAAATGTCGGCTTTTCATTCAATGGGCCTTAGTTTCGGCAGAATCTTTTTTTTCTTTTCGCAAGATTATCTGTGGCTGGATAAAATGCAATAATATCGACAATATCGAAGAGGTGGATTGGTTGGGCGGTTACTGTTCTCGATTCGGAATATTTTGTCCCGGTTTCAAATCCCACGTCATACCTCGTTTTTGTAGTTTTAATCCACTTTATTATTTCTAATTAATTTTATTATTGTTTATTTATTAACTTTATTATATAACCTATTTGTTTATTTATTTATTATATAATTTATTTACTTCGTTAAAATCGATACACAAGAGCGTATTGGTAGCCATTACAAAGTGAATTGTAAATATTGCTAGGGAACATCCCAAATGGTCACTAGCCACCCTACAGGAACGAGGATCGCAGCTGTTGAAACGCAAAGAACAAGTATCGCAGTGGAGTAAAGATACTATGAAAGCAGGAATGGGCTTGGAGAAACATAACATGATTAACGCTACATACGAAAGATTTTGCAAAGCAAGAAGGAAGGAAGGAGCAAGTTTCATCCAGAACACTCCAATGGTGGGCGTTAGCTGCAGTCTATCGACATACAACGCCAGTTCACCTTCACTGCATCTCGAGCTTGGTTAATAAAATTAAAGAAAGAATTTCGAATTCGACAGCGAAAAGATACAAACTACGCTTCTCAAAAAGATGAAACGCCTTTGGAAAAAACTTGAAAAGCTGCCGAGGTTTTCCGAAGACAAATATTGCGCATCATACCCAACTATGACCTAGACTACGTCATTAATACCAACCAAACTGGATTTGAGGACAGAGTTGATGTGAAGCAAACCTTGACTTATCAAGGAGAAAAGGCTGTCCAGAGATATATTAGAGACAGGAACAAAATCACGCATTCATACACGGCACAGTATGCGATCACCGCCTCAGGAAATTTGCTACCTAAAGTGTCTCTTTGTATGCAAGAACGTGGAGGTACGTTTGAGTTTCGAGTGAGCAGAACCGTGAGGCAGTTGGAGGAGGAGTTCCTAAACTTCGTAGTTACGTGCTCCAAATATGGTAAAATGAAGACAGAAATGATTCAATTAAAAAAAACAGTTTTGAAGCCTTATGAATGCTTTTCTTGTTTTTACGACAGTTATCATCCAAAAACGTGTACGCACACTTCCCCTTCAAGTGGCGAATAGCACGAATCAAACATGCTATTCCTTCGGACATTAATTCACATCGAAATAGCTGCGAATACGCTCCTGTGTATCGATTTTAATGAAGTAAATAAATAATAATATAATAAACAAATAATAAACCACATAACAAAGTTAATAAATAAATAATAATACAATAAGTTAAAAATAATAAAGTGGATTAAAACGACAAAAAAACTACGCATGACGTGGGATTTGAACCCGGGACAAAATATTCCGAATCCAGAACAATAACCAGAGCCAAACCACCTGCTCGAAATTATCGGGCTATTCTTGTCATTATTATTGTCAAATGATTGATGGTTTAAATTGATTTTAACGGTCCTTGGTGGATTATTCAGATGATACACAGGATGTCTCTCATATCGCCCATGTTTGAAAATCGCAAAGAGGGATAGGAATTTTCCAACTGGCGATGATTGCTCTTTGTACACGTTCGATCACCGAGAAACAGGCTCGACACACAAGCCACAAGGTCTTTGTCGAAATCACGCGGCCAGGCGACACGCACCGGACAGCAACGCGCGCTAATAAAATATTCTTAGCGCGGCACTCAATGGAAGAGCAGGCGAGAGGAATATTTCGCAATGTCCTTGCGGTGCCCTCGCCCTTAGCGGTGGCAAGAAGAACTGCTGCTTTCGAAGGCCACGGAAAACCAAAAGTCACGAAAGGGAAGCTTATGAAACAATGCGAAGGGGTGAGTGGATGGGGTAGTGCGGGGGCGAGCGGAAGTAGCGAACGGGAGGATGATTTTCTTGAACCGAAACGCTAACGGATGAAAAAGGTAGGTATGAACACGTGAGGAAAAAGCGGAGGTTATACATAACCGTTAAAATAATTTTACGGTAGGGATTCCCAGTCCGGTGCGCGCTAGCACCGTTGCGCTCTATTGCAAGATGGTGGTGCGTGTCATCGATCACAAAATCACGATCGCACGAACCGGAAATTTAATTTGTTTTCTTCCTAAATACAGTCGGACCTCGATGACTCTCGACAACTATTACTCCAAGATTATATAATTCGAAATTTCAATCGGGTGAATTATTTTAATTTCCATTTGTTTGATTACATTAAAACGAATTAGTAATAAATGTGACGCAAGGTTGTTTTATTTATAATTACTCACAAATTCTGCAAAGGTAAAGTGTAACTTGCTTGATACTCGTCGCATCGAAAATGACGGGAAAGGCCCGATCTCTAGATATATATCGGTGAGCAGCGGAAACATTCTTGTAGCTTAGGAGGACCGTATTATCAGAAAGGTTGAGAAACGCTGACCTAGAGCGATGTTTCTCAAACTAGAGGCAGCGGCCCACCGGTGAGCCGCAAAATTATTTTGGATGAGGTGAAATGTCAATAAATGAAAATTTAACGAATAATAATTTTTTATCGGGGAATTTTCGGAAATGCGATGTTATAAAAATTATTAATAGCTATATTAAATGAAGAAATATGCATAAAAGTTTCTCATTTTTACTATTTTCAATTCAAAGGGGTCCGCATGATATCCAAGGGGGTCGCAACAAATGAAAGACGCACACGTGACTAGCAAGAAAAAGACTAAAGACACAAAATGCGTCACAAATTTAACTATACGGTGCTAGGTGGCAGTAGTAAATAGACTTCCATGGTGCTTCAACGATAAGCCGCTAGGAGTGTGCTATAAAAGCATATAGTGGTTTCACTAAGAAACCACTGATGCTCAATGGATTATGAATCACTGATCTAGAGGATTCCCGGATATCTTTAAATGGGTACAAATACGGCTAAAAAAATAAAATCTTCATTTACATTTGGAAAACAGTAAACGCCAGATTTACCGAATGCCTCGGGAACGAGCCTATTCAAGTTAATCGAATATTCCGGCTGATCGAGTTCGGCATAGCACGTACAAATGAAAAAAGTACGTCAATATTAACAGAGTAAAGAAAAGGCTCGATGAAAGTAAGTTAATAATTAAGTAACTAAAGTAATGCTGTAATACATTAGCTATAGAACAAGTAAATATCATGCATATGTACCACGTTTATAAACTTATAAGTTTTTGAAAATTGTGATAATCTAAATTCTGATCTTTCAATATCCGGTTAATCAGGAGTTTACGGTGAGGAGTTGGCGAAAAGAGAGTGCGAGTTTTCCAACTAGCAGAGTTTAAGAATCAACCCTTTCAAGGAAAAGTCGTATAAAAACGCATCACTTTGCCCTTCGGGAAGGACGTTAAGAATCGTATGACCCACTAGTGAATTTTATAAACAGTAGATTAAAGCCTCTGCAGGGTTTCCCTCATGCATTCTCGTGAATGTGGATTCGTCATCTTGTGTTTGACGCTTTATTGGGCATCGATCGGAAAATACCGAGAATATATTTCGCGTGAAAATGACGGGCGATAAGGATTTTGTATAAAGAGACACGTATAATAGTATAACTAAGCCCGATTCAATAACTATTTCAGAACCTCTTTTCTAAATTATTCAAATATTTCAGCCTACGCAAATTATGGTAATAATTTGAAATCAGGAGAAATTTTTTTACGACCGGGAATCGAAGCCCGAGAAGCGGATGACCCGGGTTTGATTCCTGGTCATGGCATAATTTTTCTCCCAATTTTAAATTATTCCTATTTTCCAGATTAAGGATTCATTGATCCATTCTTTTCATCAATTTCTATGCACTTTGTGTTCGCTAATAACTCAACCTTCGATACATTCCAAAATATCCACCAAACAACAGATTAATTAATCACGCAGGTACTCTGCATTATAATTTTGCAACTATCCCTCGCCATTTCGTGGTGAGTAGAGCATTGAATTTTTTGAGCAACCACACACACACACATTGAAAAAACTAGGCTAAAAGTAAACCGAAATCTATCCATAAATTTATTATTCACGGAAATAGTAACTTTATCAAGCGATAAGTTTTAATGGCTGGATTTCAAATAATTAAAATTTTAAATAGATGATGTCGCGTGTAAGCCAATCAAGATAAAAACATTTTTTTCATATTGAAATGATATATCTTTGGATATATATATATATATATATATATATATATATATATATATATATATATATATATATATATATAGAGAGAGAGAGAGAGAGAGAGAGAGAGAGTTACATGGGACAAAAGTCCGCAGTTTACAAATAAACGTCAGTTGCTGGCTTTATTATTACTATCTTTCTACAACTTTTTCTGTGGATTATGCCTGATGGTTGGTCTATATAATGACATCTCTATAAACTGGTTTGTTTTTGTAAAACATGTTATAATAGGATAGTGTCAAGGCAGGACTTTTGCCCAGCATACGGGGCAAAAGTCCTATCAGTCAAGGGAAGAAGTCCGCATTAAAAAAATCACAAATATAAATTATTATATAACCAGTATGTCGTTGTATTGGCAAAACTGGAAAATCTGACATCAGGCCTACGCGAAATACAAAGGTAGTTGTTACACACAGAAAAATGTGTAATAGGCTAAGCATAAAAAGTAAAAAATATATACTTTTTCATTAATCCACAAAATTAATATTTGAAATAAACTACTTTCTGATAAGAATCAAATCCTATTCATAACTAGATTATTATTAGAATTAAACTTCACACAAATAAATCACTCTTATAAATAAATTATAGAATGAAATTTTATGTAGTGACTTTTCCCTATCACAGGTCATCAAATAAATCGTCCACCCTCGTATGAATTTCAGTTACCCTACCACCACTCTTGGCACGAATCACATTTTATCCAGTCTTCAGATGGAAGGTCCTGATATTCACATTCGCATCCTGGACAGACAGTGTTTTCCCTTGTAGCTGACTCATCCTTATGCTTTGGTTTTCTTACTCGCTCTTTGGACACGAAAAGGCGGTTTCGAGATCCTTGCTTCATATTGTCATCGATGCGTTTTTGCCTTTCCATTTCCAATCTAGTTTTTTGGGCTGTGGATGTCAAAATTACAGACTTTTTCCTTTGCGCATCCTTTTTCTGTTTACTTTCGTTTTAGGAACCCGAACAATGCCTGATGGCGAATTGCTTTTCCATCTACTTTGCTATTATTGGAATGCCTCTTCTTCATGGCTCGAGGAGAGCCTTTCTTCTGTTGAAATAGGCCGTTTTGTAATCTGGCATCCAGATGTTGACGGTTGTGGTGACTGATTTTCTTTACTGCTCGGTTGTGATCGTGGAGAATTCGCAGGATAGTTGGGATTATCCGTTTCTTCGTCGTCGTTTTCAGGATTCTGCTCAGTTACCCGAGACGGCGGAAAATCTTCCTCATTAAATTTAAATCTGTCAAGAGGCATTATATCACACACTTCAAATGCTTTTGATTGATTTTTCTACTGTGCAGTTTTTATGTATGCTTTTCGAAATAGTTCTGCAATTCGGTCAGCTATACGTCATCTCCATAGAACCCTTTCTGCACCTCATCAGAAAAAGATCATCGGGAGTATCCTTGCCCAGGTATAAGGAGAGGACACTAGCAGTATCCGCCTATGCAGACGACGTTTGTCTTTTGTGGAAAATGAAGAGAATTATTCACGGATGACGACATCGTTCGAGGTTTACGAATCGTGTTCTAGCGCACGGCAAAACGCGGAAAAGTCCAAGGGCCTTTGGTGCGGCAGCTGGAAGGATAGGATGGATACACCGTTGGATTTCGGCTGGGGAAACGAAGGATCCGACTTTCTCGGCGTCTGGCTGAGAAACGACGAAGGGAAAACCATCAGTCAAAGATTACAGGTCTTTCTGAAGAAGGTGAAGGAAGGCTCCGAGAAGTGGAAAGCTAGGGTGGGGCCGATGTCTTTGAGGGGTAGGGGTTTGGCAGCCAACCAATTTCTGGCTCTAAGATTATGGCATGCTCTTCAGTCGATATCCCCGCCAGCATCTTTCATCAAGCTAATCCAGGGACTGCTGGCGGATTTCGTATGGGCGAAGGGGAAACACTGGGTGAGAAGTGCAGTGCTCCGCTCAGGGAAGGAGGTCTGGGACTGATCGACGTAGCCTCCAGAATCGCCGCGTTTAGAATCTTATACGTCCAAAGGTTTTTGTTCGGCTCTCAAGATTCCCCGTGGAGAATAATGACGGCGAGAAGGCCATCGAGGTATCGGGGGCAGGGAATGTCTGCAGAACTGTTCCTCAATGGGCTTCCTATCGGACGGTCTAAAAGCCTGGACGAATTTTACAGCTCGGTGTTGCTTTTCTGGAGATCGTCGGGAGTGAGCACCGCAAATCTACAGCTCGGAAAGAGAAAATCGTACCGCGAGGTGTTGTATGCGTTAAACAGAAAAGAGTGGTCTTTACGGGGGAGACATGAGAATGGCATCTTTTGGAGCTCCTTTCACCAGAGACCATCCTTCGGCAAGGACGCTGAAGTGGCGTGGCGATTCGCCTTGGACAGGCTAGCAGACGGAGTCTTCCTATCGAAAGCAGGAATCATGCCGGACAGTGGATGCCCAAGGTGCCCAGGGATCGAGGCTTTGGCGTGGCACATCATCATGCGGTGTAAGAAAGCAGCGGAGGTGTGGAAGGTCGCGGTATCTACAGTGAAAGCACTCACAAATAGGAACAAGGTTTACTTGACGGATGTGTACTGGGGGTTTCGTACGTCGGACGATAGATCGACGACGCGGTTGGCGAACTATATTACGACGTTAACGAAAGGGCGTATATATCGTCAATACACGCTCTTCCAGAAAGAGAAGATTCCAGACGTGGACTACCTACATGAGCTGAAAGCGTGTCTGGAAAGGAGAGTTCTCCAGGAATACGTACACCACCTCCAAGAAGACTCAGTAGATATCTTTCGCAGATGTTGGTGCATTGGAGGGATTATCTGAAACTTAGAGAATGACGAGCTGGTGCTCAAATTCGCGAAAGAAAGAAAAACACTAACACCTACCTCATCTTTTAAAGCGAAGGAAATATTTTATATACAACAGTGATTTTAACGTATTTATTTATCTATTTACTCGTATATTTGTTTTTATATAAATATATAATCATGAACATCAGTGAATGACATTACAAAAAGGCTACTTGGCAGAGTAAGAAAAAATATGAGAATCTCTTGAAGCGAGTCCTCAAAGAAATGGGAAAATGATGAATAAATAAGGTGACGGAGAGAGTACAACCCTCACTGATCCCTTATAATAATAGTAATATTAATAATAATAATAATAACACATTCATACGCACACAGGCGCACACATGCGCACGCGCACACACAGATACATCATAGAGAAAATGGTCAAAACTTGTTCAGGAGACCTCAAAACGTGTATTTCCGTTGAAATCTCGAGATCTATTTTTTCATGAATACAATACTTTCCCCTATACTACGTATATGGAGAAAGTAATATCATAAAATTACATCAAAAGTAACAAAAACAGATTTCACCTCATTGTTTCCACACTTTTAGCGTGACAACATCCAAACTACACCTCCAGAGCGGTAGCCGTGACATCTTCTCGCTGACGTCAAACCATTGCCAACATGCCAAAATTAGATGAAATTTACCGCAATCGGACTTCTATCCCGTGCGGACTCGCCCCATGTTACCCTATACAGTATTATGAGGTTAGGGGTGAGGGGGGAAAGGGGAGGGGAGAGGGGAGGAGGATGGGAGGGGGAGGAAAAGGGTAGGGTGTGGAGTGGATGGGGAGAGGGAGAGGAGTGGAGGGGGGAAGATGAGTGGAGGGGGGAGTGTGGTGGAGGAGGGGAGGGGGAGGAGGGGGGAAGAGGTGAGGGAGGAGGGGAGGGGGAGGAGTGGAGGGGAGGGGGAGGAGGGGAGGGGGAGGAGGGGAGGGGAGGGAGGAGGTGAGGTGGAGGAGGTGGGGAGGTTACTTTTAAATCTGGGCCCAGAGAAAGGTGATTGGGTGATGAGTAGGCGGAGTCATTTGGGTTCGTTATAAAATTAGTGGGAGGGAGCGTATGGAGTGGATATCAAGGAGAGTGGAATGTGAAGGGTACAAAAAGTCGTTAACGACATTGTGACCACTTTTAACAGAAGAAACGATTTCTAGAATTTCCAATTTATTAATCTTGTGGTCATTATTTTCACAATGTAAAATTTCCGAAAAATTCCATAATCCAGATCGAGTCCCTCAAATAAAAGTATTGCAGCAGTTTCATTAAGTTACTTTATTTCTGAATTCGGCTGTTTAGAACCAACTTTCGGGGAATTACCACTGAAGACGTCTGCACTGTAGCCGAAATGCGCATCTTGTTTTTCTTAACCTTGTTAGGCTATTGGAGATACATGAGATGAGCACTTCTTTAATTTTTTTAAGCGCTTATTTTTGAAGTTCCCAGATTTTCAAGAGTAACAAAGTTTCGGCAGTCAATTTAACGAATTCATATATTAAAAAGAAGAATTTCGAAAGATGAAGTTCGATTATTTAACCTTTCAAGGACGGAGTTTTAATATTTTTTCTCCAAGCAGACTTGATTTTTTGGTCTTTTCGATATAAATTGTTTGTTTTAATCCCCAACTCCTTCTCCGCAGGATTCCATTTCTACGTCGATTTTATTACCAAAGGCGCATTACAAATGCGATCGTCTGTCATCGGCCGAAATATTTTTTAAATAACTCTAACCACCATTAAACGCCTGGGATAATGGCAAATTTTCAAGACGTAAAAGGACACTCCCGTTTAAATGGCTACGATGATATCAATTTTATAAGTTATGCCAGAGCGAAATTACAGCGCCATGTATGTGCTTTCACCGTTGCTCCGCACAGGAAAAAATTATTAATAACAATATTAAATGCTCACCCGTAAAATTTTTTATAGTATTAATAACACTGGTCAACAAAGATTTTGTTAAATGTAAAATTTAACTGTTTCTTATGTATTTTTAAGTGCTGATTTCAAATATGAAGTCAGAATTTTTCCATCACCCACCATTTTTGTGTAACAGACATAATAATACAGAGGAAACCACTTAACACGAAAACGGCTAACACAAAATATCGGTTAACACGAAATGCATGCTCAGTCCGTTCCAGAGCCTATGCTTTTCAGTGTATATTTATTTGCTTAACGCGAAATGGTTAACACGAAATATCGGTTAACCCGAAAATAATTTTTGGGTCCTAATAAAGTAAATCCATGAAAATTCTTCGGATAACACGAAATGGCAGTTGAAACGGTTTTTCCATGGTCTCTCAATCGCCGTTTTCCCAATTCCCCAAACCCCGCCTAGATTTCCCATCAACGCACCAGTACGGAAAATCCCACTACCTAACCTACCCATCCTCCTACGCCTTTTTCTGTCATAGACCGTAGTCATTAGTAGGGCAACGACTCCCAACTATGAACTTCCAATCTAATGGCAACTCGCATTCACCCGTGGAGAGGGCCCTCACCAAGAGTATCCTTTATTCCGGGCGTCGTGGCCGCAATAAACACATTCCTGGAACTGCCATCCATGGACGATAGAAACGGGTTTGCAAAATCGGACTTTTATCGCAGTTATTATTGGTGGGTTTCTCCCAATGCCTACCTGTCATAACTCTCCAGATCCCATAAATAACATTCTTGAAATCTTATACTCTCAGTTGATTGTGAATTTCTGAGTGAAGCCATTGCCGTATTTTAAATAAACCAGTGTACGAAATCTTTTCTATCCATCGAGATAATTTTAAGTTTTAATTTTATATTTAATTAAAATTAAATAATCCATATTAAAAATGGCCAATAAAGTCCGTAAACAAAATGCACTGCCGCTAAAAGTGATAATGAAGCTCCTGGATGCGTTTGATGCCGGTGATAGATCCAAAACAGGCATTTGCAAAGAGTTCGGAATTCCAAATTAATCTTTGTCGACAGTTATTAAAAATCGCGAAAAATTAACATCTTTTTGGAGAGAAGCAAGTTTGAACCAGAACGGAAGCGTCTACATACAGCAAAGCACGAAGATTTAGACGCTGCGCTGCTCATCTGGTTTAAGGAGGCAAGGACACAGAATGCTCCAATTTCTGACCCTGTTATCCCTGATATAATTTTATGCTTTAAAAATGAAAAATTTGCCTTTTGAAAAACATTTAGCATGAAAATCGGTTACCACGAAATTCTTTTAAGACGAATTGTTTTTCCGGTCCCATGCATTTCGTGTTAACCGATTTCCACTGTATGTATATATAAATTAGCGTATAAATAAATATTACTTCTTGAAAAATAAATTTCCGAGAATAAGTGAGGCAAAAATCAAAGGAGGAATATTAGTGGGTCCTCAAATAAGGGAACTGATGAAGAATGCTTTGTTTCAAAGCCAATTGAATGAAACTGAAGCAGCTGCATGGGCATCTTTCAAAAAGTAGTAACCAACTTTCTGGGAAACTACAAGGCAGAAAACTACAGGTAACCTGTGAGTGAGCTTCTTGTGGCCTACAGAGCAATATGTCTCTAAAGATACACTTTTTGGACTCCCATTTGGACTTTTTTCCGGAAAACTTCGGGGCTGTGAGCGACGAACATGGAGAATGCTTTCATCAGGACATCTCTGCTATGGAAAACTGCTACCAGGGAAAATGGAGCCCAAAAATGTTGGCTGACTACTGCTGGACACTTAAAAGGGATGTTCCTCAAGCAAAGTTCAGCAGACAATCCACATCAACCGCATTTTAGGTTAGTAAATATATACTATATTTTTTTACATATAATAAAAATAACTTTAATTTGAATGACATACATCTTTCGATTAACCCTGGGTGATTGAAAAATTTGGTAAACAGATTTGAATTCAGCGCGAAAAATTCTATAAGAATCACAATCTGCTTACCGTGTAACAAAAAAAAACGTTTTCTTTTGATATCCAGTGTAATGGGAAGGAGATGATTGGGACTAAGTCCCAGTGCCACCAACAATTTATCTTTGCAGTCTTTTGTGCATTCGCAGCTTAACCTAGTTTAACAAACTTCAAACTTTCTCCAAGTCCCAAGGATGATAAATAGATGGCATGCATGCCAAACTTGACACGCCATGAAATATTATTGGTAGGCTGAAACTTTGCGATCATGAAGTAACATTTTTAAATGCCATATTACCTATTTTTCGGATACTGAATTCCAGGCATAAGCCATCTGAAACTAAATTTGAATACCTGCGCAGCGTAACTCACGAGCTCTCTCGCGCGTCTAGAATTAGCGAACGAGCCGAGTCGAATGCTCGTTCGCTATATGTGGACGAATCTGCGAGCACGACCGAGCGGTAATGAACACGAGCGAATGCTGTTCCACCGGTGTTCGGTACATCAAAGGGTTTGTTCGTTGCTGCTCGGAGAGTTGGGAGTGTTTTCATCTGATCGCTGCTCGAAACACAAACGAACGCAAGCAAACATGAACAAATGCTGGCAACGAGCGACCGCGAGCGTCGGAGCACAAACGAACGCAAGAGAACGTCGAACATATACGAATGCTCGCTCACTAGGTCTGGAAGCGACTTTAGTTTGTGCGTTATACATTGTCGAGAGGTTTTGACACATACAATACGTTCGAAAATTTATGCGAAGAGACTTTTAAAGCAACATCTTGCCTTGAACCAACTGGCGATCAGATAAAAGGCTGATCACAATAGAGGACGAACGTCAATAGAATATGGGGAGGAAACTGTAAGTCTATGCAGATATTTGGGTTTGGAATTCCGCATTTAATCTGCGTTATTAATAAGCGGCTTCTAAAGTAATTCTGAAATAATTGCACTTATCAATTTAAAGAATATTCTTCAAAAATGATCCAAAAAAGTTCAAAAATAAATAAATATAATACTATAATTTCCGTAGTTTTCCAATTTTATATTTGCCTCATTATTTCATTTTAGGTTCATTTTTAGGTTGAAAATTATAAATATAAAAACTTATGCCCTTTGAATTCTTAAATTTGTATCGAATAAATCCATAGTAATATTATCGTAAGCATAGAGGTAAATCTCTATCATAAATATTTTGAAGAATTTGTTTGTTTGTTTGTGGATTTATAAAGCAACAACAACAGAACGTAGAAACAAGATAAATGGGAGGGTTTTTTAAAACGATTTGAGCTACATTTTCATTTTAAAATGTTTTTCTGATTTAATTTTTCCATATAAATAATATGGGAATGAGCGCATTGTTGGTTTAACAATCTACTTGACAATCGTTAGAAACAATACATAATATTAACCAAAAGAAATAATATATATACTTAAAATAAACGAAAGTAGGGAAGAAAGAAACACTAAGGTTATTCAAAGAAAAATTACAAATCTGGCTTATTATTTCAAAAAGTAAATGGAAGACAGTTTTAGTGTGCAATTTTAAGTATTTTTGTCATCTAAAAACTTTTTATGAATTCTGAATATTCTCTATAATTAGTAGACAACGAAATATCTTTTTCGTTAACTTTGAAAATGAATTAAATGAAAGATATCTCAGAAGATAAAATAAGAAAACTTCTATAAAAATTCCTTAATTAATAATCGTTAACTCTTCCTCCCTTGAACTTCTATATGTACATTTTGCTTTCTTTTCAACTGAACATTTGTATGCATCAATTAAGCCAATTATAGTTATTAGATTATAATTAGGCTTGGTGGGGTTTGATTTAAATCGAAAAACGTCGATAAAAATCGATTTTGAAAATTTTTCAAAATCGATAAAAATGAATAGTCGTCGTTAAGCGACGATTTGCCAACATGATGGAATAAGTACGCGTCCAAAAACCTACTCTCAATTATAATATTTAAGTCATTTCTGGTTACTTTTTTCAGTATTATTTTCTACTTAAGATTTCGTTCCTTTTCTGGACTTGCTTAAACAGTGGGACTGAAAGAAGTGTAATTTCTTACACTCAAATGTGCGTCTTTTTGAAAAGTTCAAGCTTCTACTCTGAACAATCGGGAAACTGCAAGGTCCCAGGGTAGTTTTGAGAACACGTGTTTCTTAGCCCTTTTGAGGTTTTTGAGAACATTCTATCGATGACCTATCGCGAAATTGGTGCTACATGTTACGCTCGGTGTATATTCTATCATTAGATAATATTTCGGGATTCTTATTTTCTACAAATGCATCGATTATCCCCTGACCCAAAACTGACCTACACCCTGCCCTACTCTCTAGCCTAAAAAATCCCTACTGTGCTCGAGAATCCTACTCGCTACTATCTGAGCCGATTCGGGCGTATAGTGAACGCCAGAGTGATCCAGTGGTGCCCTGCACGATTCGATATTTGGTCGTAGGTCGACGAAGTCCACTCCCAAGTCCCGACAGAAATTCCACAGCCTTCGGTTCAGACCTTCAACTCTAATCCAAACCTCAGAACCGCGGTCAATCCTAGGGACTATACTGCAGACAGTAAGCCGCACATCGGAACCCGACTCCTCTCGGACACGAGCAACCTCAGAGGCCAAGTCCTTAAAAGAACTTAAAATCTCCTCGGACCCGCGCTTCGAGGCGTCGTTAGTCCCAACATGGGCCACCACCCGCAGCCGAGAGCAACCTGTCGCCACTACCGCTTCTCTCACCGTGTTGTTCACTTGCGGCACCGTGCCTCCTGATATACATCTGGAGAAGACCCGCTCTTCAACAATAAAATATTATTGTGATAATTATATCGTTAACGTTTTTTCCTCAATTGGCATCAACGAATGTCTAAAAGCCTTTACGCTGAACTCCCAAATTATTTTTTTTTGAGAATGTTTCTCGGCAAAAGCAACATCATATTGTTCGGATTTCATAAATTAATCGTTTTATAGTTTTCATTAAACAATTTAAAGAGGTAAGTCATAATTTACTATCCACATTCGCGATATAATATATTTGTAAACGACGAGATAAGAATTATACGAAATCAAAAATATCTAGATTTGCAAACACCAGCTTATGGTATTTGAGATTGAAAATATACTAAGTTTCACAGTGGTAAAAAACAATAATATTCATGTGAACGATATGCAAGGTGCTAATTTGGTTTAATCACCAAGACTCAGTAAAAGATGTGAATTAATTATCAATATATGTTTTCGTATATATGTCGGTTGCCGAAATAATAACGTTTGGCTAAATTTGTAAGGAGAGGAGTGAAAATACAAAAAGAAAAAATATCGTTTTGTTTTCGCACAATGAACTATTTTCTGCACTAGCTATTTCTTGTTACTTAAAGAGGAAAGCTTTCAAGTGAAAATATTGTTATATATATATATATATATATATATATATATATATATATATATATATATATACAAAAGCTTACGGAGAAGGAAAGGTAAAATGGATATATGGATGGCAACAAGGTGTTCGGATGAGGAAACCCAGTGAACACTCACCAATCGGACGACTTCAGGTTGGCGAGGCCCCGGGGATGTCGAAGCGACACACGTAAAAGAACACTAAAACACAGAAACATCACAAACGTAGAAGCTTTCGGAGTTAGTCCTTCATTAGCTGCAGAGAGTGATGTTTCTGTGTTTTAGTGTTCTTTTACGTGTTTCGCTTCGACATCCCCGGGGCCTCGCCAACCTGAAGTCGTCCGATTGGTGAGTGTTCACTAGGTTTCCTCATCCCAACACCTTGTTGCCATCCATATATATATACATATATATATACATATATATATATACATATATGTATACACACACATATACATACACACACACACACACACACACATATATATATATATATATATATATATAGGTTGCATGCCGCATTAACATTTTGTGTACAGTATTTAGATTCAAGTAGTTTACTTAGTTAATGGATATTTTGTCATAAATCCAAAAAACGCCCGTGAAATTTCGTGGCCGGCTCAAATGTAACTTTCTTGGTTTAAAGTTACGATTAAATTAAGTAAAGAAGGCTACAAAAAGTTGTTCTTATGCTCGTTTTACAGGTCACCTAACGCTGGAGTACATTTTATTTTAATCTCGAGAAACAACTATCAAAGCTTAGACTGATAAATCAAGTTGGAATAGTTATAGTCGGTGGTGACTTTAACTTACCCACAATTGATTGGGAAAACCTGTTTCGAATCTAGAGATAAAGAACGCGAATCTTGTGAGGCATTAATCGAAACAATCTGCGAACACTATATCCTCCAATTAGTCAGAAAGACAACGCGATCGGGAAACATTAAATTTATTAGTAACTAGGGTCCCTGAAAGAATAAACAAAGTCACGATTTAAGATGGAATAAGTGATCGTCTGGCCGTATATGCAGAGTGTAAGTTGAAAATCCATAGGCACCCCTAAGCCTCAAAGAAAGTTTTGTATATTTGCTAAGGCAAACTTTTCAAGCTTCAGGTCGTGCCTCCGAGAAATACTACCTGGCTTCCGTGACATGACCGAACGATCAGG
The DNA here is from genome assembly GCA_028673005.1 of Tanypteryx hageni. NCBI lineage: Eukaryota > Metazoa > Arthropoda > Insecta > Odonata > Petaluridae > Tanypteryx > Tanypteryx hageni. The sequence continues at coordinate 183,874,120 of CM054120.1, read as the reverse complement.
TGCGTAGTCGTCATGGGCACTATTCAAGGATATAATGCTAGAGGGCATCGATAAGTATAATCCAATTAAATTGAAGGTCGACAATAAAGAGCCACGTTGGTACAATAAGCAAGTTACGAGTGCGCCTAGGCGTCAGAGAATAAGCCACGCGAAAATAAAAAATATGCCGTCTACATCATCCGATGAATATAGAGCAACTAAAGTTAAGACGTATAAGGAATCCCGCGTTAAAGCGAGAACTATTATGCGCGAGGCTTTTACTAACTTCCGAAATAAGGTATTAAATAATCATTTGAAGGAGGACCCTAAACCGTTTTGGTCCTATGTAAGAGAGGTCCAAAGTAGAGGCTCTACCATAACTTCCCTGTGTAATGGCTCAGGTGCCTATATTCAAGATAGCGTAGAGAAAGTCAACCTGTTAAACGGTCATTTTGTAAAAGCATATACAGCCGTCAGCGACCATTGCGTACATTATGCACCCGCTATAAGGAGGGGCCTGATGGACGATATAGTATTTTATGAGGTGGGAATAGCAAGGCAACTAAGTTCCATCAGGCATAACAAAGCCACTGGCCCAGAAGAAATTCCTGCACGCGTTTTAAAAGAATTAGCTGAAGAAATATCAACTTTCATTGGATAATATTGGAGAAATCCATTTCCCGCGGAGAGGTCCCTAGCGACAGGAAGAGAGCGTACGTTACCCCAATTCATAAGGGTGGCGACAAGAAGAACCCAGAAAACTGTCTTCTATCAGTTAGGATGTGTTTTAAAGGTGAAAAGAATCTCTCTACATCCATGGAGGTGACAGGGGCGTATTTTAAGCAAGCTATATCTGCGGTAAATTTCTGGGCTACTGTCCCCTTCTAGAATCTTCGCATATTATTTTCACTTTATCCAAATCTTTGTTAGTTTACAACACTTTTTCACACCAGTTTTTACAACTATACTCTTTCCACCTGGAGCACTGCACATTTCACCTTCAGTGAATTGACCAACGTCTCCTCCCTTTCTTCAAGTAATGTAATGGCGTCTGGCAACTTGGAGAAGTAGGCTGCGATATATGCCAAATCGTGATTGACAGACTTCTTTTCTAGGAGTTCTTTGACGATACGTATGGAGTAGGCGTCTTAATCATCGAAAGTGTTGACAACTTCTTTTATATTTTCTAGATTGGCATCCGGAGATAAAAGATTCAATGTTATGGTGAAAAGTTGTGCGACTGTTGAGCCATTTGCGTTTTCTAAAACTTCTGGCGTAAGTAAATAAATCTTTGGTGGCTGACTAACTTCCATAGTTCCTATTACGACGCTTGCAGCGAACCTTTTCACAGCGACGGTAGTCTTGTAGATAGAGATCCAAATTTTCTTGTCCCAAACATTATCTTTGACTTTTTGGATTACACAGTTGTACGCTTTATCTAATTAGGTTTTCCACAATGTTGACTCACTTGGAATCTGTTTGTTCGTATACTTTCCAAAATCCATTTCAAATAACTGTTTTCTAAGCTCCGTAAAGGAATGCCGGCCTCGACAAAGGATTTACATAAGTTGAAGAAAAACTCCGACTGCCTAGAAGAAGCTGAACAAAACAACGGTAAGAGGATCGTCTTCTTAATGCCGTCAGTCTTCTTATTGGCTGTAGCTTTGTTTTTAGGTACCTTTGGACAATAAAATAGGACCAGTAGTGCCCCTTGAATTCTGGCTTCTCTGCAAACTCCTGATAAAATCTGAAATCTGGCAATAGTGTACATGGGTGTGGGAGAGATCGGGAAAGTGACCATCGACCCCAAGCATCTTTCCCTTCTTTGTCTAATATGTAGCTTTCCTTTTTTTCTTGAAAACAGAATGAGAAACTATGGTAGGAATGCAAAACCTTCCATGTGTGTGCAACGGCAGTTCATTTTTTCCTCAAGTTCAATGTTTCGATTCCACACGCGTTCGTTTCCTCCACAATGAATACATGGGAATCTCTGCATGCAGTTCATGCATTGTTCCAGAAAGTAAATATAGTTTTGGGCATATAACAGTTGTGAAGCGTAATGTTTCACGAATAAGTTTTCATTAATATTTTTTTACCGCACAAATTTTATTTGCCAAAAGTTACTTTTACATTTTATAATATTTAATTACGTCAAATGTGACAAGAATAGGAATGCATCATAAATATATAGAGAAAGAGAAGTAATGTGGAGGGGCGAAAATGGGGGGGTGAGAGGCAGGAGGACGTTAGTGATGGATAAACCCAGCAGGGGGAAAGGAGAGGGGGTTCAGGGTGTTAAGAGAAAGGCTGGTAGGGAGGTTGGTCGGTGGGCGTGGGCGGGAGTGTAGGGGACCCCTTTTTTGGTAGGGTGGAAAGTAAAGCAGAAAGAGAATGGAGGAAGGGGTAAGTGGATCGGCTGGTATAAAAGGGGGGATATCCCAAAGAGTGGGATAATTCTAGGATAGAGGAGTGGATTGCAAAAACATCGTTGGTTAACGTTGTATTCTTTTTCTTATAGACAATTATTTCTATGGCTTCTAAAGTATCAAATTTGTATCCTTTTTCTGAGAGATGTAAGATAGTTGGGGAGAAGGAACTATTGTGTTTATTGTCTAATAAATGTTTTGCAAAATCTACCTCTTGAGGTAGCACTTTCGATGTTTTTTCTAGCGTAATTTCAAATTTCTTCCTGTTTGTCCTATGTAAGTTGCACTGTAATTATGACATTTAAGGAGATAGGAACCTGATTTATTTTTTCTTTAGTATTAACTAGGGGCCCGTTGCAGTACTTCCTGCAAGCATCTCGAGACCCTTGCGTGAAGTGACCCAATGCGATAGTTCTTATGACAAAAAATTGTTACAAAGAGTGTTATTAGTTGAACCACTTTTATTGCCCCTCTTAAAATAATTATATAGCTCACACTAACAGGGGAACTTCCATAATTCGAATATCAAAGAAAAATAAAAATTATTCGAGTTATAGAAAATTCGAGGTACGGAAATACATTTTTTTTATTTGTATACATACAGTGGAACTTATATAACACACACACACAAGCACACGCACACACTAAAGCCAATTCTCATACAGACAAGATATAACAAGAACAAATCCGACATTTTAAATTTATTCTTCCATTATAAGGTACCTCGACCCAATAGGGCCTGTTCCCCAATATGGCCCAATCGCCATATCGAACGTACTACGTGACAAAATTGATAGGTGGTATTTGCAGTATATCGGTAGACTGCAAATAACTGTTTATATGGAATTCCGCTGGACACGCTCAGTTGGCTGAATTTGCTGGAGTGTTTCTTTGAGACCAGCGTTTGTGGTTAAGTGCATCTAATTTTAAGACTTTGTCATTTTTTGTACAGGTAAAAGTTAATTAATTAATTTGACCTTATATATTCTACAAGGTAATTGTCTCTACTATTAGCGGTGTGACTGGTTTGGCAATTCATTGAGATGTCATGTGGTTCCAACGGAATATGTTTTACTAGTCCAAGTCTCACCAATACGGCCTATGTAGGTCATATTGTGTGCCTAAAATAATGACAATGAATTTTTTGAATGATTTTAGATCTCATTTTGTTGTTCATTTCCTTATTTAAATTAAATTTTGACCTCATGTGCCTAAATCTTTGGTGGTACAATTTTATGATTTTGCCGTGTAAAATTAGAATCATCACTTGTTCTCTCATTTTTAGTTATTTTTGCCTACCGATAATTTATTGTAACCATTTCTGAGCAATCAAGCATTAGAATTTTGATACAAGTATTTGATAAGTATTTCAGATTCCTGTTCTCTTATTTTTTTAACAATAACCCAATAAGCCATATTGAGATCATATGATCTTAATATGGCCTAACAGCAAGGTTTTGCAAAAATGCTAACCAGTAATTACATATGAAAAATATATGGCAGGTCGCCATTTTCAGGGAAAGATATACCGTGCGTAAGGTAGTTGTCACCAGTGTTCGGGGGTGCCGGTGGTGTAGTGGTTAGGACGCTGGCTGCTACTCGCCCGATGCTTGAAAAAGTCATCGTGTACGAATCCTGCGCGAGTAGGATTTTTCTCAAGGTCGCCCGGCCCCCTGTCTGTGTGGTTTGAGGAGACCGCGCAAATTCAGCTGTTCCGTCCTTCGGAAGGGACGTTAAGCCGTTGGCCCCCCTGGTGTTCTTCGTAAGAGCAGGCAAATGTCGGCACCGGGTTTCCCTCCTCCACCCCGGTTATTCATTGCACTGCCTCTGAGATACCCATTTGTGCTGTAAGAGAGGCGAATTGACTGGGCACTCAAACAAACAAACCAGTATTACCGTAAAATTTGTGCATTTAGAACTTATATATTGGTATATAACACGCAGTTATACTACGTATCAGAATGGTTCTTTAGTGTGCAGCGTTTAACCGCAAGAATTCGCGCAAAAGTGAAGAACGCAAAGGAAATACTGTAACATTTCACAGGTAAATAATTTAAGATCTGCAAGTTACATTATGAAATATATACAATTAATATGTCAAATATTAATGAGCATAAAATCATATATTTTGTCTTGTAGATTTACTATCAATTCCTGTATGTTCCCTGCAATTATTTTTCATTTTATCATTATTTTATTTTAATTTTGCAACTAGTCCGATTGCACAAATCAAGTTAAATGTAAAATACTAAATACATGAAGAACAATAATGTATATTCTCTGGTATGCTGTCTTATTCAAATGCTATCAACTAACTACGCATTTTCCCATCAAATATTCTCAGTATTATCGTTATTACTCCTACTACCTTGCGACAGGTCTGAATGTACTAAATATTCAAAAAGAATATAGTAAACCATAATTTTCTATAAAAAATATTGACACAAGTGTAATAATAACTTTCAACCACGGACTTAGACAACTTTCACTTTCGCCTTCAACACATTTTAGATTTCCATTGAGTGATGCAGTCTTGTCAAAAATGGGTACATGCCATCCGGGGAGAAAAAATTACTTTATTTCAATAATGAAATGTGACCTTTTTCATATGAGAGAGACAATTAAAATTGCACATATAAATTATAAAAACAAACGACATCCAAAATATCAGTTGTCTAATTTTATATGGAGAAATTGGCTATTATTACTTTTAAACATGCAGATTTCTGACTGACTTCACTAAAGTTTTTGAGGGTACCACTAGTTATTAAAATTGTGCCTATATGTCATAACGTGTACTTATGTTACATATTATGTATTTTCCTTAACGTGTTTTGTAACTTTGCTAATTTTAAGATATATTGAACCAATAAAATATTAAGATTATGATTCTCAGAATTAAAAAAATTAAACTAAAGAGGTGTCGATATATACCCACATTACCTTATAAATGGGATTTTAAAATGTATTTGGTCTCAATAAACAAAATATTTGTCTAATAGTTGTATTATTTACCTTCAAAATTACTCATTATGTGAAGCAATAAAGAATATTTGTGTACATGAATTGCCCTGATCCTAATTAATAGTGGTTGCATTCAAACTAGGTGCAATCCTGTTTTTTGCAGAAGTTTTTAACCCCCTTCCTAGAGTCAACAAAAGTGACGTTGTGTTTGCAGTGGGATGCATAAAAAAGCCTTTTATGTTAGGGTTGAACAATATAATTTATATTCATTTAGCATTAAAACGCTTTCTACTTCTATTAGTTTTACTTCTTTTGTTATGCCAATGCATATAATCCATAGAATTTATTTATAACCATACAAATCCCTCACCATGGGAAAATCCAGCATACCCAGATGATTTAAATGTACATTCTTCCAGTATATTTTCCTGAATATTGCACAATTATTTTCTCTGAAAATTGATTACAAAATTCTCAGCCAATCTTTTTATAGAATATTTGTAATATGTAGGGTAAACCTTGGTGATTTCGGGACAATTTCAAAATTATATATAATTATAACATAATATTGGATTTAATAATTGAAAGATACAACAAGCAGAGCCTACTTCAACGTTCATCATAAAGATAAGCAGTATTTTTAGATGTGTGGTTTCTGAATAGCATTATGCACACTAACGATAAACATTTGTTATTCAATAATAGCATTGGTGATTTCGTGACGGTGCCTTGTTAAGTTCGTGATAGTTTCTTTTTCAGTTTCCGGCGTAATGCTATGGAACAACTCCATGTTTTGGAAATCTATCTCATAAAAACTATTTATGTCAATCCTAAATACAATAATGTAAAATTACATAATGTTTTATCATTTATAAATATCGCGATATTTTATTAATTTAACGTTCACACACAATGAGGCATGAAATAACGTACAATTAATAACATTAGAGCATAAATGAAACAAGATTATGCAAGGGATTAAAAATCAATAGCTAGATATTGCACATGATAACACTGTTGATTATATCAATCTCCGTCTTCTTCTGCATCGCTTTGGCATCTTATACTAACACAAATGCTAATAATTTCGGCTAACATGTAGTAAGAGGTTTAGTTTCGGAAAATTGTTCTTCTCTATAACGTACTTTCAGTATTTTAATATCTACAGAAAAAATAATACGGTGGCTAGTATTACAAATGAACTGGGCTAATTTCGTAATACGGTAAATTGATTGTTTTTGTTTGTAAGGAATATGTGGCAAATCAAACTCATGGATTACTATAGCCATTATCGTAAACCGAGTTAAAACCAGGTTTGAAAGATTAATTTTAAGTAGGACTAATTTTTATGATTTCTAGATTGTCGATTTCATTGACTGAATGGTCTAAAAAAATATGTCAAAAAATTTATGTCAAATGCTTGAAGAAATGGTGCCGCCAAACCTAAGATTTTGGTCTTATTAACTAAGAAAATTTCAGCCACAAATTACACGTGAAAGGCATACCAATACGTTTAAGAATTCAATATTTATGTAATCTACCATTGTACGAAACCATGATCGCTTACCTTTACTCTAATTCTTCTAGTTGCCACGTATTTATTGATACTATAAACACAAACTCAAAATACGCGTTTTCCTTATTAACGTGAGAAAACTTTTGCAATAGTACCACAAAGAGTGTAAGCATGGTGATACTACATCTTAAACAGGGCATCTCCTGTCATGTATACGCGAAATTTCAGGATATTAGAACCATTGGATAGATGGTGAGATACGATTTAAAAACTGTCACGGACTTAGCAATGTCACGAAATTTCCAATGATTACCCTACCACAAGCCCTAATTATGCCACATTACATTTATTTGGGTTTGAAAAATTCTGTAGGCTACAGGAGATAATTTGTTTTCATATATGAGGAAAATTCAGTAACATTAAAAAACAATACGAGAAATAACTTGTTTGCGTCGTACCGGAGTGTTTCAAATCCCGCGTTAAGTTTCCCTTGCAAATGGCGGCCGGCGAGGGGTTCAATTGGACTGTAGGCTTCTTATGCCTCTCACTACTGGGTGGAAGGGGCTTGCCGTTCGCGGTGATCCCAGTAGTGACTATTTTTACCTTTTAACGGGATTTTGCGCTCCCTCGCATTGAATATACCGAAGGCGGTATTTTTAGGTCTATCGATATTAAAGCGGAGATAAGAGCATGGCTGGGGTTGAGGCCGACGAAAAATTTTCTTTCCCCTTACGCATATCGCTCCGCCTTCATTAGAGAGCGAAGCGGGAAATCTGGCGAGAGAACGCTATAGCGACGACTGCGCAAACGTGATATTTACATCCAAAGAAGGCCCAATTAGCAGCGAAGGAATTAGCGGATATTCGTTAAAAGGCAAAAGAACTATAAAAAGGGAGCAATTAGATTCATGAATTCGCGAAGCATTGTCTTTACCGTATCTCCTTATAAATTTTATATATATATATATATATATATATATATATATATATATATATATATATAGTGGAACTTCCATAACTCGAACGTCGGTAACTTTAATTTTCCATAACCCCCATGAGAAAACAAATTTCCAAAGTTGAATTTTCTACAGTTCGAATATTATTTTGTTTCCCTTAGGATTCGACTTATGGAAGTTTCACTGTGTGTGTGTATGTATATACATACACATACATATATATATATATATATATATATATATATATATATATATATATATATATATATAAATTTTATCTACAGGGTGACCCATATTCCCAGTTGGTGATGAAGAAGCAAAAATATAAAAATCTAAGTCAAATTTTAAAAATCGCGGAAAATTTCCCAAACGCGGTTTCTGTGAACAAACTTCAATTTCATTCCGCCACGAACAAGCGATGCGCGCTGATTAATAAAAGCACGCGCACGACACAGAAAAAGGAGAAAAATCATCAAACGGATGAATATGCGCGATATATAAGCCGATATGAAAGACCGTACTTCGGAAACATTTAAAGAGACTAGGTGTCTAGGACAAGGAGACGCGAATACAGAGGGAGGTACTTGCGGAAAGAAAGCGGACGAATTTGAGAAAAAAAGGAAATAAAAAATTCCAGGTTGCGGGGAGAGCGCGGCGCTGCAGGTTGCCTCAGAGCGGCGGAGAAGAAAAAAAGAAAAGTTCCAATGCGTGTTCGAACGTAGTTTCCCTCTACAGCGAGGATATTGGAATTCTCCACATTCCCTTCGCCACCGTACGCAGCGTAAAGAGTTCGGCCGAGTGACAATTCCAAAGCCGGGAAAATAAAACCCGTTGGCGAGAGAAAATGAGAGAAAAAGAACATAGAGAGAGAGATAAAGAGAGCAAGAAGAGAGAAAAAGAGAGAGAAAAGAGACAAAAGAGAGAACGAAGAGAGAGAAATAAGAGAAAGAAAAAAGAGAAAGAAGAAAGAGAGAGAATAAAGATAGAGAAAAGATAGAAAGAGAGAAAAAAGAGTAAGAGAGAAAGAAGAGAAAGTAAAGAGAGAGAGATAGAACAAAAAAGAGAGAAAGGGAGAACGAAGAGAGAAATAGAGAGATTAAGTAGAAAAAAGAAAGTGGAAGAAAGAAAAAGAGAAAGAGAATTAGGAGAGAGAGAGAGAACGAGAAAAATAAGATAAAGAGAGAAAGAAGAGAGAGGAGAGAGAAAGGAGAAAAAGAGAGAACAAAGAGAGAAAGGTAGAGGGAGTAGAGAGGGAGGGAGTAGAGAGGGAGGGAGTAGAGAGGGTGGGAGTAGAGAGGGAGGGAGCAGAGAGGGAGGGAGTAGAGAGGGAGGGAGGAGAGAGGGAGAGAGGAGAGAGGAGGGAGGAGAGAGGAGGGAGGAGAGAGGAGAGAGGGGAAAGATAAAAATTTTGATATTTTAATTTGTGTTGCCGTTAAAAATTCTTAAAATTTAAAAAAAAGATAATTGTTTAGGTACTACGGGATCAGCTAGAAAGCTGGAATTTTAAAGTTATTTAGAGGTTAGTCTATATAAACGAATAAACATTTCAATTTATCTATGAATTTCTTATTGCGGCCGTTAAAAATTATTTAAATTTAAACAATTAGATAAATGTCATTTAACTTCTAAATGTGCTACAAATTTAAAATGTGGCAAAAAAGTGTGGCATTAACTCAATGTGGAAAAAGTGTAATATTCAGAAAATTAGAAAAATTAGCGATTGGTTAACTCCATTATTGTTCCATAAGAAAAAACGAAAAACTGCACTGAGGAGAAATCTTTAGAATTAAAGAAATATTTCCCATGTTGAAATATCTCTCTGAAAAATTAATATTTTTTCAAGGTTAGATGAAATGCTTGCAGTATGCAAGCACCTTCTTCTAGTATGTTATATCCGCCTCTCTAAGGAACGTCTACACATAATGATATACTATATATATATATATATATATATATATATATATATATATATATAATAATAGATATAAGTAGTTGGTGCTTGCATTCTGCAAGCATTTCATCTCACTTTGAAAACATTAATTTTTCAGCCAGATCATATATGAAATTTTTGTTATTTTTTATTATTTACATACCCGCGTTGCGTTGCCAGGTGGCAACGCTACATCAAATGCTGTCATGAATTTAAAAGAGATTTGAAAATATTAAAAACTTACATCGTTATCATCATCACTTGTCAAAAAAATTCAATTTCTATAAAAAATACACAATTTACAATCAAATTGCTTTTTCCATTTGGCTTTAATGCCATATCCCCTCGGAGCCGAAGTTTTCGTGGTTGATGGTAGGCCTTCACGGTTACCGTAGCGGTCCTGGGGCCCACGATGTCCCGACCGTACTTCACCCAAACAAGCATTCCCTCTACTTCCTCCGGCTCGATCGTCACCCTCAAAAAAACATTTACATTTGAACTTAAGTTGCTTTACCGTTTTAGGATAGGGCTTAAAGATATCCTCAGGTAACTCATTCCATTCACAGATTCCTCGATTTAGGAAAGATTTCTTGGCGGCGTCAGTTTTCTGTGACCTGCATTTAATTTTTCATCAATGGTCATTTCCTCCGATGTAGTGCGGTTTCTCGATCCCAATTAATAAATTTTCTCATGCCCCTTTCTTATTTAATATTTTAAATATCCCACATAGCTTATTGAGTTTCTTTCTATTTTCCAATGATTCTCAACCTAGCACGCTTATCATTTCTGCTACACTTTCAGATTTGTTACGTTTCCCCATCACGTATCTGACAGCCTTCCTTTGTACCTTTTCTAACTTTTGATATTTTTGATATTTTAATTTGTTTGGCAGTTAAAAATTCTTAATGCTTAAACAAATAGGTAAATGTTTAGACACTACGAGGCGAGGTAGGGAGCTGAAGTTTTTAAATTATTTAGAGTTTTGTCTATGTAAACGAATAAACATTTCAATGTATCCGTGAAATCGTTATTGCGACCGTTATAAATTATTTAAATTTAAAAAATTAGATAAATGTTATTTCACTTCTAATTGTACTATAAATTCAAATTTTGGCAGAAATGTGTGGCATTATTAACCCAATGTGGGAAAAGTATAATATTCCTAGAATTGCAAAAATAAATGATTGTTTTACTCCATTATTGTTCCATAATGAAAAAACGAAAACCGGTCCAGAGGAGAAATCTTTAGAATTAAAGAAATATTTCCCATGTTGAAATATCTCTCTGAAAAATTAATATTTTTTCAAGGTTAGATGAAATGCTTGCAGTATGCAAGCACCTTCTTCTAGTATGTTATATCCGCCTCTCTAAGGAACGTCTACACATAATGATATACTATATATATATATATATATATATATATATATATATATATATAATAATAGATATAAGTAGTTGGTGCTTGCATTCTGCAAGCATTTCATCTCACTTTGAAAACATTAATTTTTCAGCCAGATCATATATGAAATTTTTGTTATTTTTTATTATTTACATACCCGCGTTGCGTTGCCAGGTGGCAACGCTACATCAAATGCTGTCATGAATTTAAAAGAGATTTGAAAATATTAAAAACTTACATCGTTATCATCATCACTTGTCAAAAAAATTCAATTTCTATAAAAAATACACAATTTACAATCAAATTGCTTTTTCCATTTGGCTTTAATGCCATATCCCCTCGGAGCCGAAGTTTTCGTGGTTGATGGTAGGCCTTCACGGTTACCGTAGCGGTCCTGGGGCCCACGATGTCCCGACCGTACTTCACCCAAACAAGCATTCCCTCTACTTCCTCCGGCTCGATCGTCACCCTCAAAAAAACATTTACATTTGAACTTAAGTTGCTTTACCGTTTTAGGATAGGGCTTAAAGATATCCTCAGGTAACTCATTCCATTCACAGATTCCTCGATTTAGGAAAGATTTCTTGGCGGCGTCAGTTTTCTGTGACCTGCATTTAATTTTTCATCAATGGTCATTTCCTCCGATGTAGTGCGGTTTCTCGATCCCAATTAATAAATTTTCTCATGCCCCTTTCTTATTTAATATTTTAAATATCCCACATAGCTTATTGAGTTTCTTTCTATTTTCCAATGATTCTCAACCTAGCACGCTTATCATTTCTGCTACACTTTCAGATTTGTTACGTTTCCCCATCACGTATCTGACAGCCTTCCTTTGTACCTTTTCTAACTTTTGATATTTTTGATATTTTAATTTGTTTGGCAGTTAAAAATTCTTAATGCTTAAACAAATAGGTAAATGTTTAGACACTACGAGGCGAGGTAGGGAGCTGAAGTTTTTAAATTATTTAGAGTTTTGTCTATGTAAACGAATAAACATTTCAATGTATCCGTGAAATCGTTATTGCGACCGTTATAAATTATTTAAATTTAAAAAATTAGATAAATGTTATTTCACTTCTAATTGTACTATAAATTCAAATTTTGGCAGAAATGTGTGGCATTATTAACCCAATGTGGGAAAAGTATAATATTCCTAGAATTGCAAAAATAAATGATTGTTTTACTCCATTATTGTTCCATAATGAAAAAACGAAAACCGGTCCAGAGGAGAAATCTTTAGAATTAAAGAAATATTTCAAGAACAAGCCGGTACACTAGCTCATTTCATTTAAAAATTGAAGAATACTTCCGACTTAGACTGTAGCCAACTTGACACATCATCAGAACCAATTGCTGACGAAGAGGCATCCAACCCAAGTTCATCAGCCAGATTAAATGAGAATATTACAACGACAGACGAAGACCATGAGGAATTAATTTCTGAACCAGATCTCGATGTAATTAAAAATTCTTTAAATCATGACATGGAAAACGTCTTAAGTGAAGAATCGTTTCGAGATAATTCGGAGAAAGACATTGTTATAAATGAAAAATCTTTAGTAAATGGAAATTTAAAAGATCCAGCAAAATGGCCAAATATTGACGACAAATTACGAATAGTTTTATCAGAAATGGGACCTATTCAAAAGAAAAATTTAATATATCGAGAGATACGAATGGACGTAAATTTAGCGATATATATTATAATAGAAAAATGGAAAACGGAGAGTTGGTAACACGGACATGGCTTATTTATTCGTTAACCACAAATTCTGTTTTCTGTTTTTCTTGTAAGCTTTTTACACCTGCTGAGAGTAGTAGCATCATAAAAGGATATGATCAAAGTGGAAACATATCCAAAACTTTACACAGACACGAGACCAGTATGACTCACATGAATTTTTTTTAAAAATTGAAGTAACTTCAGAAGAACGAGAAAAATAAAATAACTATTGACTTTCAAACACAAAACATGTACGAAATGGAAAAAAACATTGGTGAAATGGTTTAGAACAATTGATTTAAATAGTAAAATTCCTTGGTGGCCAACATTTAGCATTTCGAGGACCATCAGATACATTATATCAAAAGGATAACGGAAACTTTTTAAAATTAGTCGAACTGTTTCCTAAGTTTGACCCGGGTATGGAAACCCACGTTGAAAGAGCTCTACGGCAAAAAGGTTGCGTTCACTATTTAAGTAAAGAGTCAAAATGAAATATTGCAAATTTTAGGCAATGGAATGAGGGATAAAATTTTATTGTCAATTCGAACGGCTAAATACTATTCAATGATCTTCGACTGCACACCTGACGCAAGTAATACAGAACAGATGAGTATTACCATACGTTTAGTTTTCTACACCGATGGAAAAGTCGAAATCAGGGAAAACTTTTTAGGTTTTGTGGAAGTTGATGACTCTACAGGCCACGGTTTATACAAAACCATAATTAAATTATTGGAAAAATGGAACATTCCCATTGAGGATATGAGGGGTGAAGGGTACGACAATGTGGTGAATATGAAAGGGAAAAGAAATGGGCTACAAAGTTTGCTCTTATACACAAATCCTCGTGCCTTTTACGTTCCCTGTGCTGCTCATACTCTAAATTTAATGATAAATGACGCAGCAAAAGTCAATGCAGACACAATCAGTTTTTTTGCAACTGCGCAAGAATTATTTAATTTCTTTTCATCTTCTCCGAAGCGTTGGACAATTCTTTTAAAGAACATCTCAAACTTAACATTAAAGCAGCTTTCAGACACCCGATGGGAAAGTAGAATTGAAGCAATCCGGCCTCTACGATATCAACTAGGAGAAATTTATGACGCGCTCTATGAAATTATGGACCATGACAACTTCAATAAAAAATACAACATGAAGCACAAAGTTTATGTGTTAAAATAAAATATTATAAATTTATTTGCTCCTTGATAATTTGGCATGATATTCTTAATAGAATAAATCCTGTCAGCAAACTTCAAGATAAAAATATGAACATTGTACTTGTCTTAAAATCAATCGGCAATTTAAAATCATTCGTATTGGAATATCGATCAAATTGAAATTACAAGGATGTTCTTGAAACGGCAAAAAAACTTAGTGAAGATGTGGATGGAGAACCAGAATTTAAATCTATAGTTGAAGTTCGCCGAAGAAAAAAGAAACGACAATTTCAATATGAACATCATGACGAATCACTGCAAACGCCAGAAGATAGATTCAGAGTCAATGTTTTAATACGATTTTGGATACTGCTTAAGCATCGTTGAATGAACGCTTTGAACAACTGAAAATCCAGAGTGATCATTTCAGTTTCTTACATAATTTCTCAGAAATTGATAATGAAAATCTAAGAAAAAACTGTGATGATTTAGAGAATGTTTTAAAATATAACAAAGATATAAATGGTACAGAACTCTATGACGAGATAGTTGCTTATAAAGACATTTTCAGTAAAGATAAATTCAAAACCCTTTTGATGTTCTTCAGTTAATTGTATCTAATAATTTATCCGTTCCTAACTTAACGATTGCTTTAAGAATATTATTGACCATTCCTGTTAGTGTAGCAAGCAGTGAACGTTCATTTACTAAATTAAAATTAATTAAGACGTATTTACGAACGAGTATTCCACAAGAGAGGCTTGAAAACCTTGCATTAATAGCGATTGAAAATGATGTACGTGCTGAATTAGATGTAAAGGAAATTATTTTTAATTTTGTAACTATGAAAATTAAAAAAATAAAAATTTTGTGAATAAACTTGTTTCAAATAAAATTTCATATTTATTTATTTATTCTAATATTCTATTCATGTTACTAAAATGTGCAACGTACCTTTTTCGACGATTTTTTTGTCAAGGGGCGCTCACGGCTATTTTGCAGACGGGCGCTGAACAACCTAGCGCCGGCCTTGGGTATGTTAACATCTTGTAAAAGCCCATAAGAGCCTGTATACTCCGCGCGGCATGATTCCCGCAAAATCTCATAATGTCATTCCTTTTCAGCTCCATAGCTCTTTCCGTAGTAGCTAAACATTTACCTATTTGTTTAAACTTTAAGATTTATTAACAGCCAAACAAATTAAAATATCAAAATTACTATTATCCCTATTCTTCACCTCGCTGTTGAAGTGAACGGACGTCCCTTTCACTTGCTCCTGCGAGCTCCTACGAATCTTCGAGCAACTACAGTAGCAGTGGCATTATAGTAGCTGTAGTATTAAGTAGAACTAACAATTTACTTTATTCTATTGTTATCCTTCGGTAATTTTATTTAACATTCGTTTAAGTTACCTAATTAGTTTTTTATAACATCTACGGTATAGTTTTTATTTTCTCTACCGTATTAGTTAAATCTTAAGCCTCGTAGTTTTTTTGTTAGAAATTTCATTCTCCTCTTTAGAAAATAATATTTATATCATTGTAGTTATTGTGTATTAGCATATTCTCGTTACATTTGTAAGGTTGTTTTATTTTTACGCTCCACATTATTTATATATTTTCGTTGTTGTGTACCATCTCCTGTGCGTGATCTAACCAAGCTTGTGCTGTTTACGCCTATCACATTATACCTGCGTTTGACCCTTTCTCGTACGCTTCACGAAGAGCGTCCCCCCGTTAAAACAGACTAAATTCTTTAGTCTTATCCCATATCAGCTTTTGTTTTTATATTGTAGCTCTTTTGCGTTAATATATAAATTAGCTAAGAGTTTAGGATGGCTTCACCGAGGACTCCCGTTTCCTCCTTCTTGTGGGGCGCTGGTTGCGAGGACATGAGGGCTCGAATCACGGAGCTGGAGAGTGTGGTTGCGGATCTCCTTCAGAGGGTGGAAAGGTCCGAGGCAGCCTTGGTTCGTGTGGGGGGTGCGAGGTCATCCCTGAAAACTCGCCGCGCCTAATTGGCGGCTCTGAAGTTGCTCGTGCCCGAGAGGAGTCGAGTTCCGATATGCGGGTTACTGTCTACAGTATAGTTCCTAGGATTAACCGCGGTTCTGAGGTTTGTAGTAGGGTTGACGGTCTGAACCGAAGGCTGTGAAATTTCTGTCGGGCTTGGGAGTGGACTTCGTCGACCTACGACCGAATATCGAATCGTGCAGGGCCCCACTGGATCACTCTGGTGTTCACTACACGCCCGAATCGGCTCCGAGAGTAGCGCGTAGGATTCTCGAGCACAGTAGGGATTTTTTAGGCTAGAGAGTAGGGCACGGTGTAGGTCAGTTTTGGGTAAGGGGATAATCGATGTGTTTGTAGAATATAAGAATTCCGATAGATTATCTAATTATAGAATATACTCCGAGCGTGAGGTAAATGCACGTAACATGCAGCACCAATTTCGCGATAGTTCACTGATAGATTGTTCCGTAAAGGGTGCGACGGGTAGCAATTCCAATTTTGATGCGATGCCAAACAGTCGTGGGAGTGACTGAGATGGGAGCGCATGTAGTTTTAGAATGGAAGAGAAAGTCAAGGGTGAGATTAGTATGCGAAGTGATATTGGGAAATTAAACGTCGTCGTACTAAACTGTCGCAGCATCCGTAGGAAAATTGCTGAGTTCGAGCATATTATTCGCAGTCTGCACGCCGACTTCGTCATAGGCAAGGAAAGTTGATTAACGGATGAAATTCAGAGTCAGGAGATATTTCCTAGAGAATATCGTGTCTACAGCAGAGATCGCACTAATAGTTTTCATAGCGGTTAGCGATAGCAGTGAGAGTCCGATAAGTGACGAGGATATCGAGTGTTTGGTGCCGCATAGATAAAGATAGCACCAAAAAGGTGTTCTTGTGCTCGTTTTACAGGCCACCTAACACTGGCGTAATATGTATTTTAAATCTCGAGAAAAACTATCAAAGCTTAGACTGAAAAATCAAGATGGAATCGTTATAGTCGTTGGTGACTTTAACTTACACTCAATTGATTGGGAAAAACTATGTTTCGCATCTAGAGGTAAAGAACGCGAATCCTGTGAGGCATTATTTGAAACATTCTGCGAACACTCTATCCTTCAATTAGTCAGAAAGCCAACGCGATCGGGAAACATGTTAGATTAATAGCAACTAACGTCCCAGAAAGAATAAACAAAGCCACCATTGAAGAGGGGATAAGAGATCAACTGGCCGTACACAATGCGTTATCTTGAGAGTAGATCGCTCTTAGTCAGCTGTCAACATGGCTTCAGAAAAGGTAGATCCTGTGACACCCAACTCGGTCTGTTTGTGAATGATGTTTTATCATGCGGCGAAAATAATAAGCAGGTCGATGCAGTGTTCCTTGATTTTAGAAAAGCTTTTGACAAGGTTCCCCACCGTAAGTTGTTATTAAAATTGGGAAATCTTGGCGTTAATGTTAAATTCATTAACTGGGTTCGCGCTTTCCTTTGGAATAGAAAACAAAAAGTAGTCATCGATGGTAAGTCCTCGAGTGAGGCAGATGTAGTCTCTGGAGTGCCGAAGGGTAGTGTGATCGGACCTATGCTTTTCTTGCTTTATATAAACGACATCAGCTCAGTTGTAAAAAGTAATATCAGGCTTTTTGCGGATGACACCGTAGTCTATTCCTGCTCGCGTTTTAAAAGAATTAGCTGAAGAAATAGCATTTTTTCTTCGGATAATCTTCGAGAAATCCATTTCTCGCGCAGAGGTCCCTAGCGACTGGAAGTTAGCGCACGTTACCCTAATTCATAAGGTCGGCAACAAGTAGAATACAGAAATTCACAGGACGATTTCCTTAACTTTGATACCGTGTAAGATCCTCGAGTATATGCTCGTTAGCAACATAATGTGATTTCTTGATAGTAATATATTGTTAGATGATTGTCAACACGGCTTCAGGAAAGGTAGGTCTTGAGATACTCAGCTCGGTCTTTTTGTGAATTGTATACTGAAAAGCGGAGAAAAGAATACGCAGGTCGATGCTATCTTAGATTTTAGGAAAGCCTTTGATAAGGTACCTCACAGGAAGTTAATAAAGAAATTAAAAACTTTAGGCGTTAATTCTAAGATTGTTAGTTGGATCCGAGAATTTTTAAATCATAGGAAGCAGAAGGTTGTGTCTGGCGTTCCGCAGGGTAGTGTAATTAGGCCGTTATTATATCTATTTAATATAAACGATATCAGCTAGTAGTCAGAAGTCAAATTAGGTTTTTCGCGTATGACACCGTCATCTATAGAGAAATAAGCAATCCGGAAGACCACCAGAATCTCCAAAATGAACTAGAAGCTATTTCTGCATTGTGTAAGGAATGGCAGTTACAGATCAAACAAAAGAAAAGCTGCGTCATCAACTTCTGGAGGACCAAGAGTATCTCGTTGGATAATAATTATTCGTGGACGGAGTAGAGATTCCAGTTTCGGACTCGATTAAATATCTTGGAGTCACGATCCATCGTGATCTCTCGTGAGACACCAACATTCGCCGATTAAAAGGTGCTGCCAATAGGGAGAATAGTTCGAAATAGCTCCGAAAAAGTGATAGAATTGTGTTATTTATCACTGGTTCGACTGCAGGTCGAATATATGTCAGCTGTGCGGGATCCCTACGTAAAGGGACTCACTAACGAGATAGAAAAGGTTCAGCGCAGGGCAGCTAATATTGTAAAGAGATATTACGATGGTGAACAAAGCGTAACAACATTAATAGAAAATCTGAAATGGACATCGTTGGCGGAACGTAGGCCGCAGGCTAGATTTTAATTACTGGATAAATTTGTCGGAGCGCCTAGCGAATGAGGTAGTAGGACTTATGAGAAGCTCGACGTATCTCGGAAGGCAGGACAGTGAGGATAAGATGCGCGAGATCGATTGTAGAACGGAGCGATATAAAGGATCTTTTTTCCCTAGGACGATAAGAGAATATAATAGGAAAAGATAACGTAGGAAAACTATGGACCCTTGGTTCACTGCACCTCCTGCCATCCACCAAAAAGGTGGATTGCAGGGTATCATGTAGATGTAGATGTAATTTGGTTTTTACAAATTCTACCTTTAAAAAAAATTCAGCTCCGTAGCACATCCGGAAATACACAAACCTTCGAAATTTGTTTAAACATTTGCGAATTTTTATCGGCCGCATTCTTGAACTATTTTAATATTTTCGTTTTTTCTAGTCGGTTTTGCATATAATTCTACCAACTATAGTATCAGTGGTTATCAAACTGTGTGCCGCGGCACACTGGTTAGCCGCAGCCGCGAAAAACTTTATTTAGTAAATAAATCAACGATTTGTATGTGTTGGTGGGTAATTAGGGCAATAATTTTTCTTCTAATAAATATATTGTGTAGTAGCATCAACAAATGGATGCGTCCAAAGGTTGTAATCACCGTATCTAAAAATATATAAAGCTTGTCACACGGCTCGGGTGCCGCGAAACCCTCTTTATATTTGAAAGTGTGCTGCGTCTCAAATAGTTTAGAACCACTGTTCTAAATCAAGCATTTTTCCAAATCTGGCCCTCATTAAACAACAGTAATCCTAACGCGGCCCTTCTATAACATCCATCGCCTTAATGAAGCCCTGATACTTCTTCGAGTTTGACATGCCTGACTTAGGGACGTTCAGGAATCTAACGACATATTTGCTGCATTTTTATAAAGTCAACGTTAAGTCGAAGTAAAAATGAGCTTATAAAATACATATTCTCCAGTATGTTGTTTACCGAAATATCGATATTAGCATCGCTCAAATTATATCTTCAACACACTCTAGTATATTTTATTGAATGCAGAGCCAGTGCAAACAGGGATAATGACGACATTAACTAAGTTTGGTGTCCTAATGAGTCACAACGTGACCAAATGTACCCTATTTTAAACACACCTTTTCGATACGGTATCTGCAGTCTCACTGACAAGCATTTAATGGAAAAAATATCGACAAAAGTATTCCATCCCCAATTTCTTTACGCTAGAAACTTAACCAGAAATAAATACACCTCGATTTACCCAATTGGTCCAATTTTCCTTCGCGATTAACGAAGGCAATTGAATTACTCCATCAAATGCTGTATGATTTCACAACGCATCAAATTTGTGATATTTCGACGAAATTCTGCTGCTTCTGCTTGATGAACGCATCAAACTTTAAATAGAGAAAATTTGGCGACGCTAATGGAGGGACGTGACCATTGAATTCTTCTCAATCGGAATACATTAGGTCTGTGGTTTCCAAACTTCACCAAGCCGCGCCCCCATATCATGTCCAATAACAATTATTTAAGAAAACTTGACCTACAATTTTGATGTAGCTTATATATGATAATATTAAATGGTATAACAAAAAAATGTAATAAAACTCAACGAAACTTACAATTTGCTAGTGGGATGTGTTTGCTATTCAGCACAAATTTCTTGGAATATGGGTGTCATTGATGAGATGGTAACTTGCAGTCAAGCAGTTCCTTATCAATTATTAGCCGAGATAGATACTTGTTCTTCATGACAGTAACAGCGGAAAATCCAGTTTCACATAAGTATGAAGTTACAAACGGAAGTAGAATATTAATGGCTTTTTCTGATAGAACAAAATATTCTCTGGAGACGCAGCGAAAACTGAGGAAGTTTTTCAGGATCGAATACCTGACGAAACAAATTATCACTCGATAAATCAATCAGTTGTTCCTACTCTGAATTCGACAGTCCAGAGGGCTAAAAAAGGATTTCCTATCCATTCAAATCTTTCAATTTACAAGTCTTTAAAATATACTGCAAACTGCGCCTGTAACTCCCTTGGGTGCTCCATGAATAGTTTTATATTAGCTTTAATTTCACTACTACAAAGAAAATTTTCTAAAACAGGAAACATGTAAAAACATTTATACTCGAAACTTCTTTTCCATATCCCAGTTTTCTGAGGAATGCATTTATTTTATCTTTCTGGTAAAGAATGTTCATTTGAGGTCCTTGCAAAGAATTCAAATTGTTTAATTTTTCATAAATGTCCACCAAGTAAGCCAATTTTTGGTTGAAATGTTCATCATACATTAGGATTGCATCCACATTTTCGCATTCCCTGAGAAAAACTCCAATTTCGTTCCTCAGTTCAAAAATTCTCTGAACCACTTTTCCAAGAGATAACCAGCGAAATTCGTAATAATAGAGCAGAGCATTTTGCTCTGCGTCCATTTCATGGCACAACTTAGTAAAAATTCTCACTTTCAACGGACTACTTTTGATGTAATTTATTATTCGTACGACATCTTGAAATACTGTCCTTCGTTCCTCACTCATGTTTTTAGACACAAAAGCCTGTCTGTGAAGCACACAATGTGTCCAGAGAGCAAGAGGTGCTTTTTTCTCACAAGGGCCTCAAGTCCTGCATTTTGACCAGACACAGACTGAGCTCAATCTATACACAGCCCAACACAATTTTCTCACTTAACATCATTTTAAAGCAGAAATTCGTCAATTATTTAAAATATTTTTATAGATGTAGCCCTATCTTCAATTTTTTGCAAAATAACAAGTCTTCTTTAATATAATTACCTGTGATATATCTCACATAAGCAATTAAATGAGCATCCTTCACGACATCAATTGCCTCATCTACTTGCAGGGTAAAGCGAGTGTCCTTAATTGTTTCAATTAATTATTCGCAAATATCTTCAGATATGTCTGAAATTCTTCTTCCTACAGTGTTGTCTGCAAGCGGAATGCTGCGTAACTGATTTGCGTATGATTCGCCTAGACATCATATCAATAGCATAAGGCAATATCAAGGTTTCTCCAACTAAATGAGGCTTCTTACAACTAGCAATTCTATAATAAACTTTGTAAGAGGCGAGCAATACTTTTGAGCCAATGGTTGTCGTTTTAGCCAACACTTATCTTTGCTTATGTAAATTTTCTAATTTTCTCTAGAAGAAATCCGTTGTTTTGCGAATATAATTACTATGCTGCGTTTCAAAATGTCTTCTCAACTTATTAGGCTTCATTCTATCTGCAGCCAAGATATTCGTGCATAGTACTGTTAGTACTAGTGAAGCCAAGAGACAGATATTTCTTGTATTTTCTAATTTTCGGAGTTTTACATGCTTTCTCGCTTTTACTGGAAGTTTGGTCACTATCTTTCCTCTTACCTGTCAAGAACTTATCCATTTTTCAAGGGCGAAAAATATTTACTCGATAATCGAAGCAATCGCTTTCAAATTAATCAATTTCCGAACTTAACAGTGAAAGGTAAAAATATAAAAAATTGTAATAACTAGTTACACTAACACTAGTAGCTGTAAATTAACTGCTATAGCACAACATAAGTTACTACACAAATGATATTTTTACAAGGGGCCGTCACTATAATTTTAACCAGTGTCTGTTATACCTCTTTTTTTCTTTTCATTATATCCTTTCAAATGGTCACTATATTCTCTACTTTTCAATGCACATGAACTGGGAGATATATTCAAAACATGGAAGCCAGAACAAAACTGATGAAATCCGAAGCTATGGGAACCCGAGGGGGGAAAATTATAAACAGAGACATTTAGGAGCCACATAACCAATAAAATATACACGATTTCATAAGGGACGTGGAAAGATGTAGCTGCTTCATTGTAGCTTTTGAACTTAAGAGCCAAGAGAGGTATTAAACTGACTCAACGCGATACTCTCTAAGCGAGAGGGTAAAATGAGAATGTCTCATCGTAAACAAAAACATCTTGGAGGACTGGTCCTATACTAAGCTGATGACATTACGAAGCTGTGGAAATACAGGGAGCGTCCGCTTAATGTAAGTCCGCTAAACATACATCCGCTGAGACGTACATTACATATTGACACCATATTCCGCACCGACGTACGTACTGTCCGCTGATACGTACATCGAATATCGCACACACGGGTAAAGAGAGGGGGTGGCGAAAGTTTAGTCCAAACCCATACAAAAAGACCGGTAACTTAATGTTATAGAGCAGGGGTTGGCAACCTTTTCACGTACGAGGGCGCAATTTATATTACTGAGAACGTGAAGGGCGCATAAGAAAGATCAGTTGATATCTCTCTGTATCAGTGGTCGGCAACCTCTTTATTTTAAGGGCGCAACTTTAATTATTGGGGGCGTGAAGTGAAGTAACAATAGTAGATGTGTACCAATATTTATTAAAATGATATTTTTGTATATACAAGAGAAAAACTATTAAAGAATTGATTATAAAAACATGAAAAATAAATCAATGTGAAACTTGGAACTGCATCTTTTCAGCCAACTTGCTATAATTTGGCACATAGCTCGAGATACCTGATCTTAGGCAGTTGTCTAAATTGTAATCGGTGAGTCTCGATCGGTAGTTGGATTTCAAGTGTTTCATGCTTGAAAAAATGGACTCGCAAGTGTATGCTGAAGCACAGTAAGAATATATTTTTAGGGCACATTTTCTTAATAATGGATAGCAGCGATTTTCGTAAACTAAATTCCAAAAGTTTTCATCATTTTTATGTGACCTTAAAATGATATAATTTTGTATATTTATTATTTCCATTTCTGAGTCCACGGTGTTAACGACATTAAAGGAAGTTCCAATATTAACAGGCATATCATTGTCCATAAAATTGAACGGATCAGCAAAGAATGTTATCATGGGTTCTACTTTAGAAAACTGACGAAACCTAAAATTTAATTCCTTCAGGAGAGTTTCAATGTGTTGTGAAAATGGTTCAGTGGTTAAAATTTTCATCAGTCAGACTCTCAATAATATATTTTAAATTTGGGAAATGTGATAATGAATTTCTCTCTAGGTGAGACTTCAACAATACCAATTTACATTTGAATGCATCTACTGCACTTATCATTTTTGCAATGTGTTGATTTTTCCCTTGCATCTCCATATTCAGCTCGTTCAATTTTATAGTTATATCGACAAGAAATCCGAAAGCCATCAACCAAGCTTTGTCATCCAACTGTGCATAATATTCATTTCTTGACGTGAGAAATTCCTTTATCTCCTTTATGAGATTTATAAACCTCACAAGTATTTTGCCTCTGCTAAGCCATCTAACTTCGGTATGTAAAAGGAGATCATCGAATTCGGCATCTTCACCTTGTAAAAGCAGTTGAAACAATTGGTGTTGCATTGGTACGGCTCTTATGGAATTTATTATTTTTGTAACTGTTTTCATGACATGTTGAAAATGAAGAACTTTTGCGCATAACATATCTTGGTGTATAATGCAGTGATATGAAATAAATTTTGGAAAGAGAGGGTCTTCTTTACATAGCGCAATAAATCAATTTTTACAACCTGTCATCGAAGGTGCACCATCTGTAGTAATTGCGGCCAACTTCATTAATGGTATATTACTTTCTTGGACATATTTTTAAAAAGCTGAAAAAATGTCTTCGCCTCTTGTTCGTTCCTTTAATGGAAGAATTTTAAGAAATTCTTCCTTTCCTGAAAAATCATTAAACACCATCTTCACAACCATAGCCAACTGAGAAGTGGCTGATATGTCTGTTGACTCATCCAGTTGCAACGAGAAGAAAATACATTTTTGTAAATAATTTGCCTACTCTTTCTCCATATTGGTTGCATTAACTTCAATTCTTCTTGTAACTGTTCTTGCTGATAACTGAATCGTGTTGATTGCTGGGGTAATTTCATCTTTATTTTTAAAATCTTCGAAAAGTGAGTCAGCAATTGCTAACATGGCTTCTTTTACAATCTCGCCATCTTCAAAAGGCATTTTCCTCTTGGCCAACAAATGAGAAATTTTAAGTGATGCAATAGTTGCTCTTTTTGATCGCTGCACTGGTCTGGTAAAAATGCTCTGCTGTTTAGTTAAAATGGATTTCATATCAGAAATTTTCTTTTTCCTGATCTCAGAGTTTAACGGATAACTAGTATTAAAATTTCCGTGGACCATATTAAAATGTCCTTCAACATTACTTTTCTTTGAAAGTGCGACACAAGCATTGCACAACAAACAAACACTTTTCTTTCAAATCAATAAAACAGAATTGTTCTTCCCAATCAACATTGGAGTAATATGTCCTTTGCCTCTTATTACTCATAATGGGGATGAAATTTTCTACAAATGAATTAATAAACACAACACACTGAATATCGGGAAAATATCAGAAATATTGTGAACTGTTGGTCAATTTAAATTGATTTATGTTTAACCAATGAAGAGGGAAATGAGCTATCACTGGCTGATATTGTAAGAGACGAAGAAAAATCTCCCAACCCCTGGACTTTGTATACTAAGCGAAGAACGGAACTCCGAAACCAACGACTCACAACAATAACTCAAGCCAAGTTATGCTACAAGACGGAGGACAGAACTCCGAAACCAACGACTTTCAACAATAACTTGAGGCAAGTTATGCTACAAGACGGAGGACAGAACTCCGAAACCAACGACTTTCAACAATAACTCAAGCCAAGTTATGCTACAAGACGGAGGACAGAACTCCGAAACCAGCGACTTTCAACAATAACTTGAGGCAAGTTATGCTACAAGACGGAGGACAGAACTCCGAAACCAACGACTTTTGACAAGAACTTGGGAGTTGCACGCGACATAGGGAAATAGTTTTCCCGTATCGAGCGCCTACCTCCAAATAGCCTGAACCGGCTAACGGAGCTATATTACGACGGGTTGAGAACAAGGACCTCAGTTAGCCTTACATAAACTAGGGGCGGAGAATTCCCTATCTTTCCGTCCAGTTCGTACGAGAACTTTTGTATGAATTGTCAGCACAGGCACGGCAATCACATAAACACGATAGCGGCTTCTCCTACTCTCGGCGAGTAATCTCCGAAAAACGCTGTGAAGGATGTATTTATACTAGGGCAGGGTAGAAAGAAGGGAAAGGGACGTGGATAAACAAGAGAGGGGTAACGGAGGAGTCATTATGAAAAGAACTTTGTTAATGACAACAATGTCTTTATCCAACAATGTATGTCCCCATTCTGTTCGCTTAAGTCGCTAAGTCCTGACCTTGACGATGTTATTTTGTAACAGACATACGATTCGGCTCGGTGTGATGTAAGATTAAGATGTTGGTTACAAAGTCCTATTCTTCATCTTGTTCCGCAACTTATTGGTCTTCTGAGAGTTTTCCGTAATTGTTTAACTTGAGTTCTCTTTTTGGCTGGCGGGCGACACACAAATGTCTTGCGGGCGCCATGGCGCCCGCGGTCACCGCGTTGCCGACCTCTGCTATAGAGCGATGCCCAGGTTTTCACGTAAGGTGACGCTTCTGTTTGGAGGGAAAATTTGGAACTGTGTAATCACGATGTGCTCTCGGTATCGTAATGTCACCACGAGATGTCCCTCACACCCTTCCCCTCCTGTTTTAATTCGATAATCGTAGCAAATATAAATTGGATGGATAGAAGAAATGGACTTAAATGAAAGAATGTTGAATTGCATTTAAGAAAACAAATTTATTAGCTTATATCACACATTGCGAAAGTACAAAGTCACGCCCTGCCACTGCACATTTGTCTCGTATTAGATACTCGCCAGAATCCCAAAATCGTACTCATGCAGCAATGGAGGATTTCTGTAACTCAAGATGACGGATAATTTCAGGCAAGAAAGCTTTTTTAAATTGTTATTTTAAAGTTTTATGATATTTATTTGTTTTAATATATTGTAAACATGCTTAAATTTATTGTTAGTTAATTTATCAATACAATGGTGCAATATTCCAACATGATTTTGAGTGAAAAAATATGTGCTTTTCCATTTCGGGAACGCATCTCCATTTCTAACATTAAATTAAATGGAAAATGACCGTCCGCTTAACGTACGGGTTTTCAAGAACGTAACCTGCACGTTAAGCGAACGCTGCCTGTATATGGCACTATAGTAGGAGAATGGTCTAGGCCTCAAGGTAAACAAAGACGCAAACGATATTTCCAAACCACTCAAGAATGAAATTTTACAGCCGCTTAAGGGCTAAGCAGACATTGAATCTGCCAAACCTTTCGCGCCCCCCTGCTCTGTTCGTCGCGCCCCCCAGAAGGGGGGGGGCAACAGTTTGGAAACCACTGCATTCGGTGATGCTTCGAATAAACATTTTGCTAATTCGTCTATTTCTTTTTGGCAAAATTTATTATCGCAATTTCTATTTCTTCGTTACGCAACGTAAAAACGGCGTTATGATAAAAAAAATGTAGTTCCTAAATATAGGTAATCTAGATCAGCGTTTCAAGACCTTTTTGATAATACGGCCCACATAAGCTTCAGGAAATTATCCGCGGCCCACCAAAATTACAAGAAATTTTCAGCGGCCCATCTATATATCAATACGTGCACATATGTATAGGCAGAAGGAAATTCAATGATGTCGACTAAAAGAAGCGGGCTATTAAAAAAAGTAACTTTCCAAAAAACCCGACGGAAGGCATAACGAATGCTCGGCCGCTTGATTGAGAAAATGCCTCTGTAAAAATTCAAAAGGAGTCGCTTCAAAAGAAGGATTTTATGACTCGTGGAATCCCCCTTTTTTAAATATGGATCACGATTTTGACAGAAATAAAAATACTGAAATAGAAGGCGCGCCGCCGTGACATCCAATTACGAGGATATTTTCGAAATTAATGGATTAACTCCGGGAAAAAACACCTTCAAAATGTACGGAATTACAGGTAATAATAAATTATAAAAAATATTATATATATTAGTAATTAAACTCCAGTTTCCAGGCATAAATACGAAATAATTTCTAAACGAAAACAATTCTAATGATCCATATTCATTCCCGAATCAACTTCTCGACGTACTTCTAACACAAAATGGCACAATTAACACAGCCTCATCAAAATTAATAAATTATTTACTCACACAAAACTAGCTGTCGACAACTCGAGCAAAAATGTGGAAGAATTTCGTGAATTAATCGAGTTAAAGATTTTATACTACGTCTTCCCAAAGAGAGTCGATCGTGGCTAAAAGGTTCGCAAAGAGCAGGAGCACTATTATATCACCGTATACATACGAAAATCCAAAAAATAAAAACTTCAATCGCCCTAGCCGTCAATCGGTTATAAATGTGTTGCATGGAAAAATGTAATTATATTTCACGGAAAACTAATCCGAAATTCAAATGAAAAGGTAGAAAAACGATAACTTCACGCGAGGATATGTCTGAAATGACATGTACAGGTTTCAACTTCCTCGATTAATCACGCACGTGCGGTTAACTTTTTTCACTTTTTTTCATTCGAGATAATAACATAAAATAACGCAACAAAACCACAACGCCATATGTATAACAAACTGTTTATTGTTTGTTTGTTTTTCTGGCTATTCAGCCTCTTTGACTTATAACCATAACTCCTTCCACACCGGACACACACAAGGGAGGAGGGAAACCCGGTGCCGGCATGAGTGTACTCATTACGAAGAGCATAACAGCAATTTTTTTACGATAAACTAATAAAGATTGAACTGAAAATCTGCAAATCACGAGAATTTAAAAAAAATAATTATCATGCTCACTTCATACCTCGAATCCAATACATGATTTAGGTAATTCCCTTATAACTGTAGAGAAAATGAGGATTTCATCCACGAAAGTAATCATCCTCGGGTGCAACACACCCATCATTGATTCTAAAAGGTATTCTATTTAAAACGACAATTTTAAATTTCAAAGGCGACTGTAATGAATGTGGAACTGTACCCAGAAAACAAAAAATGTCGCAGAAAACTGACAATATAATGACACAAATGCGAATGGCGGTAGACCATGAACTGGAAATGGTAGAGAAACACTGAAGTATCCCATTAAGTGATAGCAAAACACAAGGGTCATCATGGGTAAATTACGCCTTTACATAATAATAAATCGTGTCAGGCGACTTTTATTGGGACACAATTGCTATAAGCATGACAAACGAGAATAACTGCAGAACATCACAGCGTCTATAAAACATTTCCATTGTTAGAATAAACGTATCCGATATAACCATCAACATGCTCAATAATGAAGCAGTCTCATTTTTCGTACGTGGCCTCCCACCTAACAACCGAAGACAAATGGCGTAAGCTTAATAACCTGAAAAATTAAGGAATTCAATCGTAACATGTTAAAAAAATGTTTTCTTTAGGGAAATGTGGAGAATATTAAGTTGGGAATCCCCGAGAAAAATCTGATAAGTACCGATTTCTACAACGGCAAGAAAGGAAATCGGCCATTAGCTAAATCTAAACAACGTTTCAAACATTAGCGTTTCGTGAAATTTAAACGGAAAACGCGGTTTTTTAATGGCATTGGTGCGTTGAGCTTGAAAATCGATAGCGTTGGACGGGCAGTCTCGGTACAAATATCGCGCAAATGTTGAAGTGGCTCTCGAAAAAACACCAATAAAATAATGGCACGCTGCAATCTTGCCTCGAATTCCAACTCCGTCCACCGCGAGACTCTACAAAGCGCCAATGCGGAAATAATAAATATGGATTTTAATTTTAGAAATAAGGTTACGGACAAAGGGAGAATCGTAAAATGTGCACAAAGCTCGCCAATAGCGACGTCTTTTGGCTTTAACCGTAGCCACGACCGCTTTTAGAACCGCTTTTTTGAGGTATAAGACAGAATGAACCTGCTTTCCAAATCGGTCTCCGTGGTCGTTAATGCCTCAAAGTGATGGTAATGATTTTGAAACGAGCTCGGCAAGTGGAAGACCCGGGTTCCATTCACGGTCATAGCAGAATTTTTTCGTTTCAAAAGTATTCCCAACATTGCAGATTAGACCTGTCTGCATAGGAGCTTGTGATCATTTCATTCCATAAATTATTCAAACTGATGGAAGGGGAATAATACATTTCCTATGTCACATCAAAAATATGCTCACATTTGTCGAAAAGTGAAAAATCAAGACTGCGAAACGTATTCTATATGACGGGCCGCATTGGTGGTTGCGAATTCTTCGGTGGGCTGGTTTATTATCTTATCAGAAGCTAACTCAATAGAGAATTATCGTCTTATGGCTGAAAAGAAAATCAAGAATAAGCATTTCAATATCGAGAAAACTGAAAAAGTAGACCAAAATCCCGTGGCTTGGGACCTAGCTCATTCCGTATACAAGGATTATCCGTAAAACCGCTATTTGGTGTTGTACCCATAGAATTATTGCTAAATACACTAAAATACGAATGACAATGGAAAGTAACGACAGTGTAATTACGATGATATATTTTAAAAACAACAGTACATAAAGAATACAAAATTATTGCACAAATAGTTTATGCATTCACCGCATAGGGGCCAATTTTGAAACTATAGGGAACCAAATTCAAATCCTACCACCTAGTTTTTTCTGCATTCCGTAAAACCGGTATTTCCGTTAAAACGGCAATATGTAAAACTGGGATTTTGGTGTAAACACCTTAGGCATCTCCAATAGCCATTACAAGGCTATGAAAAACCATGTGCCTATTTCGACTACAATGCACCTGTCTGTTCTTTTTTGAATCTACTTTCGGTGAATTGTCACCGAGGGCAGCTAATAAATCAGGAAGCAAACGACGATTCAAATGACGATGCCTCGGAAACTGAAAATGAAAGTGAAGATGAATTCGTTTCGGAAACGAAGGCGAATTTATTGAAGAGGATGTTTGTATGAATGCAAGCATTTGCAAAACGGTACAGAAAATTCATAAAATTGTCAAATTATTCAGAAAATCACCAGTACGGAATGCTCTATTACAAAATTATATAAAATCTGTAGAAAAAAATAAATGCAACTGCTATTGGATTGCAAAACCCGTTGGAATACTATGGAAAGTATGATAGAAAGATTTCTTAGAGTCAAGTCTTCTATTCCAAGATCTTTGCATGATCTAAATCTAAGCCATTTGTGGATACCAGAGATTGATGATGCAATAGCATCGAATATACTGAATATTTAAAAAACGGTCATAATAGCGATTGAAGCTATGAGTCGCAAAGATGCTAACATTTTAACAGGTTAGTGTGTCCTCAAATTGGTATTTAAGGCTCTAGGCGAGAATACTTCAGAAATAAGCGCGAAACTCCTCATTGCAAAAAAAACAAATTGCCAAAAGAAGAGATAGGTCGTTAATTTCAATGATAAAATTTCTTCAAGATCTCAATTGCCTTCAGATAGCTGAAAAGGACATTTTTTGCCATTAGTTCGAAAAGCGAAATTATCAAAAGAGCTAAAACAATCATGAAAATACTTCAATTATTCAAAAGATAAGAATAATGCTTTTACTCTGAATCATGTTCAAGAACCAGGTCAGAGTCTATATCAGCAATTGGAAGAATCAATCCGTCAAAGCCAGATGCCAAACCAAATAATTGATGATGATGATGTCAGGCAACTGAAAATATAACAAGTAATTTGGAACAACTGAGAAATGCCTTAAATACAATTAAATCAACATCTACTCAAAATGAAAGGAATTTCTCCATTTCCGGACACTCCAAAAGAAGAGCAAGATTATCAGATAAATCAATAGACTTTCTTTGTATTTTTAAAATTACTTCTTGAAATGTAAGGAAAACTAATATATGAATATCAGTATTTTTTTCTTGATCCTTAGTACCTTATAAGCTTTGTTTATGATTAAGATTCAGATTTAATTCATTTAAAAAGTGAAAAATGGTATTCATATCGAAATTTATTCCATGTAATGTTGAAGAAAATCATTATTATCAGATAAATCAGCAGACTTTGTTTAAAAAACACTTCTTGAAAATTATGATACCTAATACATGGATAGGGGTATTTTGTTCATGATCCTTAAGTATCTTATAGAGAGAAAATATTTTAGCATCCTTACTTCCCAATTCTACTTTTTAAGAAAAAGATATTTAATATCACACGATAATTTTTTTGTTCTCGAGAATTCTCGAGAAGGCAAGATATATTCTCGAATTTTCGAGAAAAAAATATCGCGAAAAAATAGAAATCTCAAATCTCGAGAACAGAAAAAAGTCGAGAAATCACAATCACTAGTATCTCCAATACCAATAACAAGGTTATGAAAAACCAGATGAGCATTTCGGCTACAATGCAGCCGTCATCAGTGGTGATTCATCGAAATTAGATTCTAAAAAAGTTGTTATAGCTATTGGAGATACGTAAGATAAGTACTTTTTCAATTTTTTTGGTATTGGTGCTTATTCTTGAATGTTTTCAGCCATAGGACGAGCTCGATAAATTTTTAGCGAATTGGTTACAGGAATGAATAGGATTTTCGATTCGTTAGGGATGGCGAAATTAAAATGCCATTTAAGGTCGCTCTTTAACTTCAAGTAATCTCCTTATTTATCCGATAGAGGAGCTGTAGATATTGGTCGATGTATGTTAATTGTCGTACTTCCTTGGGGATTTCCGATGGCGTTCGACAGGGAAACTTCCACTTTAAAGATGCGAAAACTAAGGAGAGTCGATTACCTCCAAGCGTTTTAGCGGTGTAAGAATTTTAAGCGTCAATCGCGTTTATCATGCTTCGCAATACTGTATCGTATGAACGTATCGATTCCGGAAAAAACAATCGCCGAATTCGGCAGTTCGAACCCAAAAATATCCACGTCTATAGCGCATTCCACACTTAGTTGAGAGTATGGTGACTTATGGGCTATCACCATCTCTCTCTTTTCCATTGCTTTTCCCTATAGCTCTCTCCTCTAATCCCGCTCAGTTGCCAAATTTGTTGTGATTATAGTGATATTGTCGTTTAAGTAAAATTATGACACTCAATCATAGTAAATTTTATGCCGAGCCTATGTATATCTTAATTTTCTAAAAATTCGAGAAAGTTATTAAAAATAAGAAAAACTAAAAATGTGAACACGGTAAGTTTTTTATGTATCTTTAAACATACAACTTCATATCTCAGCTTCTACTGATCCAATAATGTCAATTTCATTCGTCATGCCTCTCGAAGGATTGTTTATAACGTTATATAAATGATAAATTTATAATAATTATCAAACGCCTTTAAAAATTTAATAACATTGTTATTTCTCCAAAATCATTTCTTGGGACATGAAAAAGTCGGTGTTTGGGAAACTTTTTTCTAATTGATTTAGAGGATACATTGAGCGAACGAAACGTATAAGAATGTTGAAATTTATTTTTGGAAAAGACCACAATCCAATAACATTTGCGGTTCTTACGATACAGACATTTAAACAAAAGCGTGGTACAGCGCCTAGAAACGGAGCGGCGGCTGAGACTCGGCGCCAGATCTAGATATGTATTAACTCCCAAACTTCTTTAAAGGCTGTCTAAAACCAATCGACATATTTCGCGATACCCACCACCGACAGTAAATAAAATTGAAATGAGAAACATTCATCATGAATAAATTTCCACGCTTTATAATTTAACTAATAAAAGCTTAATATTAGCCACTTTAATAATTTCATTAGAAAATAACGTCAAATTCATATAAAAAGTTTGTCCGTTAATACATTTTCGGTGACGCATTGACATTTGTAATAATAAATAAGTATTACGCGAATGAATGTATAAATGCCAAATTGTAATATAAGGCTCATTTGCAACGCATTAGGTATATTTTGGTTAATGAATTAATTCAAAATAAATGAATAAATAAAAAAATCGGATTCCACGAAAATTAATATTCGAATCTGGTACAAAATCAAAAGATCTTTCTAAAAAAGATTACTTAAGGCCTAGTTGCACATCAACAAACCCCAGAAAATGCTCATGAATTTCCACATTATTTGCATACTTATCAGAAGTCGGCAAAATAGACACATAACGTACAATCATTGTCATCTGTTCATTGTGTTAAAGGTCTGGAGTGCAGTCAAGAATAACAATAATATTTTCCAGCCTACAATTTTTCTTTTAACAGTTTTACTTAATAGTTGAATGATTTCATTTTGTATATTTTTCCCAAATAATGGTTAAGTGTTTCTTTATCTTTCATTCTTCTCACATGCTCTTTCATTACAGGATCAAACTGTGCAAGCAACTCCACAATTTTCAGAAAATGTCCATTGTTATCCACGTACAGTTGATCTGTGCTGCCTCGTAAGGCCAAATTTTGAGAGCCATGTAATTTTATTATAGAAAAAAGACGCTGTAGAACACCTCTCCAGTGTTGAGCATTTTCATCAAGTTGCCTCTGCTGAAATGAATCTATTGTCGATCCGCAATCCAATCTTTGGATCAGGGAGTTCATGTTCTAAAAGAATTCAAATGCTCCATGCTCTTTTCATGCAAACTTAATCTATTCTTAATTTTGTTCTAATCATTAAAGCCTTTGTCAATCAACGCGATTTCCGTCATAAAAACAATGCCATTGAGGTAGACTCGATTAGGACTAACTGCCAAACAAATTAAAATATCAAAATTTGTATAATCCCGATTTCGTTTTTTTAGGAACTTGGGGTGACGTTAGTCCTAATCCTGAGTTCGATTCCAGACATTCTAACCCCGTTTGACTTACATTGAAACTCGCAAAATGATCCTGCAGAGTAGTACAAGAGTAGTGTTTTCGATTTCTATGAAAAATACGCTATTCTGTTGGTAACCAGGGACAGTTTTCCAAATTTTATTATGATCGCTTGTGGCGGAAACAACGTCTCTTTCAAAATTAACCCCGAAAGATTTAAGTTTTGAATCGATCAGTTCGATCGTCTTTTCTGCAGAACAAGAATCGTGCATTCGCATTAAACCCAAATTTTCAGAATCACCATCGTGATAATATATATGCATCTTCATGTATCGGCGATTTCGAAAACTAGTCCATTCATCTATGGATTGACTAATTTTTTGCTTTTTGCTTTCATTTGACTGATTTTTAGTACTATTTCTTGTTTTACGATGTCATCAAATTTGAATATCAATTTCATTACGGTTGTTTTGGCAATGTAAATCATTGAGATCTTAGGCTTTTCCGAATAAATTCACTTTTCGCAAATGGTGGATATCGCTATTCCATCTTTGGCAGCAAGCTCTGAAACAATTTTTTCAAGTCTAGTGCTATTCTTGCTTATCATTAAAAATATATCGATGGTTTTAACTTTTTTGGAAGTGCAAGGCACAGAAACCTCATTCAGATTTCGTTTCATGGCATTCACACCGACCGTTGATGATGCTTTACATCCTAGTATTTTCTGACAGAGATTGCATTGCGCTTTATCGTCACTTCTCTTAAAATATTTCCAAACATCATTATATCCACTCATTTTTTATGGCCTAAAATAAAATACCAGCAAAAAAAAATAAAAAAATATTAAGATGATATATTTGTATTAAAATTACTTAACCAAATATTTGTACTAACAAGTTATATTTCAATGGAAAAGGATTTAATGTGTATTATTGAAAATAAATGTGGCTATCAAGATCGAAAACGAATAATTAAAATATGTTCACCTGAAATGATTCGAGAAGTTCAGGAAGTGTAGCCAAAGACAAAACCTGTTTGCTTGCTGAGGATAACTCTTTATGACTGAGAGATATTGATACACAGTTAATTAATTTTGAAGAAGCTATATGAGTACAGTTGGCTGTTTCATCTTCCAAAAGGATCTGATAGCTCCAGATCAGGCATGTCAGACTCATGGGAGCATTGAGGCCATTTTCAGGTCAAGTCCATGACCTGAGGGCGGCAGGTTGGATTTTATTTTTTTGTCTAGTTTTAGAGTGATCAAAAGGACAAATTCAATAATAAATGCACCACAATGTATTACAAAAACAAAACAAAACTCCCACTCATTTTTAAAACTACATTTTTTTTTATTTTTGTCTGACATTTTACTGACCTTACTTCATGAACATTATAAATAGAAAAGTAAGTGAAACTTACAGTCGAATAGTTTGAGCCGGACTGAAGGGCAAAGTCTTGAAACTGATGGATATCCAAAAATATTGTAAAGGCAGTGTGCGGAAATAATGTATTAGATGTACGTGGCACTAGTCCACAACATAAAGAAATGCACAGGCACCTTAAGAAATTACGGTATTTTGAACATGGATTATTCCAAACCAAAGGAAAGAGAGGGATTAGAAAATTCACAACGCACCCGTATTGCATATGTGAAAATCCACACCAGATGCCTTCTTATGTCTTATCCCTGGCCAAGGAGCCCGGAATCTCATAAGAGAAACTGCACTGTCTGTATGAAATATGAGCCACTTGTTCATAGCAAGTCTATTTACACCCTCTGTAAGCAAAACATTAGTCATTAGCTCATAGCTCTTTGATTAAAATTTTCAACCATGTCCCTCAGCTAATGACTACGTATGAATTGAGGGAGAGTGTTATCCGGGAAAATAGACGCATTAAGAAGAATCAAACGCTCCTATTGTTAAATTCATAGAAGGCGAGCGTCCTGAGGAGGATGAAAACAAACGAGATGAGTTTGTTGATGGGAAGAGACGGGTGACATCCCGCCGCCCAGTGTCGCAAAAACGCATCGAATAGAATGAGTGGCCGTGACCAAATGGTGGGCTATACTTTGTCCACAACAGACACAAAGAATCAATGTGTATAAACAACGTAATAACAACGCCGAGAATGGCGCCAGATGTGAAGAATCAGACCGCAAAACAAACGAAGCTGCGAGACTGCAAAAATATATAAACTGCTAGAGATTGTACTGCTACGTCATTATAAAATTATCACAAAAGAGGTCACTCAAACAGACATCCTACGGAAAATAGGTTGAAAAATGTAAAATGCTTCATGGTTTAGAGCGAAAAAATTTCTCGAGAATTTTTTCGAGACTCGAGATTCTCGAATGATGGAGAAAAAAATTTCTCGAGAAATGAGAATTTGAAAGAAAGGGAATTTCTCGAGAATTCTCGAGACGAGATTTCTCGAGCACAATCACTACGAGATACCCAATACGTGCTTACTTTTTCAATTTTTTGACGATTAAGTGCTTGATCTTGAACCTGCTGCCAAAGCAATATTATCAGCTCAGTAAATGGATAAAACTTTTAATGAAGTGCATATTCTGAGGAAGAGAACAATAACAACAATTTATAGAACTGTACGTGGTTCAAGGAGCATCATACAGAAAATGAAACACACTATAGGCTACTTGTAGACATCGATAG
Organism: Tanypteryx hageni; assembly: GCA_028673005.1. NCBI lineage: Eukaryota > Metazoa > Arthropoda > Insecta > Odonata > Petaluridae > Tanypteryx > Tanypteryx hageni. The sequence continues at coordinate 183,836,925 of CM054120.1, read as the reverse complement.
GTCAAGTCACCCGTAAAATAAAATTCTAACAAGATCGCGTTAACGAAAAAAATGAAACAAAAAACAAGCTTTGGATAACATTAAGGAGTCCCTTCAAATATCGAGAAAACACATTATATCGTATTTTCCAAAATTAACAATAAGAACTTTAGAAACAGAAACATGTATCGTAAAAATAACAGCGGCATTACGCCGCGCCAATATGGAGTGTCGGAAGGAGTTTACGCCTTCCTAAAAGAGTCAGGGCCAAATCCATGACTTCCCCTCTCATCGACCATATTTAGCAAGCTATTGAACACTCAATCGACTCGTGGCTCACAGGTGAGCGAGTGCCGACCTTGAGGTTTTATATTTGCCTTGGAGCAATCAAAGCGGGAAGGAGAAATGGAAAAATAAGTTCTCTCGAATGGGGCACTACTTTATTATTAAGTGATAGAATTGTACTTCGTACGCTATATAGATTCCGTGCTCATTAGTAGCTACCAATGAATCAGAGCCTCCAAGAGCTTACAAGGGCCCTGGGGAATGGTTGGCATAAGGCCCCCAGCCCCCTCTCAGGGAAAAGGGGGCTGTGGGGCCACGCGAATGAATAAAAAAGCTAGCGAATAAATATATTTTCATAATTACATATCAAAATATAAGAAAGGTGGAGGTTTTTATGGAATAGTTGAAATTCAAACGATCCGTCGCTGTAATAAGCAATCCAGTTGACTATCGTTATCCGCGTGTTCGCATATCCGAAGTTTTATTTGGGTATCATGAGGAGCATCGCTATCCCTATCCGCGTCCAAGGTGGAAGCTGCCGCGGATACCTCTTCCTCTCCCCCCACCCTCCCCCACTCTCCCACTACCCCCCTCTCCCACTCCCCCCTCTATCACTACCCCTCTCCCTCCTCTCCCTCTCCCCCCTCCCCCGTCTCGTGTCTCAATATGTATGAAAATTAGATGTGTAAATGATTAATTTAATCGTGAAAGTTCGAAATCTTGCGCTTACGGGAACGCAACCCCTATTATATGTATTAAGCTTACTGTTTTGCGCGGATCCAATATATGCGGCGATTTTCAGGAACGCAATCCCCGCGTATAACAAGAGTGAACTGTATTTCTACATACTTAACTATCATACGTTGCATTTTGGCAATTACGTTTAACACTGCGAGTATTGGCAAAACGGTAAGAAATGATTATCTCTATAAAGCTTATGTTCAACACTCATATTTTCTTGCTCGATCAATTATTTGTAAATATTCTTAAATTTCATCTCCTCTTTCGGGTGCCCCAGAGGCCCGGGCTCCAATATCCTCGACCACTCGGTTGACCTGCCACTTATATGACGTGGAAGTCCTAAGGAGAACACATTTTTTATTGTGTGAGGTATTCCTGGGAATACGGACTCGGAACCCTGGATAAAATACGCGTGGCTGAAGTAGCGAAATGAGATGTTTACCGGCTTAAGTGCTTATAAGTAAAAACGTTAATAGGATATTGACAATAAAAAAGGCATAATTCCAAATTAAATGTTTCTTGGTACGGAAAGTAGGCGGTAACGCTATGATTTGAAGTTAATAATTTACGCACGTACAAGCATAAGCAAAGCATAAGAACGTGTCGTAATTAAGTGTCAGAAGCGCACACAAAGACAGCCGAATGGATCCAAAAAAATTCCGCCAACCCCTACAAATTATTACTTTTTCAAGGTCTAACGATAGTGGCAGTTTCATAATCAAGTGGGATGCAAAAGCTGAGAGAAGGTCCGAGACAAAAGTGGTCTGAGCGGAAAAGAGAACTGGGGTGCAGCCTTTGATTGGAACGAATCAGCAATTTTGAAAAATATTGGCTCGGATGCTACGGGTAGGCGGATTAAGTGAAGTGAGGGAAATAATAAAATAAGGAGAGGGAAAGGGAGAAGAGAGAAAGGGAGAAAAGGAAGGGAAAAGAGAAAGGGAGAAGAGAAAGGGAGAAGAGAAAGGGAGAAGAGAAAGGGAGAAAAGAAAGGGAGAAGAAAAGGGGAGAAGATGAGGGCAGAAGGGAAGGGGAGAAGGGAAGGGGAGAAGGGAAGGGGAGAAGAGAAAGGGAGAAGAGAAAGGGAGAAGAGAAAGGGAGAAATAAGGGGAGAAGGGAAGGGGGAATGGAAGAGGAGAAGGGAAGGGGAGAAGATAAAGGGAGAAGAGAAGGTGAGAAGAGAAGGGGAAAAGAGAAGGGGAGAAGAGAAAGGGAGAAGAGAAAGGGAGAAGATAAAGGGAGAAGAGAAAGGGAGAAGAGAAAGGGAGAAGAGAAAGGAAGAAGATAAAGGGAGAAGAGAAGGTGAGAAGAGAAGGGGAAAAGAGAAGGGGAGAAGAGAAAGGGAGAAGAGAAAGGGAGAAGATAAAGGGAGAAGATAAAGGGAGAAGAGAAAGGGAGAAGAGAAAGGGAGAAGAGAAGGGGAGAAGATAAAGGGAGAATAGAAGGGGAGAGGAGAAAGGGAGAAGAGAAAGGGAGAAGATAAGGGGAGAAGATAATGGAAGAAGATAATGGAAGATGATAAGGGGAGAAGAGAAGGGGAGAAGGGAAAAAAGATGGACCCAAATGCCTCTTTAGATACGCACCTCGTATGAAGATGTAGCGAAGGATGAGTGGAAAATTGCTCGATATCAAAGGGAACCGTTTCACGTCATACGACTAAGAGTGCAAATCAAAAATTCCACCGCCACGCGTTTATCCGTCGCTGGAGCAATAGATGATAATGGTAACAAAGGTATTTTGAGATGAAATGTAATCCTGTACGACGTTCCCACGGAAACTAGGGACAATATCGTTTCAACGGAAATTCTTTGACATCGCTTTAGCTAAATCATATTCATACACCCATTCAGAAATCTACGGAAGGAAAAAAAACTCGAAACAAGTTTTTTTAAAAAAGACCATAAAAATTTACTGACGAAGCCGGGACTTCATGGAACTACGCATTAAAATAGCATTAGGTTAGGCAATGATACCCGCGCTGAAAAACACCTAACCTAATCCTATATTTTTAAAGGTCTGCAAAAGCAGATTCCAAAAGCGCTTTTTAGTGCATATTATTTTATAAACGCGCGTATGTTTTCGCTCTGTCTGTCTGTGTAACCGATTAAATTCAAATAAGAAAAATAAAACTGAAAACTTCAGGGTGTACGTGATCTATGATAGTTATTCTCAAGTGTGGCCACCAGGGAATTTCAGTGCGGCCACAAATAACATCCCCTTCAGACGAGGGCTCCTCGACCCAGCTGTCATTTCTCATCTACTAAGTGTATGAGGCGTGGCATTTAAACTCCTAAGTGCGTCGTTTTACGGTAATTTCGATTTCCGAGCACATATATTCACTTGGTACGAAATTGCCATCCAATGCATGAGAGCTAGAAGCCATCTTGAATTGATTGAGGGCTGTACTACGGAGCAGACTCGAGGAAGATAAAATGACTAAGACGTCATCACAAACAAAGAACCAACTACAAAAGAGCTAATAAATCAGAGCTCAAAAGAATGAAGCTCATAACGAAAACAGGTACGCAAAAGGTACATCACCCACGCTGGAGTGGTTAACTCGATCTCTATAAAAGTGTTTTGAATAAACAGGCAGACTGAAATCTAGCTTGATCAGAATTAATTAAGAAAGATATGAGCCAGATGTGTATGTGTATATATATGTGTGTGTGTGTGTTTGCATGTGTGTGTATATATACACTGATTAGAAAATTTGAACAATGTAACTAATATTATTTGGGGTTTTGAGGTGGTAACATGAAGCGTGTTTCTTCTAAGAAAAACAGATTTTTTACTCAGCAAATTAGAAAAATGTCTGCAAGAAAATCATTTGTGATCGAGTGCGCCTGAAGGTAGAGGGAGTTTAGTCGCCACGCATACGAGACCTCCGTTGTTGAAGTTTTGTGCGACGAGTGTCTAGTTTTCAAAATTTTCACCACGCTTTATCGTGTAATATTGCGTCCAGTAGCAAGTGCGTTGGTCATATTAAAATCAACAATATAGTTACCGGTGATGATGGCGACGGCGAAACACCGCTCAGTGAAAATATACAGGTAAATAAAGTTTTGCAACAGATTTAGTTGTAATATAATTAATAAATTTGATATACCTTAAACAGGGATATTTATGAATTTTAATTCATATACAGACGTTTCTATTGATGGGACAGTTATCGCTGTTAGAAAACCCCTTTTACCGTGCCCTTCGTGAAAAGCCGACATGTTTGTTTTAGTTAATTTACTAAAACTTCATAAATTTTCTAAAAAAGGCATAAGAGCATACTAAATTATTTTAAGATATAAGGAGATAAAGAGACTGATGATGCAATTCCGAGCAAGAGTACAGATTTAAATGTTTTCCCACCTCCAAAACGTAGCCTTGATTTTAGAGCGGAAAAAAGAAAGTATAATGCAGATTAGGAAAGAAAATACTTGGTGTTTCTTAGGCCAGATTCGTCTAAAAATAGAATAGTTTGTGCGATATTCAAAACAGAACTTCGTCAAATAAAAACATATTCGGTGCAACGCCATCGCGAGTTAGAAGTGAAGATTAATGATGGGGATGCGCCTTCGTGCAGGGAACTTGTGAATGAATTGATTCAACAAAAATCAACGAAAGTGTTCCTTTCCCGTGAAGATGATCTGCATTCAAAGCTTCTTACTGCATTGGCAAGCACCATGCACGAACCGAGCAATTTACTTCGGAAGGGGTCCGAGGTCGAAAACCAATTTCCAGCAACTGATTAAATAAAAGTCCTATTCAAATAATATAACCTTTATAACGTTTTTAGTTCTCATAATTCAACGCAACAAGTGGCAGCGTAGCAAGAGGCAAAGTAGCAAGAGGCAAAGTAGAAAGTTTGTAGCGTGGTTTAATGATATATATATATTCTTACTCTGTAAGATGTCTATATATAATAGATAACATATATAGGAGGATACTAATGTTTAGGCACTTCCATAAAACCGAAAATCGCCGCGGATGTGAAATCATTAGAATTAAAAGAATATTTGTAAAGATGAAATCTCTGTCTGAAAAATGAATGTATTTTCAAGGTGAGATGATATGCTTTCTACTAGTACAACATATTAGATATAAGAGGATACTAATGTTTGGGCACTTTCAGATGAGCTGGATATTCGACATTTTTTGCCGGAAGGATTATGTGCAATACCGACTAGAAAACGAAAATCTTGAAAAAGGTTCTACAAAGAGGCCGCTAAAAATTCGAAGTTGTTTAAACAAATCTTCTAGTATTATGTATTTCCGGATGTGCAACGAGGCAGAAATTTTTTTTTGTTGGTAGAATTTATAAAAAAACTAAACAGGGATTATACAAATTTTGATATTTTAATTTGTTTGGCAGTTAAAAATTCTTAAACTTTAAACAAATAGGTAAATGTTTAGTTACTTCTGGGCAATATGGGGAGCTGAAATTTTAAAGATATTTAGAGATTAGTCTAAACAAACGAATAAACATTTCAGTGTATCTATGAAATTGTTATTGCGGTCGCTAAAAATTAATATATGAACAATTAGTTCAATGTTATTTCACTTCTAAATGTGCTACAAATTTAAAATTTGGCAGAAATGTGTGGCATTATTAACTAAATGTGGAAAAAGTATAATATTCTTAAAATTGCAAATATTAGCGATTGTTTTACTCCATTATTGTACGATAAAGAGAAAACAAAAATCGGTGCAGAGAGATATTTTGAATTAAAGCAATATTTCCAATATATCTCTGAATAACGAATGTTTTCTCGAGATGAGATGAAATGCTTGCAGTATGTAAGCATCTTCTACTAGTATATATATATCATTATATATAGACGTTCATTACAGAGGAGGAGGAGGATATAACATGATATATATATATATATATATATATATATATATATATATATATATATATATATATCATCACTACCTTTTCTTTTCCTTTAGTTAATATATATACCGTCCTTTTTTCTCCTTTTTTGTCTATATCTTTACGTTTCTTTCCTGTCGTCTTTTCCTCTTATCTTTCTCTTCCACCATGGAACTGACCCGTCTCCGTTATCATCTCCGTAGACACATTACCCTCAACTGCCAGATTGAATTTCTCAACTCCTGCCTTGCACTTTGACTCACCCCCAAATGCCTCACCATCAGAATTCCTCTTTCAGGCCTTCCTCCCCCTATCCGCGCTTCCCTAGCCCTCACGTATCACCTCGCCTCTATCCACATTATCCGTTCCACCATACACCATTATACCACCCTCTCTAACACCCACTTCGCTAATTGTAAATCTCTCGTTCTTTATCTTCGTTATTCTTCGCAATCCATATCCGACCTTCGTGCCGCTTTCCTTCAAGCGGCTAATGATATCACCGCACATCGCAACAGACTTCTCCGTAAACTCTCTCTGCTTTGCGTCCGGCACCTCAAACTTGGTCTTCCCCTTCCGTTCATAACAGCTGGCGAGGTCAACAAACCACCTCCTTCCCCGCCACTCATCGGTCAAACTCCCTGTCTTGCGGACCTCCTGGGATTCCCAACGCCACCATCACTTCATATCCTGAAAAAGACCCACGCTTTCCTAACCCGCAAACCTTTGAAGCGCTCATATTTTTCGCACACTCCTGCCACCACCTCTTCATCTTGCCAACCAGATGAAGTCTTGAACCTTTCCTCCCACGTACTTACCCCTGCCGAGAATGAACTCCTCTCACGCGGCCTTTCCTTTTGTTCCACCACCAAATTTGATCATTTTCGCCTCCTTGCCGACGTCCAGTCCTTTGCCCGCACACTACGTCTAAAAACTAACCCTCCCAAAGAAGACTCTCTCACCTCTGCCAACCCAAAACTCCCTCCCGGCCTCCCACCTACCTTTTCCATCTTCAAACCTCCTTCCCAATACATTCCACCCACCCTTCTTTCCCTACACCCGGTCGAAAAATACCTCAATTATATCCTTTCCAGAATCTCCCAACCTAACTTTTCCGATCTTATCGACCATACAGATAATCTTACCAGACGTGAAAGGCATGCCATTTCTACACTCAAATATCTTGACCATATCATCATCCTCCCTGCCGACAAGGGCACCACCACGGTTGTGATGGATCGCGCCAAATATAACGAGGAAGCCGAGCGCCAACTTTCTGACGAAACCTTTTACCATCACCTTACTTCCAACCCCACCGACCACCACTCCTACCAAATTTCGTCCTATCTTCATTCCTCAAGTAAACAGGAAGGCCTTTCCGATTCCGCCATTGCTCTAATGATCCCCAACAAACCCCGCACACCCACATTCTACCTTCTCCCTAAAATCCATAAACCCAACATCCCCGGCCGCCCCATTGTTGCCAGCTTTAATTCCCCTACAGAACGCATCTCCGCCTTCGTTGACTCCCACCTACAACCTCTCATTCGTCAATTCCCTTCCTTCATCCAAGACATTAACCACTTTCTCAAACGTCTCAAACACCTCCCCTTTCCTCTCCCACCAATACCATTTTGGCCACTATCGATGTCTGTTCCCTCTACACAAACATCCCCCACGATGATGGACTCTCTGCCCTTAGTAAACTCCTGGACTCAAGACCACCCGACGCAAGACCTTCCTCCCATTTCTTATTAGACTTGGCAGCAATGGTGCTCAAATTGAACAACTTCTCTTTCGATGGTCGTCACTACCTTCAAATTAGAGGCACTGCGATGGGCACCCGAATGGCGCCTTCATACGCCAATTGCTACCTTGGAGAATGGGAAAGACTCTTCCTCAACGTTCCACTCAGACCACTTTTGTGGCTGAGATACATCGACGATGTCTTCCTCATTTGGACGCATGGACCTGACACTCTCCTTTCCTTTCTCTCGCGTCTCTCCTCCCATCCTTCACTCTCCTTCACCCACCAATCCTCTACCTCCTACATCACATTCCTGGATGTCGATCTTTACCTTCAAGACAGCAAAATCCGCACCTGTGTTCACATCAAACCCACCAACAGCCTCCAATACCTCCACTTTGATAGCTGCCATCCCCTTCATACCAAAACCTCTATCCCCTATGCCCTTGCTCGTCGAGGATGGAGGCTTTGTTCCGATAGAGCATCCCTTCTAGAGTATTACTCTGTCCTCGAGGATGCTCTTCTCAAACGTGGTTACCCTCCAGTCTTGGTCCGCGAACAGATCCATAGGGCGATGACGCCTACCCACAATGGATCTCATCCTCACACACCCACTATTCCTGCATCTACCCCTCCACTCACTCTTACGACACTTCCTTCCTGGTATCCACGAAGCTCTCAAAACAATCCTTCATGCTGCCCTCCCAATTCTTACCTCTTCCTCCCATCAGTCCTTCTTTATCAACCTTTTTGCCAATCCTCCGCTCCTCTCCTTCCACCGGCCCCCAAATTTGGGAAATATCTTGTGGAGGATGGAACTTCCCACTTCTACCACGCTTCTTGCAATAGGCTTCCACCCCTGCGGAAAACCTCGCTGCCTCACTTGCCCTATCCACCTACCATCATCTTCTTTCTCGAGTCCCTCCACCAACATCACCTACCCCATCACCTCCAGAAGCAACTGCACCACCCGTAACGTCATTTACCTCCTTACCTGCACCCTTTGTCCCGCGTTTTACGTAGGCCTCACCAGCAATCCGTTAAACATCCGAATGAACGGTCACCGGAATAGCGTTTCTCTCAGACGCCCCCTCTCAGTTGCATTACACGCTAATACCCACAATGTCCCAATCAATAGTTGCTACAATGTTAGGATTATTCGCGCTTTACCCTATGACACTCCTGCCCCCCTTCTCCGACACTGGGAACTAGCACATATCCATCTTCTCGACTCTTTCTCTCCGCCTGGCCTCAACCTCCGCTAACCCTATTAGCCCCCTTACAATGTCTCCTTGTTACATTGTAGTTATTCGCACTTTCCCTTACCACACTCCCTCTTTATTGGCTATCCACACCTCCTACTCCCCACCTCCTCCAATCATCAGACTTCCCACATCACCCTGTCATTCCCCGCCCAGTGTGTCACTTTACGTTACTCTTTCGCTGAAGAAGGGCATAGGCCCGATAAGCTTGCGTGTGTTTTTGTGTTCGTGTGTTTTAGGTGTCTCTTCGACGCCCCCAGCAGCCTGCCAGCTTGGTCCTCAACTTGGTAAGTGTCCGCTGGGCTTCCCTCAACACCTTGTTGCCACCCTCATCACTACCTTTTCTTTTCCTTTAGTTTATATATATATATATATATATATATATATATATATATATATATATATATATATATATATATAAAAATATATATATATATATAGGAGGATACTAATATTTAGGCAATTCCAGATGAGCTGGAGATTCGAAATTTTTTTCTTAGGTAGAATTTTGTGCAAAACCGACTAGAAAAAAACGAAAATCCTTAAAAAGTGCAACAATGCGCCCCCTAAAAATTCGCAATTGTTTAAACAAATTTTCAAGGTATATGTATTTCCAAATGTGCTACGGAGTTGAAATTTTTTTTATAAGTAGATTTCTTAAAAAAACGAAATAGGGATTATACAAATTTTGATATTTAAATTAATTTGGCAGTTAAATATTCTTAAAGTTTAAACAAAACGATAAATGTTTAGGTACTGCAGGATGAGCTAGGAAGCTGAAATTTTCAAATCATATACAAAGTAGTGAATTTGCACAAATAAACATTTCAATTTCACCATAAATAAATTGCGGCGGCCGTTAAAAATTATTTAAATTTAAACAATTGGAAAAATATTATTTCACTTTTAGAGGTAATACAACTAAAATTTGGCAAAAATGTGTATCATTAGTACCCCATAATGGAGAAAATATAAAATTCTTAAAATTGCAAAGTTTGGGGATTGTTTTAAACTATTATTTTTACGTGGGAAAAACGAAGATCGCTGAGGAGATGAAATACTTAGAATTTAAAGAAAATTTGTAATAATGAAATATCTGTCTTAAAAATGAATGTTGTTTCAAGGTGAGATGAAATGCTTGCAGTATGCAAGCACCTTCTACTAGTATGTTATATCTATCCTCCTCTGTAAGAGTCGTCGATATATAATTATATATAACATATAGGAGGATACTAATGTCCAGCCCAAACTACAAGAGCTAGAGAGCTGAAAGTTTTAGTTTTTGTAGATATGATGGAGAAACCTTCAGATAAAATGAGACTTCTTATCTAAGTGACATGAGTTCGACTCCAGAAAATCCGATATTTGCGTTTTTTCCCATAAGAAAAGCATTGCGCCATTTTTGTAAATTAATTATGGGCACTTGCCGGTAAGCTAGAAAAAATAAATTTTCAGTGTCGCTAGATGGCCGCAATATCTATGAAGAATTTTTGTCAATTTTGCTTATAGTATCTTGGGTTTGACTCCAGAGACCCCGGAATATCTTCCATAAGTTAGCATGGGAAAACGCAATCCAGTGTGTAGACCAATATAATGTTTAGGAAGCTGAAAATTTTCAAGGTTATAGAACTTTTGTCATAACAAACTATATAAATCTAAAACTTTAAAATTGTTAATTTTTAGGGGTCGTTTTAACCCCATTTGAACATTAAAGTTTAATAATTTTTTAGGTACTACAAGATGAGCTAGGAAGCTGAAATTTTCAAATTATTTACAGAACAGTGCATTTGCACAAATAAACATTTCAATCTTTCCATATATATATTGCGGCGGCCGTTAAAAATTTTTAAATTTTAAACAATTAGAAAAATATTATTTTACTTCTAGAAGTGCTACAACTTTAAAATTTGGCTCAAATGTGTAGCATTAGTACCCATAATGGAGAAAGTGTAAAATGTTTAAAATTGCAACATTTGGGGATTGTTTTAAACTATTATTTTTACATGTGGGAAAAACGGAAATCGCTGCGGAGGTGAAATCTTTAGAATTAATAGAATATTTGTAATGATGAAATATCTGTCTGAAAAAGTAATGTTTTAACAAGGTGAGATGAAATGCTTGCAGTATGCAAGCACCTTTTACTAGTATATATATATATATATACTATTCGCACTCTACCTCATCACACTCCCTCCTTATTGGCTATCCACCCTTCCTACTCCCCGCCTCCTCCGATCATCAACCTCCCCACATCACCCCGTCCATTCCCCGCTCAGTGTGTCACTCTCATTTACTCTACTGCTGAAGAAGGGCATAGGCCCGATAAGCTTGCGTGTTTTTTGTTTTTGTGTTCGTGTGTTCAACGTGTCTCTTCGACGCCCCCAGCAGCCTGCCAACTTGCTCTCCGAATTGGTAAGTGTCCGCTGGGCTTCCTTCAACACCTTGTTGCCACCCTCATCACTACCTTTTCATTTCCTTAAGTATATATATATATATATATATATACGCTTCTTACAGAGGAGGATCAACATATAATATCATATAACATATAGGAGGATACTAATGTTTAGGCACTTCCAAATACGCAGGAGATTCGAAATTATTTAGGTGGGTAGGATAATGTTCTAAACCGATTAGAAAAACGAAATTCTTGTAAAACTTCAACAATGCGGCCGCTAAAAATTCGTAGTTGTTTAAACCAATTTTCAAGGTCTTTATATTTACGAAAGTGCTACAAAGGTGAAATTTTTTAAAGGTAGTATTTATAAAAAAACGAAATAGGGATTATATAAATTTTCATATTTTATTTTGGTTGGTTGTTAAAAATTCCTAAATTTTAAACAAATAGGTAAATGTTTAGGTACTACGAGGGAAGTTACGATGCTGTAATTTGTAAGTTATTTAGAGGTTAGAGCAATTGCAAAAATAAACATTTGAATATTTCCTTAAAATTGTTTATGTGGCCTTTAAATATTTTTAAAATTTATGCAATTAGATAATATTATTTAACTTCGAGATGAACTACAACGGTAAGATATTGCAGAAAAGTGAGGCATTAGTGCACCAGATTGTAAAAATTATATTCCTAAAATTGCTAATTAAAGGCAGATTTAATCAAATAATTATCCATGAGAAAAACCGGAATTGGGCGCAGAAGTGAAATCTTTTGAACTAAAAAATATTTCTAATAACGTTATATCTCTGAAAAATTAATGTTTATCTGGGTGAGATGAAATGCTTGCAGAATGCAAGCACCAACTACTTGTATAAATACTTGGTATAAAGCATTGCGAAATAAAACGAAACAACTAATACGTAACGCTAAAATTAAATTTGTTCACGACTCAACCAATTCTGCACGCGCTCAGTCCTCGATATGGAAAAAATTACGTAACTTAGGTATTGGTAAAAATAAAGATAAGCAACTACCACCAAACTTGTCCCTTGACGAGCTCAACGATCACTTCATTGAACCTACTACAACCATAGACGTAAGATGAAAATCTAAAACTTTTGAACATATCCGTAGTCTCAAACTTAATCACACGGCTATTAAAATGTTTTAATTTTCACCAGTCACGCAACCACAGGTAGCTAAATCATTACGTGCAATTAATTCAACTGCAATAGGAGATGACAGTGTATCCATAATACTGATAAATAAATTAATTCCTATCATCCTTCCCACTATCACTCATATCTTTAACTGGTCTCTTCTTCAATCTAAATACCCGACCCCATGGAAATCAGCTCTTGTCCGTCCCATTCCCAAGAAAAACAATTCCCACGAAAACGCCGATTTCAAACCAATTAGTCTCTTATCTGTTCTCACCAAGGCATTTGAAAGACTAGAACACGAGCAAATAACTCACTTCCTTTCAACAAATAATCTTATAGACCCGTTTCAATCTGGTTTTCGTAAATTGCATAGCACAGCTACCGCTCTATTGAAAATAACGGACGATGCCCGCAAAGCAATGGACCAGAGAAAAATCACCATTCTAACGCTACTGGATTTCAGTAAAGCCTTCGACTCCATTGACAAAGACATCCTACTTTGCAAACTCGAACTTTTGCACTTTTCACTCGATTCTCGAAACTGGTTTCGCTCGTATCTAAATGGCCGCTCTCAAAAGGTTATTACTCATGACTTATCATCTCGTCCCACAAATGTAAATCGAGGCGTTCCACAGGGTTCTTCTTGGCCCTTTGATTTTCTCTTTGTACATTAATGATATCTCAAATGCCATCACTCACTGTAATTATCACCTATACGCTGACGATCTCCAAATCTACTATTATCCACGTGTATCTGACTATCACTAAAATTAATTCTGACCTAGCCTCATCTCTCTTTGGAGTTCTAACAACTTTCTGAAGATCAACCCCGCAAAAAGTCAGTCCATTATTATCGGTTACCCCAAATTGTTCCTTGAAGCGTGTTATTAGTTTCCTTCTTGTTTATCATAAATAATAGACAACACATTGAGTTTGACATTTTTAGAAAGCCTACACATACTGATAACTTCATTCCTAACAACTCCTTTCACCCTATGAACCAAAAAACAGCTGTGTTTCAATTTTTAACACACAGATTATGTAACATCCCCCTCAATAAAATCAGATATGCAAAGGAACTCAAACACATAAAACGAATTGCCACTAAACTTGGATACGAAAATAATTTAATTAATAAATTAGTGAGAAAACATAACTTTAATAAAACCTTGTCCAATGCCACTTCCCTCAAATTAGAAAACAAAAAAGAGGACACATATGTAAAATTGCCTTATTTTCCACCATTAAACAGAGGCTTGAACAAAATTTTTAAACATAATAATTATACCATAACATATACAAATCCATATAATTTGAAAAATTTACTGGGCAGTACAAAAGACAGAACAGAATCTTTGAACAAGTCCGGAATTTATAAAATAAAATGCTCACACTGTGACAAAAAGTATATTGGACAAACAAGAAGGAAACTAATAACACGCTTCAAGGAACACATGGCTCATTATAAATATAATCGTTTTGAAAAATCAAGCGTGCCCACCACATTTTTTAAACAGGTCATAGTATACACGTAAACGATTTAACATTGATAACTTCAGCCAATAACTCACTAAACTCGTTAGAAAACCTTCACATTTACGAAAACCGCGATACACTTATGAACACGGACACAGATTTCAACAAGACCCTATACAAACTGATAGATTTAAACGACACACACGCCGAAAAATCTTTCCGCGCTTCACTTGTTTCTCGGTCGTCTTCTTAATACTTTCCGTTTCAAACCTTGCAGTTGGCTCCCAGTCACTGTCGAAACAGGTTTTACCCCTGACGATGCCCACCTTGTGGGCGAAATGCATTGGGTGTTGTAACCCTCTAATTGGTTGGCTAAAGGAGTACTTTAGCTTTATTAATCTTAGCCAAAGTTATTGAGCTACTATCAATTATCAGTGATGAAGATGGTGAAGTTCTAGATAGCGTAGATTGATGTAATATTGCTTTCGGTTACAAACCACAAAAGTTATTGTTTGTTTTAAAACGTTGATTTGATTTTTAATTACAACACAATTATATCATTTTATTGTAATTTAGTGTAGAAGACCTATCAGCTTTATCATATCTTTATGAAGAATACAAATCATAAACTCAGTAGCAATAAAGCCACAATTTTTGTAATAGATGTCACAATTAACTTTGTTTTGTAAAATTTGGGACAGATTTGAGTTAACAAAATATGTTATAACATTAGTTTAAGTCTTGTGAACAAATTGGTAATGAATTTAAAATAAAGAAGTCATTGAAATGAATTATACAATTTTTTGGAAAACTAAAAATCCTTGTATCTCAGAACAGAGAAAATGTGGCATAACAATTTCTCCTGCCAACCCCTTCATTTAATCACTATCTATGATGCCTAAGAATTCTCTGGAGAAATCGGCGGGCGATAGAGGATGCATTAAAAATTTTCATATTAACATTCTGAGCAAACGGTTACAAAAAGAAAGCAAAAGTTTCTTAAATAAATATTGAATAAATAACTTCGTCATGTAATTTTATTACTAAATGTATAAAGAATTCTTAGCCTAGAATTCTAAATAAACCTCAATAAATAAAACGCGCCTTCTCATATGAAGCAAATGAATCTCCCATTTCATTTAGAATGTTCATGTCCATTTTCGGAATCTTCGGTCTCCTCACCGAAGTTAGAGCAGTTTCGAAAGTCACCTGAACGTATTTACGCTTCGCTTTTATTGTTGTAGCAACGTAAACAAAACGAAACCTAACCACAGTAGCGGACCCGTACAAATAATTCATAATAATTCTTCAGGATTTGAAGATGCAGACTGCAATGTCTCCGAAACGTCGAGAGCCAGAAATGCCGCCAACGCAGCGAAACCCGAAAACCTCCACCAGCGTTTTTCATCCTGTTCTAACGCAAACGGACAGACCCCAAATCAATAGGGTTCTATCGCCAGCCGAAACTATCCTGAAAATCTTAGCTCTTCTCGCTGCTTCCAAATTTGACGCACGCTCAGGCAAAGTGAAAACAATAGATATTTTTTAAAGACTAAAAATAATAATACGGGTTAACTATTTTTTACGTAAAAAGATTGAGTGAGCTATATGCGCACTTCGGCAAGTGAGCTACCGTCCTCGAAGGCAATTAACCGATCGTTAATTCTGATAACGATGTAATTGAAATTCTAGCGTGATTTACTCCATCTGTGTCATTGATGTGACGCAAGCCGTAAGCTTAGCTAGACTTTCGAAGTCAAGAGCACATTTGATTACAAACGCTATGCATTATCAAGATATCATTCGCTTACGCATGACCCGGAATGAAGGTTTAATCGGTAAAGCAGATGAAAAGGTCTGTTGCTTCAAAACTTGAGGGACAAAAAAAAAGATCCTTCCACGAAAGAGGCAGATACGACATGCTCGGGCAGATCACATACTAACCTCATAAATAAGCGATGAATGCCGGATGAAAAACCACGTGAAATACTTTCCAAGATAATGGGGTTCTAGAAAGAGATTCCTAGAAGTCCTAATGGAGAGGAAGGTTGAGAGAGCGGGAGAAAGTGAAGCAGATGTAATTCAACGGCTGTTAGGGAAAAAACGGTGCTTTCGGAGCGATGTCACTCGTTTCGTCCTTGGACGAGGCAAAAATGAGAATTTCGACCCATATACACCTGCTTTGAATCAACATTTCTTAGCTAACGCCGATGCGAGGAATAATTTATTAATTGCATTTAGCCGATGAGCATTCGAATACACCCGTGCACACCATGCAAGAAATTTACACACCGCGACAACGAAGACAAAAGGATACGTCTCCCCACTATTTTTTCCAATTTTCAGTACTTTCTTCATGTATATTGCAAAAATGTATGCTCAGTTACGAGATCATTTTAAGTAAACTTAGTAGAAATCTTAAAAAACAACAAGGCCTATGGCTCTTTCGTGAATTAATATCGAGAGAAGCTAAATAATCCAAATTTCAACAATGACAACCAATTAATAATTCGCAATCCACTTCCACGCGCGACGCCATCCACTAACTTTAAGTGCGTGCATAAAATATGCGACAAAATTCTATACTCGCTGTTAGTTATTTCAAGTCTCAACCTTCTACGATGATCCCAAGTACTAATTTAAATATGCAAATGATTAATGTTGTACATTATGACACAATGTTTGTTCACACATGCGATAAATATCGATAACAAATTTTACTTGTATTTTTAAGGAAAAGGAAAGCAGCAGTTGAGTTAAATCCTGTCGGGCCACACAAAATGTGTCGGCGGGGCAAATGTGGCCCGCGGGCCGTACGTTGTACACCCCTGTTTTAGAGCCTTATGAGTAATTACTTGTTGGAAGAGCGAAAGTTAAATCCCTCGAAAAGAAAAAATATTCGCCGTAAGGAGATAGAGATGCCCCGATACGATACCCGAGATGATGAGCGAGAACATTCTCGCACAAAAAAAAACCCGCGCCTCTCGTCTCGCCCGCTCGAGACGACGCCACGGCAGGCAAAACAAACGGCGGGAAAAAGAACGCATGAGACGGGAAGGGTGGATTCAGGAGAAAAATGAAGGAAATAACCCCCCGAAGAAAACTTCCTAAGAGGCCATATTACCTCACTCGGATTCACTTTGGTGAGACATTCGAAGAAAGAGCGGCGGGAGGCGTTTTCGTGTCCTTTAGACGATGCGATATTCTCCTGCCGTACTCCCCCGTATCGAACGAGATGAGGGAATTCTAAAAGAAGGAATAATTTATATATATATATATATATATATATATATATATATATATATATATATATAACAGCTTACGGAAAAGGAAAGGTAAAATGGATAAATGGATGTCAACAAGGTGTTGGGATGAGGAAACCCAGTGAGCACTCACCAATCAGACGACTTCAGGTTGGCGAGGCCCCGGGGATGTCGAAGCGACACACGTAAAAGAACACTAAAACACAGAAACATCACAAACGTAGAAGCTTTCGGAATTGTTCCTTCATCAGCTACAGAGAGAGAACTGATCCTCATCCCAACACCTTGTTGACATCCATTTATATATATATATATATATATATATATATATATACGGCGAAGCGAAAGATTATGCGAAATAAATAAGACACTTTCGCGAGATTAGAAGAAAAGGAACCAAACCGAATAAAAAAATGACTATCACCTCCCGCCATGACGACGCTTTGAAAGAACGAATACGCAAATACATCGAACAAATCGTATTATTTCCACTTCGTTGATCCAAAACGCAATAACCGGAGATCAAGTTCCATTATCTCTCGCAAAATTACACTTTTCATTCCTCGCGATCCAATGATAAAAAATTCCAACTTCCTTTGTTTACTAAGAATGGGCATACATGAATTTCATATTACAATTTCTCCTTAAATGCATATAAAAATTTATATAAAATATTATGACCCCGATAACTCGAACGTCCGTGTGCGTGTATTTTTGGCTAATCAATCCCTTGGATTATTATAGGTCGAACGTCCGTAATTCGAACTTTTGTCATCCACGCGGGAGAACCGAGTTAACCGGAATCCAACTTCGTGTGCGCTGACACGCGCATACATAATAACACACGCCGCTAAACGAGCATAATTCATTCGCATAATTCTTGCAGCAATTCTTAAGCAACTGGTAGCGAGCGATTTTAAATGCGGTGAAGATTGTTTTCCCAAACAACTTTACCATTCGTGGGAAAATCGAAGGAGTATGTGCACAAACGTATGCTTTGAAAAAAAAACATTCTTATAGAAATAAACGGGATCGGTTTCGAATAACACATGGATCCATTCGCAGCACGCGGATTTTATTTAAGACGCGATAGGGATTCCATACCCCCGCGATCGTGCCAAAGCATCCACGACGCTCGGAAATGGAGCAAAACAAAAGCCTAAGCGGACGAATCCAACCACGAAGCCCGTGGACAGCACGGGATGACGAGGTTTTGTTCGTGGAACCGACACCCAGAGGGGATATTCATGTTTGCTTGGCATAAAATCAACTACCGCCACCCATTATCACTCCGATGCAGAGGTCGATCGAAGCTTGGTATGAAGTGGACGTGGTGCAAAGCGAGCGCAAAGAATTAATTCCCCCACCCCTCTGCGTCTCCACCCCATCCTCCCGCCACCTTCCATTACATCACTCGCCAAAGTCCATTTAGTTTCCAAAGAAATTAATCCGGCGACGTGAAAATTAATCACACAGCATCCCCTCGCACTACGGACATGACTATTCCCAAAAAGGGAGGATAAACGATGGGAACGCCACGATTATACTCATAAAAACGCGTAAAAAAGTAACCGGCGGCGAAAGGGGAGAGGGGCATTTGTTTTAATAAAATATTTACTGGCGACCCCGATGTCGCGAGGCGCTTCTCAATTATTTCCGTCCCGAAGAAACCTCGAAAATAAATTATCGGTTATTTTTTTGTAACGTTGATAAAATATCGTTCAAAGAGCGGATGGTCGCGAAACTAAGGCAAACACGATAGCATCGCTTGCCGGACCGACCGCGATTCATCATAACCCCCTCCCCCACCGGCCGCAAAAAAACGAGAGGATATTTGTTCGAAATTCGACCGTTTTAAACAAATTATCTTGTGTCACTGGTGCAACGGGGAATGAATGATGAGATTTTGTCCTAACGAAGTTTGAGGTCGACTACGTAACGACCACCCAGCTGTCCCCGTAGATTGATTAATCTTTCGGGGCTTAACGAGCTTTCCAGACAATGAGGTCTTACCCACAACGTTAGGCACGTGGAAATGAGCGATGAATCACAAACATCCGTAACCGCGTGCGGAAATGGAGCCGTGCGCAGCAGCACTCATCCCGCTTCGAAACTCCACCATTCCCGCGGGATACGCAGTAAAAAAATCTCTCTAGGACGCCGTCCTACGCGATTATGCGCCCTCCCCCCTTCCCAACCTCCGTTCTTTCCCTCCCCCATTTGCTCCCCCCCCCCAATCCGCCCTCTCCCCCAACACCCACCACGCTTCAGGAAGTAATTGCATCCATCCAAGTAGGGAGGAAGTTTCGCCAAACGGAAACAAAATAATACAAAAGGAAACGATATCTCGAATGACTCGTGAATATGAAATATCCTCGCTGGCGCAATCGGTAATCCCAAAAGAGGCCCTATTGATTGGAGGCGGAGGTGTTTTAAAGGGTGGGGCCCAAGTCCCCGGTGGGATAGGGGCGTAAGGAGGAAGGCTAGAGAGGGAAATGTACCCGAGGAGAAAAATGTCGCAATGAAAAAGATAAGGGAGGTGAATAGGCAACAGTCGAGAGAAAGAAAGACATAAGAGTGGAAAAACGAAGCGAAAGAAAATGACAATAACGCCCAAATATTCAACGTCTAAACACAACTGCGAAAATGGGCACCTGAAAAAAATTCTTACTTATTTTACGTGCAGCCATAAAAAGGTTGTGAAAAGACCAGATGCGCATTTAGGCTGCAGATACCAAATAAAAGCACATATTTTTTCAAGTGCTTATACTAGAATTTGTTTTCATCCATTAGACGAGCTCCATAAATCTCTAGTGAACCTAAAAACGAGCATTACAAATAATAATATTTATAGAAGCGTGGAAATAAAGACTTCAATTTCTCGAAAGTAGTTCATTAAAACATACTCTACAACGGATAATATAATAAACATTTAAATATTTCTTACCCGAAACATTAGCTTGAAATAAAGGTGAAATACTCCTTTAGCCAAACAATTATAATTGTTTGGCTAAAGGAGTATTTCACCTTTATTAATCTTAGCCAAAGTTATTGAGCTACTATCAATTATTAGCTTGAAAGCTAATGAATTTACTAGGTGGATTTTTAGTTTTATTTTAGCATGAATTAGTTCCACAAAGTTACCCCTGCGGTGGTAGATGATATCATTTAACATACATTTCTCACCAAAGCTCATTCTCAGCAGAAAATAAGTATTAAATGTTAAGAATGTAACCGAACTGTTTTTGCGGAGATTTTCTAGGAAAAATAATATAATAATAACTAATCACGTCTCGAAATAACGCTATACATCACGAATCGTATTCGATGACCAAAGGATATTATTGAGAGATACAGGAGGCGTCTTAAGATTTTCTCGGAAAGCAGCCTCAGGCACGAAGCGTGAACATTTGAGCCGGGATCTAGCACGGCCGTACAATGGCCCACTTCGCGGAAACGATTCCGAATGAGAAATCCGCATTACATGTGCCGATGAACTCGATAAGGAGAAGGCCATGATAAATGGATGAAATACCTCGAACGATCCGACGATGCACACTACACTTCAAAAGCCGCCATTTACCATCAAATCGCCGAATATTACATCTGGAACGCCATCCCTTTGGGCGGGAAAAAACATTTCGCGACACCGCCGAGATTGTGGAAAAACAAAAAATAATCTGACATCGACAGGAGGTTAAGCTAGATTAAGCGTTTGAACTCTTGCTTTGAAATGAAACGATTTTCCTTCTGCTCCGATATGAAAAAAGACGAGTAAAACGTACCTTTCCGATTATCATCGCCCATTTCGCAGCGCATTAACCCTGAATAGGTAATCCTTATAAAAAGGCACACTAAGGTTAATCTGGGGTTAAAAGAACCCCACATAGGAAAATATTATTATATAGATTTTTCTATACAATTATATTTTAAATGTGTTATTTATGCTTATCTATCTCTATAACACATATATGTGACGTGTATTTTTTTTCAAATAATACAAAAATAATGGAAAATGGACTAAAATAAACAGCCAAAAAAGCTAATATAACCCTGAAAGGCACAGAAAAGAAAAAATGGAGCTTCATTTGCTGACGCAATATGAAAACGCGCGTTATATTTATTGAGTAAAAACATTTAAAAAATTTATTGATGTTTATTTAGAATTGTAAAGATAAAATTCTTTATGCATTTCGTACTATAATTATATGATATAAAGTAGTTTACTAAACAATTAAATTAAAAATTGTAACTTTCAATCTATAACCATTTTCTCAAAATCTTAATTTGAAATATTTGAAGACACCCCCTGCCGTCCACCGATTTTTCAAAAACTATTGTTCTGCGGTGTTATAGATGGCATTAAAGCTCACACAAACAGTCAAAGATTTAACTTTCCATTTACCACTAGCTCAGAATCTTAACTTGTACTTTTTTAAGGCATCTTTTGCCGTCCACCGATTTCTCCAACATATCTTTGGCAGCGCAATAAATGG
This sequence comes from Tanypteryx hageni, assembly GCA_028673005.1. Taxonomy (NCBI): domain Eukaryota; kingdom Metazoa; phylum Arthropoda; class Insecta; order Odonata; family Petaluridae; genus Tanypteryx; species Tanypteryx hageni. Next base: position 183,815,251 of record CM054120.1, on the reverse strand, counting down.
CATCATAGAACACATGCACCCTGCACATTTCAGTCTTCTATCTCCTACCGTTTACTAGCTATTTTACTTTAACTGATTGGGCAGACTATGAGCAAAGACATAAGCGCGTTCATAACATGACACGCGCTAAAAATATTGGATATTACATGACATAACCAAAGCTAAAAATAAACGTCAATCTTATAAATGTACCAAAATTGTTTGCAAATGGTAATATTTATGAGCAGATTAGGTATGTACGGCAAGGGAAAGAAAAATTCTGATAGTGGGAGGTATACGTTCAAAATATAGGACCATCGGCAGAGGCGGATTTAAGAGAGGCGATCGCCTACCCTCAAATTTCTGGATAAGCGTGTGTATTTTTGGCTAGTCAACCTCTTGGATTATATTATATGATAGCCATAGCTCTTTCCACACCAAACACAATCACAAGGGAGGAGGGAAACCCGGTGCCGGCATTAGCCTACTCTTTACGAAGAGCACCAAGGGGACCAACGGCTTAACGCCCCTTCCGAAGGACGGAACGATGACTTTGCGCGGTGTCCTCAAACCACACAAACAGGGGCCGGGCGACCTTGGAAAAAATCCTACTTTCGGATTCGTGTCCGCTGCCCCTTTGAGCAGCAGGCGAGTAGCAGCCAGCATCCTCACCACTACAACACCGGCAACCCCTTTCTGGTTAAGCCCGTCACCGGAAAACCTGGGGTGTAATCTACCTTTCCAAACACTACGAGTATATCACAGAAAAAAGACGGCGTAAATTGTCACCCATTTGGCACCGACATCCTCTGTATGACTATTGAGAATACACGATCTGCGAAATAGCTATTAGAACGCAGAAAAACAATACGTGTGAGGCATTGTTACCTATTTAGGGTTAAATAAAGAAACACGGTTTTGAATGCGCGTCGGATGAGAGAGGAAATTGAAAAAGGATAATGTAAGTCGAGAAAAGTCAAAACAGGAAAACGGTAGCGCTAGAGAGAGAACAGGCTTTTAAATAAAAAAGGTTTGAAAGAAATGGGTAATTTTCCTGGGAGAATAACATTTAAAAAACACGAGCGCGGAGAAAAATTTCCGGTCGCAAATATCTGAGTGGAAAAGGTATCAAGAGATGGCAAAAATATGATGCAACGGATGAATTATTTTCGTTTCTCTCAGGAAGGCGAATAACGAACACGCGTCGAAATCGGAATTATTGTCACAGCCAAACAAACGAAACACGAAAGGCGTTCCTGCGACTTGCAGAACTCGTTCTTTTCTTTCTAGAGCTGATTTTCGAAAGTTCAGCTTACCGGAATTCATTCGCGATCGAACGCACAAAAAGGCTTTTAAATGTCACTTATAAATTCGAAATAGAACGAATAGGCGAAAAGTAGGTCATTCGAATTCGAATAAATAAGCGGAATGTAAACGGGTGTCTTTGTTACCCTTTTCCGTTCTGCGTTTGATATTTCGCATAGAAAATGCAATCCGACCTTCATAACTAGAATTTTCGATAATTCGAAGGTTTTTTTATCGGGGTCGATATTTTTATACCATGACTTGATGGCATCCATAAATTAGGTCACGCAAAAAATTGATTTCTTTAACCCTTCCCCCTGCCCCCTCGTCGTATATCAACAGAAAAATTAAAATCCCCTTCTCATAAAATTGTCACAAATATTTCAACCCACTTCCATATAAAGAAATGCAGGATCTACTTTTTACTCACAAAAACAAAGATTTTCTTTTCCTTTTATTTTAGAACATTATTCATACATTATACTATATTTTATTTTTAATGCTTTTCTTTAAATTCATTAGGTTACACGAATTAACTATTTAATTTGAAAAATATCAAAGGTATACATTGGAAAAATCATTTTTACCTTTCGCTCAAATAAAAGCGATTCAAATAAGATTAATGAACTGAATTTTGACAATGTTTGTCAACGGTTATTTCAAACCGGAGTCTGAAGACATTAGCGCTAAGTCTGAAGAGGTGGCAAACGTAGCCATAGGACGGGACGAAGATCGCATAAGTCTATCTTTCCATAAAAAGTAGACTAAAACGCTCTAAAATTAAATTTTAGCCACGAATATGTATTTAATATTTTTTCATGAAACAAAAAAACCCTCTTCCCCAGTCTCGTCACGATCCGTCCAAACATTATCAACCCTTCCCCCCTCTACAGTGTGACGTAATTCATGGATGCCCCCTTAGATAAGGAGTTTTCAAAGAGTAGAGTAAACATTCAAAATATTGAATTGAAAATATTGCGGCACTAGTTATATTATTTACTTGCATATAAGCCGCCACTGCATATAAGCCGCATCCTTGTATTTGAGACTAAATGAATCCAGGGAGAAAAATTGGAGCATCATTTGCTGATGCTATATGAAAAAGCGCGTTTTATTTATTGGTTTATTTAAATTGTCAACCTAAAATTCTGTATACATTTAGTAATATAATTATATGACGGAAAGCAGTTTATTCCAGGGCTCGACAAATTTTCTACAACTCTAGGCGCCAGCTCCAAAGCCTATGATCCAGCGCAGACGCTAAATAATTTTGGCGGATAGCCTCGCGCCCCGGTTGCCCCGCGCCCCGGTTGCCCCGCCCTCGCTACGGCTGTCTAGGCGCCAGCATCAAAATCTTAGGCGCCATGGCAACCTGGTGCTCGGGGTTTGTCGAGCCCTGATTTATTTAATAATTAAATTTAAAAATTGAGCTTTCCATTTATAACTATTTTCTCAGAATCTTCCTTGAAATATTTTAAGAACCCCGTTCCACTCACCGATTTCTCCAAAGATTTCTTTGGCAGTGTAGTAAATGGCATCATAAATCACATACACCCTGCAATTTATAGTCTTTTATATTTTACCGTTTACATGATATTTTAATTGAACTGATTGCACAGACAGACAGAGAGAGCAAAAACATAAGCACAACGTAACGCGCTAAAAAGTTCCCGAATATAAACCTCACCTCAAAAATCGCTATTGGGCGTAAAATATTCTAGCTACCTAAAAATCACCGATATTCAGTGCCGTCTCTAGGAACAGCGGGGCCCAGGGCGAAGCGGCAGCCGCGAGGTCCCCTTCACCTCACCCACAGAAAAATGATATTGTGTCGTTTAATTATATTATATTATATTTTTATTTTTATTCATTCGTAATTTTTGCAATAGTATTTTTATTTTCTAAAAATACATGAATTAAAGAAGTTTGAAAAACAACATGAAATACACTTGGGCAATCCATAAAATAAAATAATTTTGCACTACATGTTTAAAACTACTTTTCGAGATTAATTACGAACAAATAATAATATAGTCGCCAACACAAGAAAACCACGTAACTCTAATGAAGTGAATTTTAGATTACAATGGAAACAATAAAAGTAGAGTTTCGATTAGTTAAGGTATTGCTTTAATGCATTATTGCATGATCTTATCTTTATTTCTTAAGCTATTTAAGTTTTTCGTGATTTAAAAAAAAATCACATTTCAATCATATGCCACAATGTCTATTTTGACAAATTATAGGATTCTGTGGTTTTCTTGTGAGCGCGGCGATATATTCTTTGCAGAAAATTGTGATTAGTCGATTTTTTAAAAAATACTTACTGATGTCGAGTAGTTTTCCAATCTCGTTACATAAGCACTTGACTGGGTATGTGATATTTCCTTCATTAGGTGTTGCTTAAATGTCCCCAAATTTCATTTTTTAGTTTTTTTTAAATTCAACCTTTTAAAAGTTGCTAGTAGTTGATAAAACACTAATGGTGAAGTTTTTCCCAATAAAATAATATTTAGAGGTCGCTCATAAAAATTGAAGTTGAGGTACCAAGCTATTTTTGCGAAAAAATCAGGCGCAAATGGGGTCTTGATTGACTGAAGGCATAATTTTCTATCTATCTGGCTGAAATTGCATCCGGAGAAAGAAGGTTCCTACTGAATTATATATCAAATACAAAAATTGAAATTACGCAACTTGTTCTGCCAAAACACTTTCCCGAACCATTGCGGGACTTGGTGGTATAGCAACCCGCGCGTAAAATTAAATCGCGCGGATTATCTTAAATAATAAATTTTTAGAGATATTTACTGAAAAAACATAAGATATTGATAGTTACAAGGTAGAAGCTCTTTATCGTGTCTTCTTAACATAAAAAATATTTCTTGAGAAAAAACCAATTGTGTGATTTTTCCGAAAGATAATAATTAGCGGGCATTCATGCAGCTAAAAGTTAAAAGGTTAACATCATTTACTGAATAATATAAGAATTATTTATGAGAATGTACAGCAACTAATTATCAAAGACAAAGCAGAAAATGCTCGTGTATCAACCGCAATATAATTAATTGAAAAAAACTGAATTTGGACTAAATCGCGTACACAATGCTTACGCAAGCATGAAACTATTAATATGCTAACTAATACTAACAACTACTACTGTAGATACTAATGATGAAAAACGAAAAATAAATAATGAAAACTAGATATGGAACTGCAAAAACATTTTAATTATTTGGCGACCCGTACATTTCTGTTAAAGTTGACTTTTTTTAATCGGGAACCCGTCCGCAATGATCGGCAACAGATCGAAGCAAGCTGATCCTTCCTGCGCGTTAAAGTTTGATTGAACCGTTGCACAACGGCAATGTCTCGTTCGGCGTGGTCATTGACTGCCATGAGGTTACTCACAATGTCTTTCCCTTGGCGATAATCGTCCCTTGCTTCCAAATTTTCGGGGTCAAAATTCATGAATTCGGTCGTTATGCTTAAGTGTGGCGAAAACCCTCTGGTGCTGGAGATCACCAGATCCCCAAGGGTCAGACTGCTACCTCTGTCAAAATCAATTTCACAGCGCTTGTTCGGATCCACAGTACCTTTCCTCTTCAATCCATCCACCAGCGATCGTTTTTCGTCCATGGAGAGACCGTGCTCAAAGAAAGAAAGTGCGACCATCTCCTCACTTAAATACCACAAATGGTTTCTGAATTTACTTCGAGCTACTTCTGCATCTCCTGGATCCAAACCTTCATACTCAGTCAAGCTATGGATGAAGTTGAGATCATTTCGTGGGGAGGACACCGAATCCGATGCCGTAGGTAGACGCGCAGCACAAAAATACAAAATGATTTAATCCTTCCAATTCATCTTGTGCCATAGAAAACTGCTCCCGGAACATCCATATTTTTAGGGAGTATATCGCTGTTGCCATTCACCTCGCACGATAGAGGTCTCTCAGAAGCATGAATCTTATCCCCTTCGGAGCAATTCCACCGAGGAATACAAATGCAAGCAACTCGCAGTAGTCATTCCGTGGCTGGTACACCTAAGCGGAAAATATCACTCATAATATCGATGTCGAAGATAAATTGACATGCAGTTATAATCATTGTAAGATCACTCATTTATTACTAACACCATCTACAAATTAACTGCGTCTTACCTGAATACAAGACTGAGCAAATTGAAGGATGGCGGTGCAGTCCCCCAGAGCAGAAGCAACTTCCTCACTTTATATTCCGATACTGTAACCGGATTTATCAATTTGGGACCAACATTTTTGAAGTCGTTTAAATACAGGTGTTTCTGGTCCGGTTGTAGGTCCCATAAAATGCCTGAAGATGGCTTCTAAAATAATTTCATATATATGATGCCTGCATGGCAAGTAAAGTAAATTCCTCTGCAGCTTTCCTTCAAGCAAAACGGCAGCACCATTCAAGCGCCCTGTAAACGAGTAACACAATTCTCACTCATTCAAAACTAGGAGTCCCAGTACTAGAAAATATAATAAATTATTTTTATTTGCCTGTATTACTTGCTGTTGTATCGAATGAGGCAGATTTAACATATTAAGCTATTTTCCACTCTTGAAGTGAGTTGAATATGGCATCAGCAATAGCCAATTCAGTACCGGACTCAATATTGGGGACTCCAATTAGCTAACCTGTCCCCACACCTGTTACGATGATGGCAAGGCGATTTATATTTTTCTTTCCAGTCAAATCCGGAAGGATTTTCCCATCCCAATGCACAGTCCGGTTTTCCGTGGGGTAAAATTTCTGATTTATATTTGCTTCTTTGGCCTTCCGTAATATCTCTCGCCGCCGATGAATCGTGCTGTAGTTTATATTTAAGTCTTCAATATTGTGCCCCAAACTCCGAGCTGTAGCGGCAATTATTTTAACTGCACCTCGAGAGGTTGTTTGGGTGCGATCCAAGGTTTCAGCAAGTTCCGCTGTCATTATATTTTTCCTGGCTCTCTTTTTTGCCGTGTCTCTCCCTGATCAGCGATATTGCAAACGGTTTCCACAGCATCTTTATTACTAGATCTCTCCAATTCCACCGTTTTTTCTGCATAAAAATTTAAAAAGGCCAATAAATGCTATTGAATCATGATTAACAATAATTTATACGCTTATAAATAAGTTAAACAACTTAACTAACTTTTTGCAATCTTTCCCATCATTCTCCATTTTCGCCAAGCCTTCTCAGCTTGTAATTATCCTATCAGGGCGTGTTTTGTGTCAACCCCGGCCATTATCCCTCGGCGACCCCTCCCTCTTTCTGCACAGAGAAACTGATCATCGTTCTTCATAACATCTAGGGCTGACGAAGTCGCGACGTCAAAGAGTAAATCTAGACTTTCCTGAAATTTACTCTCTTTTTCTTTCTGGCTATCAGTCACTCTTCCAAGATTCTCCTTGATTTTTATCCACTCCTTATGTAGATTCTCAATGCGTTTAATAGCATGAATGGTGGGGATTTTGGCCCTTTCCCAGAAGAGCACGATCTGCCTTAATGTAAGTCGAGCACTTTCGCGGATTGTTCTACGCAGAAAGAGATGTTGGTGAAAAAATACAGCGAGTACTTTCCTTTTTGATGGAAGATGAGAACCATTCAACTCTTCAATCGTTGACCCTATTAAATAAATTGATTTACTCCTCGTGAATTGCGCCATTCTTCGAGGTTTTCGAAGACGTCTTTCTCGAATGTGAAATGCATTCGTACTGATGACTGCAGTCTAGTAATAGGAAGTGGAAGGGGAGCGATTCACAGCGTGTGACACAATGTTGTTTGCTTTGTGTGCTTACATTATTTTCTCCAAGCAGTTTCCATAATCAAGACAGATTTTATCAAATAATGTATTTATTTAAGCATTCCTTAACAATGTAAATCAGTGGCGAAGAATCATAAAATTTCAACTCGTTCCACAATGACATACGGCCTCAGACTTTCGGAATTCCATCCGTCAATATCTCAATGTTTTGGGTGTTTTGGAAGCTCTAAATATGATTACACGCTTTTCTATCATATGATAACTATTTAAAGAACGCCTATGTATGGATTTCCATTGGCAATTGTGAGTGTATTCACTCAAAAAACGTATCTTCCGATTCCGCGCAAATTTAATTTTTCCCGCGGGTTGCATAACCCCCACGTCTCGCGATGATCCGGTAAATTTTGTTGGCAGATCAAGCAGCGTAATTTCAATTTACATATATATGATACAGCAGGCACTCTCTTCCTCCTGATTCAATTTCAGCCAGATAAACAGATAATTATGCCTTCAGTCAATAAAGAATCTCCATTTGCCCCTGATTTTTTCGCAAAAAATAGCTTGGTACCTCAACTTCAACTTTAATGAGCGACCTCTAAATATTATTTTATCGGGATAAAACTTCACCAAAAGTGTTCTCTCAACTACTAGCAACTTTTAAAAGGTTGAATTTATAAAAATTCAGAATCTGATAAATAAGCAACACCCTAATCCTTCATGGTACGGTCTTAAATGCTCACCGTATGTCCCGCGGCCGGATTTAAATAAGGTATTTCGGTAGTAAACGTTTCTATTAAAATAAATTCGCAAAACTGATGGTCTATTTCCTAGAAAGCTTCAAAATAAAAACCCCTTAACAGTAAAAATTATTCCACCAGAGAGAATGAACTTGCTATCGTCTGCTGCCGTACAAGTGAATCTTTCACCAACGAATGAATAAGTTCACCAGAGGGAATCATAAACCTAAACGCAGATGCTTAAGTGCCATAAAATTGATGAAATTGATCCGTGTGCGTTATGAGTGAGAAAATCGAGACGTGGAACAGAACGATAAGCACTCTCATATACAGGGGTTCTGTTTGTTTTCCGATTGAAGAATAAAATAATAATTAACACCTGCGGTCGTCCAATTTAAACTTGCTTATAACAAAATTCAAGAGCAATTTTTTCACGTTCCACATTTGTTACGTCATCCTACTAATTGTACAACCCTTTGAGTGGGCTAAGCGCTTATATGCGCGCATCGAAGTCGCTCGCCAGGTGGGGAGTGCGCATATATGCGCGCCACAAAAAATTCCTCTCTCTGTCGGTTAATCGCAAATATGCGTCACTTCTCCGTCATGCAAGGAGGAAGTGTTCTGCCATCTAGTGATTTGTTTTCAACTTGACGGTCACTATCTGAGACGCAGTGTCTGCATTCAGAGAAGAGAAATTTTGGCGCAGTTTACGAGCAGTAAAATCCGTAACGGTACTTCAGGCTTGAGCCTCTATTTGGTGAGTTTACAGTGCGGTTGTATTTGGCCCTATTGGGAAAGCCTTATTAGTCGGAAAAACGTTTTACGATATTCTTCCTCTATGTTAAGCCCAGAGCTCTATAGTTGCGGGCCCCCCTGATATTAACCTAGTGATATTTACCATTAACTGTACGCAAATATCAATAAATATTGTTATTATTTATGATAATAGATTATTTCGGTGAATTATCTGTAGCGGTTATAAATATATTAATTTCGCGGAATAAAAAGGCAATATTACCGAAACTATCGGAATAAATTTTTACTTAAACATGCTAAATGCGGAAAGAGACGAAAACCCGCTACTACTTCTAAACTCGTAATTTGGCAACGCTGGACTACGTCCTAACATCAGCTACGGTGACCTCGATCACTCCGAGCAAAAATATCTTCAAATCCGACCATGAGTCCCTCGACGTTACCCTTAAACTACCTGCCACCGGGAAACACGTCAGGGGGGACACGCCAGCCCGACCTTTCCAATTTTGGTCTAAAGACAATGCAGACGCGGAAGAATCCTGGTGCATGTTCAGAAATGTGATGCGAGAGTGCACAGATAAATATATTCCAAGCAAACAAGCGTGAAAATGCAGAACCTAGATGGTACAACCAGAAAGTTAGGAGCGCTCTCCGACAGCAAAGAAAACTCCACTTTCGCGTAAATAACACATTCTCAACAGCTACGGTCGAACAGATTGCCGTTAAGGCAGCAATACAAGGCGGCGCGCGGAATCCGTGAAATACCTCGGGGTAACCTTGAATCGTGACCTGCCTTGGGACACCCACATAAGACGAGTGATAGGTGCGGCAAATAAGAAGTTGGCTTTTGTGCGTAGAATAGTCAGGAAAAGCACGGAAAAGGTGAGAGAATCCTGTTATTTATCCTTAGTTAGACCTTAAATGGAATACGCAGTAGCTGTTTGGGATCCATATCAGAGGGGACTCAAAAAGGATTTAGAAAAAATACAGCGGCGAGCAGCTAGATTCGTGAAAAAGAATTACGATAAAAAACAGAGCGTCACGTTACTCATTGTAGAGTTGAGTTGGCCATCGTTGAAAGATCGTAGATTACAGGCGAGACTTAAATTTCTAGGTAAATATAGGTCGGAGATATTCGTAAATGAAATGAAAGATATTATTCGGCAACCATCGTATATCGAACGGAGGGATAATGAGGACAAGATTCGCGAAATAGATAGTAGGACGGAGAGGTATAAGGAGTCATTTTTCCCTAGGACAATACGTGACCACAATAGATAAGTGAATAATAATTAGTTAGGAACTTGGTGCGCGGCACCCCCTGCCATCCACCGTCAAGGTGACTTGCAGGGTAATATGTAGATGTAGATGTACATAGCCAGAGTGTCAATGCGTAATGCGTTTAACAATTACGAAAAGAAGGTTTTACAGGATAACTTGAAAGAGAACCCAAAAGCATTTTGGTCTTACGTCAGAGAAGTCCAAGGTAGAGGCCCCACTATTGCGTCACTGAGATCGGAAAAGGGAAATGTAGTTCACGATAGTGCGGAGAAAGCAAACCTATTACATCAACACTTTCAGAAAGTTTTTATTCCTAATGACGATGAATGTGATACCGCTATTCCTATGCATCAGGGCGACTCGATGGAAGATTTGATATTTTCCGAAAATGGTATCGCGCTCCAACTTCATTCAGTTAAAACAAATACCAGAGGAAATACCCACGGGAGTATTTAAAGAGTCAGCTTATGAAATTATTTGAAAATTATATTCGAGAAATCCATTACGGAAGGTGTCGTTCTTAAAGATTGGAAAGTGTCACACGTTACGCCCATCCATAAGGGCGGCGACAAAGAGAACCCCGAAAATCATAGGACAATTTCCTTAACTTCATTATCGTGAAAGATACTTCAGCACATAATCTTTAGTTCTGTAATGCGCTATTTAGATAGTCACTCATTGCTTAGGGGATGCCAGCACGGATTCCGTAGAGGTGCATCAGGTCGACCTGTTGGTGGATAATTTGTTGCGATGCGGTGAGAAAAATACTCAGGTCGATGCCATCTTCATTAGCTTCAGGAAGGCGTTTGATAAGGTATCTCATAACAAATGAATTGCGAAGTTAGGAGAATATGGTATCAATCCAAAAATTGTCAGTTGAGTGAGAGACTTCGTCTCGAATAGAGAACAGATAGTTGTCATCGATGGGAAATACTTGTCCCCCGTTAATGTTGCGTCGGGTGTTCCTCAGGGAAGTGTATTGGGCCCTCTACTTTTCTAAATTTATGTGAATGATATATGCTCGGTAGTTAGTAGTAAAATTAGACTTTTTGCAGATCATACCGCTCTATATAAATAAATAAAAAACCAGGAGGATCATCAGTCGCTGCGTGAAGACTTAAGAGCCATTTCAACGTTGTGCAAAGAATGGTAAATTGAAATTAATTACACTAAATGTGCCACAGTTACGTTCTCGAGAAGTAAGAACATAGAAGTAGGTTTAAAGCATAAAATAGATGGAATTATAGGCGCGGCCAACAAGAAACTGGCTTTCATAGGTAGAATAGTACGGAAAACTACAGAAAAAGTACGTGAAATGTGTTACTTATCACTGGTTAGACCACAAGCGGAATACGCCTCATGCATATGGGATCCATACGAGAAAGGACATATAACTCACTTAGAAAGAGTGCAGTGCAGAACAACCAGATTCGTAAAACAAAAGTACGAACATAAGGAAAGCGTCACCTCATTATTGAGGGATTTGAACTTGGTACCACTGGAGGATCGTAGATTGAACTCAAGGTTGCGGCTTCTGGAGAAATATAGATCTAAATGTCTAAAAGACGAGGTTGTAGGAAAACCTGAAGCACCAACGTATATAGGTATGAACGACCGTGACGATAAGATACGTGAGATCGATTGTAGGACGGAGCGTTATTTAGGCTCGTTCTTTCCGAGGACAACACGAGATCACAATAGAAATTTTCAACCTGCGATAGACAATCTTTGGGTAGGTTTTGGTGCATTGCACCCTCTGCCACCCACCAATTAGGTGAGTTGCAGGGTAAGATAGAGATGTAGAAAGCCTACTGGCCAGACATTAACCGCTCCCTCTTTTCCATTCCGTGGTGTAAACTCAATTCTATGAATCCCTCTGATGCTGTGGAATTTTTCTATGGCGTCCTTTTTGCCGTCATCAAAGACCATGTCTCTTTTGCTAAACCTAAGGCGAAAAAAATTTCCTTCATGGTATAAGCCGCACACTATCCTTTGTCTGAAAAATAAGAGCCGTGCATTGAACCTCTGGAAGACTTTCCCCAGCCCTGTGTCTAAGAAAACCTTCACAGACCTGAAGCTACACTCGAATGCTCTTCTAAGGCGGGACTATAATGATTATGTATCCGAGTTCTCAACGTCCACCTTGTCCAACCCAAAGAAGTTCTGGTCCCTTATTAACAGTTGGCGCAAATGTAGCAGAATCCCTCTCGAAATTATTTATAATGACGCTAACGCCTCTCGTTGTTTATTAATTTTTTCTCTAATACTATTGCCTCCTCTCATACTATAAGTCCTATCAGCATTAGTAAATCACTGTCCCTTCAACCCGTTTGTCATTTCTCTCATTCCAATCTTCAAACTTCAAAGCAGGAAGTTCAAGTGTACCTTTCGAAGATCTCCTCTACTCGTGCCATCGGTCCTGATGGCATTAGTCCTATATTTCTCCGCAAATGCGCCGAAACACTATCTCTTCCGCTGTCTTTTATCTTTAACCGTTGCTTCTCCACTGTCACCTTTCCCTGGCAATGGAAAGCAGTTAACATTGTGCCAATACTTAAATCTGGTAATAAAGCAGACATTACGTCTCACCGCCCAATATATTTACTCCCTATTATTTCATCATTTTGTGAGAGAATTATTCTCAATAGATTATACTATTTCACTTCTCGGCACCTCTACTCTACTCAACATGGCTTCTCCTCTCTGTCTAACCTTGCTGTCTATCAGAATCATGTAATTAATTCTTTTAGAGAAAAATCTCCGCTCGACAAAGTTTTTCTTGACTTTTCAAAAGCATTCGACTCGCTAAACCATGACCTTTTACTTTTAAAACTTAGTCACCGTTTTTGTATACTCGGTAACTTTCTAACACTCATTTCCAGCTTCCTGTTTGAAAGAACTCAACGGGTAGTACTCTCCGGAAATGCTTCCCGTTGGGCATCAGTTACTTCTGGTGTTCCTCAAGGTAGTATCCTTGGGCCCTATCTATTCAATCTCTTTATTGATGACTTACCTGATTTGATGCCTTCTGACTGGTCACATACCCTTCTATATGCCGATGATTGCGAAATTTTTAAAAAAGTTGACTCGATGTCTGATTCTCAAAAATTTCAGAAGGCTTTAAATACAATATCCAGTTGGTGTGTTAGTTGGGATCTTAAATTAAACCCTTCAAAGTGTAAGACTAACCTTTTCTCTTCGAAAAAATCCGTTGATAGTCAACTACAAATTAAATTGATGTGATTTATCGAGGGTTGATTGTATCAAAGATCTTGGCGTTATTGTTGACGCAAAGCTCAATTTCTCCCCTCATATTACCAGAATAAAAAATAAGGCGATGCCACTTTAAGGTCTCCTTTATAGATTCACAGATATAATAGACCACCACGCACTGCGTACCTATTTCTGCAGCATCGTTCTTCTATATGGGCAATGTCTGCCTCATCGATTTTTTTCTTGATAGGGTGCTTAATTTGTTTCTTCAAATTGTTCGAGTCCGAGTTCCTTCTCTCCGTAACACCTCCAATGACGATGTTCTGTCTTCACTTTCCCTCGAGTCTCTTACTGTTCTTAGAGAAAATGATGATCTTTCATTACTTTACAATGTACCGAATGCAAACATTGACTGCCCTGTACTTCTCTCCGTTTAACTTAGGCGTACCAAACAGATCTACTCGTCTTTCCTGCCTCCTTAATCTCAGTATACCTAGGCTGTCGGTAATCAGACGCTCACTTTTCTTCCGCCTCCCTACTCTTCTTAACTCATTACCTCCACACTCAGACGTATTCAATCAACCTTTAAAAACCATTATCTCCTCTCTGTCTCCTCCCCTTTAGTTTATTTTATTTTCCTTTTTTTGTAATTAATTTATTTTATTTTGTTTGTCTCCTGTGTTACGTGCATATGGATTTATGGTTCGAGATTTCACTGTAAATTGGCCTTTGTGCTGTATGTGAAATATTTATAAATAAATAAATAAAACCGGAAAAACAAACTACCGAAATGTTTTTCGCGATAGAATTTTAGGAATATCAGAATAAACTGTGACAGTGCCTTGACATCCGTCAGGCTAGGGCATTTTTCTCGTGGGCCTCTGGCGCAACCTTAGCGATCGCCTACAAAAACAGTCGTTTTTTACTCCGTCATCAATAATAATAATAGTACCTTCCCTTTTTTATTTGCTGCGGGGATTGAATCACCCAGCCATTTAGCGAAGTGCAAGAGAAATTTAACGATTGTCACATTTTTGGATTCTTCCAATTTTGTTTCCTTGGATATAACCCGCACTCTCGTTCTGAAGACGAAAGTTATGGGTAAAAAGGTTCGGCTCATATAATAGTAAGTGTAGTATATTAAAATGTTGCCAGGTTAATCAAAATTGAATAACGAGACTTTATAGATCTTAAATAGGACTATTTATTTTTAAAAATAATTTTAAATACAAAACATTGTAAATAAAATCTCAATTCGCAGCAGTGATATTGCATAAGGTAAAATTTTGATGGGCCAACACATTTTTTATACTTACCGGGCCGCAGCAAAATGTTTGAAAATCCCAGACTTAGATCACTAGAAGTTTAGTTTCCTTTACTCCAGGTCCCAATTATGTATCTAGATTCTCCTTCGGTTCGTCTCGCAAAGGTAAACGAATTACGCCAACAAAACAATTCCATAGCGTCCACAAAAAAAGGAGCACGGTCAAAAAATTCCAGAAATATTTTAGGAGACGTCTACCGATAAAAATTTGAAAACAGAAGAAAAACGAAATCGGAATTTATATCCCGCCGGCTTGCGATATCATCTCGATTTTCCTTCCCGAGTCCTCCGATAAAAATAAAAAATGAGAGCTTCAGGGAAAAACGAAAGAGGAAAATATTTCGGGAAAATTCGCTCTGTTCATTAACGATCACCGCAGATCACAACACGCCTGAAATTCCGGGTAATAATTCCTCTCGACTGTGCATGGATAACATTAACATAGAACGCGTTATAAAGCGCACGCATGTGTTTCAAGACACACTGGGACCTTACAGTGCCTCCATTTCGGAAAGGAGGTCACACATTGGTGAACTCGACCGGGATTTAATTTTTTCACTCGCGCCATGTTATCTCCCAACTCTCCTACGAAACATTAATCTCGCTTAAAACCGTCCAGTGATTAAAGAATGCGAGGGGAGAATTGCGGAACAGGTTACATAAAGCGCCTTTTTTCACAAAATACTATATAAATATTACCGTTTCCAGCCAAAAGGTAACGAATATTTTTAAGAATAAAAAATTCGATATTTAAAAATAAACCCCCAAGGAATCGAACTCATGTACTTGAGTCCTGAAACCCGTTGCGCTGTCGATTGCAGTTATTACACCAACGTTTTATCCGTAGATAAATGTTATGTTAGGTACCCTGCATATTCACCAGTAGTCATAGCGGTAACATAGCCAGACGCCGCATACCCCCAACCCTTCCACTACTGGCGACAGTGACTATATGATGGCGCGAGATTTGAAATCCAGTCGTTCCAGAAGCCGCATACCCCCTCCCCTCCCCATACTGGCGCCGGTGAGGTTATGATGGCGCGAGATTTGAAATCGCGGCAGTTCCAACCCAAGCCCCCCAGCTGCTGACGTCAGGCTGTTGTAGGAACCTCGGCGGTAACGCGGATCCGGCTCAAGTGTCGTAGTTCCCCCACCCCCCTCTCGCTGACGTTAGGACGGTTTAGAACCTCTGCGGTAACGCGGATCCAGCTCAAGTGTCGTAGTTCCCCCACCCCCAGAAGTCTTTAAGGTGGGCAGTTTGAAACTTGGGTGGCAGCCATCTTGAAATTGTTGCTTCTAGCGCCCTCGGAGGTAGCCATCTTGAAATTAAACTTGTAGCGCCCTCGGATATCGAAAACTGGAACTATGATTATTAGAATAAATTTTACCTGAGAAAAAAGTTTGGAGGTTGTTGGGATCGAATGCCTGAACCTGGGATCTGAAGTTGAGCACATTAACCACAGGGCTAATTGTGCAGTTCGAAAATGGAGAGAAATTTAGGTCTTTAAGTCACACCTTGGTCCTCGTGTGACATATGCTTTCCTTTCCCTTGCCCTCAAGTCATCGAAGAAAAGACCTTCATTTTATGATGACGTGCTAACACAATTTCTAAGGCAAAACAGGAGATTGAAACTCGTGTATAACTAAGTAAAATGAGCTTTTTAAACCTTTCTTTAATTCAATCCGGAAAATAATATTTTCCCAAATGATTACTTTTTCAGATATCTGTGGGTATTATATGGTTGTATTTAATAGTCGAATCAAAATGCAGATATTGATCAACACGGTGTTGTATCCTATCCAACAGAGAAGTTTTATTTGATGACCCAGGTTCGAACCTAAGCGGTGGTTGTTTTCTGATACTTGCTTGGTATCAGGCAATGTATACGTGGAGCCGAAACCAAACCGAGTATTCATGCACGTTCAAAAACACGTGCTCTCTCTCTCTATGAAGGTAAGCCAGGGGTTGATGGATAGAAGAACGTCATTCCCCCTCCTTTCACCGTCCAAAACCCGCGCATCCACCACATTGGCTAGTGGGCTTCCCACGCATTGCCAGTCATTTTCAAATATTTGAAAGAGGAGCCTTAAGATGTCGAGCTGCCATAGAAAATTATTTCCCGAAGACACCATCAATAACGTAAGTTATTCATGTAATTTCTGTTTAATTATAAATTTTATTACTTTATTTAAATAAATAAAATAAGTCTTTAACATTAATACTGTTTACTTGATATATAAAAACTTTATTTTTTCTCTTTTAGGAACGGTATAGAGATTCGGATTCGGACTTCGAAGATACACCTCCACAAGGCACTGTAAAGAGACAGCATGTAGAACCCGTATGTTATTTTAATATATTTAAACTAATTATATATATATATATATATATATTTATTTATTAAGACTAATTCAAGCCTATGGTTTATTATTATTATTATTAAAATGATTTCTAATGTAGAAACTCGTTTCCTTTTTCATTGCAGTCTCTCCCGTTTCCGGGAGTTGAATCAACGGGAAGACAAACCACGATTGACGAGGATGACGTAGAGGACAAGCATTCTTTCTTTTCAGCCATAACTGAAATAAGATGTGTTGGAACGTCGAGTCCGAGGATGTCCCCCCGCGATTTCGACCGCTCATGGTCCGGGCTTTCCACACGGTGCCAGCTCTCGTTCACAGAAGTGGAATGGACATCCTCAGAGAATATAATTGAAGAGGAGGTGGAGGAAGAGGAGGTGGAGGAAGAGGAGGAGGAAAAATGCACATGTGGAGAATGTGATAACTGTAAGTGGGCAGTTTCTCGCTTGGCAGGAAAAATGTAATTATTACATTGGTTACTGTATTACTATATTTGTTGTAAATAAATATTTATAATCACTGCAATTTCCTCTTATTATTTTATTTCCTCTGTGGAGGACCATTGCCACTACTTTGTAAAATATTTATTTTTCTTGAATAATAATTTTTATTTGGATGCCATATGCTGCAAATTATTCAGCTCTATCTCTGAGAACCAATTCTCGATTTTCACTCGTTCCTATAAATGCCGGAAGTGGTCATGCATAACCACGCACTTGAAATTGGACATATAAAACCTTTTCGAAATTACCGCGGGCTGACTTCACTAGGAAATTGGTCCCCCGTTTCAACCCAGGTGTATAGTGGGCTTCCAACCCAACCCCCTTCACCACCCACAGCTGACATCAATGGGTATCACTGAAAAATTTAAAGAAAGTGTCCATAGTTTTTACAAAATGTATATATGAAAAAAAAATGTTTGTTTGTAATTAAAATGTAAGAAGATATATATATTGATTTGATCATAGAGCTAATACTAAATTAATAATCAGCGCATTTCCCATAAACAAGAGAAAATTTATAGATTAGTTTACGAGAAATGACAAAGATAAAACGAGTATGAAACTACCATTCAGTTTAAAAAAAACAAAAGTTTTGATTTCAAATTTTGTTTTGTTTTTAAATACAAGTGATGGTTTCATACTCGTTTTCTCTTCATAGTTTTCTCTTCGTTGTTTTCTCGTAAACTATTCTATAGATTTACTCTTGTTTACAAAAAATGTGCTGATTATTAATTTAGTATTAGCTCTATGACCAAATCGATATATATATCTTCTTACGTTTTAATTACAAACAAACAAATTTTTTTCATATATACATTTTATAAAAACTATGGACACTTTCTTTATATTTTTCAGTTTTGTACAGCAAAAAATATACACATTTTGTTCACATCAATGAGAAAAAATTACATAACTTTTTCTGAAAGGTCAATTTAAACTCATTACACAAATATTATTGTTACGTTGATACAATGATATTTACCTAAGTGCCCATACACATTTTTTTTTGCTCAATTAAAATACTTAAAACTATGTTTGTTTGAATACATTTAAAAGTTTTTGTAATTTTTTTTTTAATCCGAATGGTAGAGTTTCATACTCATTTTATCTTCATCGTTTCTTGTAAACTATTCTATAGATTTTCTCTTGTTTACGGGAAATGGTATTGTGAGTTTTGGTCCTACATATCTTTTTTGGGTAAGTGACGGATACAGAATTCTGGTTATCATTGTTTCAAAATTTATCATTTTTGATACAATGATATTTACATAAGTGCACACATTCATGTCATACAAATTTTTTGGAATACGTTTTCACAGCATTTCATAAGTTTGAGACGCTTGCAAAAATTACGTTTTTATATTTTTCGCAACACCATCTCGATGTGTTTGAATAATAAAACGTTAATATTTTTAAATTAATCGTTGGCTCGTAAATAATTATAAAACAAATATCGGGGAAGACATCAGAACACATATTAAACAGTGAATTTTGAACGTAGTTTTGATAAAATTTCTTAAACTTGGTAATGGAGTAATTCTCATTTTATATGCTTCAATCGTAAATTTCGTTCATTCTTACTACCACCGTGTTGGTCATGTTTTGTAATAGAGTATATGATGCTGCGTGTGGGTATAGAGCGTTCATTGACCTGCGGAATACTTGCAGTTAATTTTATCATGTTTCTTCTATATCCGTCTCGTTGGTATGTGCCGGGTGTAAAGATGCAGCGTTAGAACACTCATGCCACGCACCCGAGACTTATCAAAATGAACTGTGTGAATTGTGCTCTAACTACGATTACTTTGCGGGATCGTCTGAAGAAAACGGATTCGACAATAAAAGATTTCTTTTCAAAATTGCTGCAATTTACAAAATGAAATGTATAAGTTCTGCTATGAATTTGCTGTAGTGATTTATAAGTAATAATAAACCATATGAAGTAGATAATTTTACATCCGACATTTTATTTGACACCATTGCTTTTACTCAATAAAATCCCCAATTAATAATTAAATATTTAAGACAAGTAGAAAGAAAGAAAAAGAAAAAGGAGCATAGCTACCTCTATAACGAAAAACACATTTCTGAACAAAATGCATGCAAGCGCTCATGAAGTGATTCACCACCATATACTATTAATAAATTTTTATTAAAAGTATATGTTTGAAATTATCAAGGATTTTCATTATATCGAGTTAATTTCCATCTCTCAATTCTGTGGGCTTCATGCTCAAGGCTCCCATGGAATTCTTACTATCTTCATCACGAAGTCGATACATATGAGGTGAGTTTATCAAACAAAACGCATTATAAGACCTACAGACCTTCGAGGATACACATCAGAACACTCTGCCTGCCCCAGAGGTAATAGATAAAATTTATATTTGAAATTATTATTTTTATTATTATTAGTATATTATAAATCTAAGCAATTATCTGTTTGAAATTAATTACTTTTCAGTTATGGATTCAAAAGAGCGTGTAATTATGCAAAAAGTCAGGTCGGTCATTCGGTCCTATCACGAAAATGGCTGGAAGAGTTTGAATGCGGAGGATCTGAAATATATATCTTTTGAATATATTGAATTGTATCATCCGCGAGATATACACAAGATATTAGAAAAATATCCTGTATTAATAGAACATGAAGATCGAAGTACTAGGACCATCTCGCACGACAAAATTTCCCAAACCTCCAAAGTGAAAGTTCTCTCTGCCCCCAACCTTAACCAAGCCGGGAGTATCAAAGCGTTCTTATGAAACATTCAGACCCAGGCGTACCTCCGTTGTGTGAGGATGTGTTTTTGAACACACGTGAAGACGGTTTGATTTCGACTCCATGCATATGTTACATGTTGGAAAGTCGGGACTAGGAAACAGCACACTTTAGGTTCGAACCTGGGTCGCTTAATAAAACTTCCCTGATGGATCGGATTCGACACCCTGCCGATGTAGAGGGGTAAAATCGCACGCCATCGCGATGTCGACAGAGTAGCGGGGTATGTCGTGGTCGGGGGTCGAAGCACCACAGAGGATTCAAAATTCGATCCATCACGATGCCAGGGTCAGGAGGTGGGGAGCTGGGGCCGTGCTCCTGCAAAAGTCTCAAACTACGTGACATCGTGACGTCAGGGTAAGGGTGGGGAGCTGCGGCGCTTGAGCTGGGGCCTTGTCCCCGCAAAAGTCTCAAACCACGCGCCATCGTGATGCCAGGGGCAGGAGGTGGGGGGCTACGGCGCTTGAGCTGGATCCATTGAGTTGCGGCGCTCGAGCGGGGGCCGTGGTACCGCAGAAGTTTCAAGCCACACACCATCGTGACATCACTGTCGCCTATGGGTAGGAGGTGGTGATACCCATTGATGTCAGCAGTGGGTGGTGGAGGGGGTTGGGTTGGAAGCCCACTATACACCTGGGTTGAAATGGAGGACCAATTTCCTAGTGACGTCAGCCCGCGGTAATTTCGAAAAGGTTTTATATGTACAATTTCAAGTGCGTGGTTATGCATGACCACTTCCGGCATTTATAGGAACGAGTGAAAATCGAGAATTGGTTCTCAGAGATAGAGCTGAATAATTTGGAGCATATGGCATCCAAATATAAATAATATTTCGAGAAAAATAAATATTTTACAAAGTAGTGGCAATGGTCCTCCGCAGAGGAAATAAAATAATAAGAGGAAATTGCAGTGATTATAAATATTTATTTACAACAAATATAGTAATACAGTAACCAATGTAATAATTACATTTTTCCTGCCAAGCATGAAACTGCCCACTTGCAGTCATCACATTCTCCGCATGTGCATTTTTCCTCCTCCTCTTCCTCCACCTCCTCTTCAAATATATTCTCCGAGGATGTCCATTCCGCTTTATGTGGAAAGCCCGGACCACGAGCGGTCAAAATCGCGGAGGGGACATCCTCGGACTTGACGTTCCAACACATCTTATTTCAGTTATGGCTGAAAAGAAAGAATGCTTGTCCTCTACGTCATCCTCGTCAATCGTGGTTTGTCTTCCCGTTGATTCAACTCCCGGAAACGGGAGAGACTGCAATGAAAAAGGAAACGAGTTTCTACATTAGAAATCATTTTAATAATAATAATAATAAACCGTAGGCTTGAATTAGTATTAATAAATAAATATATATATATAATTAGTCTAAATATATTAAAATAACATACGGGTTCTACATACTGTCTCTTTACAGTGCCTTGTGGAGGTGGTGTATCTTCGAAGTCCGAATCCGAATCTCTATACCATTCCTAAAAGAGAAAAAATAAAGTTTTTATATGTCAAGTAAATAGTATTAATGTTAAAGACTTATTTTATTTAAATAAAGTAATAAAATTTATAATCAAACAGAAATTACATGAATAACTTACGTTATTGATGGTGTCTTCGGGAAATAATTTTCTATGGCAGCTCGGCATCTTAAGGCTCCTTCTCTTTCAAATATTTGAAAATGACTGGCAATGCGTGGGAAGCTCATTAGACAATGTGGTGGATGCAAGGGTTTTGGATGGTGAAAGGAGGGGGAATGACGTTCTTCTATCCATCAACCCCTGGCTTACCTTCATAGAGAGAGAGAGCACATGTTTTTGAACGCGAGTGAAAACTCGGTTTGGTTTCGGCTCCACGTATACTTTGCCTGATACCAAGCAAGGATCAGAAAACAACCACCGCTTAGATTCAAACCTGGGTCATCTAATAAAACTTCTCTGTTGGATAGTATACGACACCATGTTGATCAATATCTGTATTTTGATACGACTATTAAATACAACCATATAATACCCACAGATATCTGAAAAAGTAATCATTTGGGAAAATATTATTTTCCGGATTGAATCAAAGAAAGGTTTAAAAAACTCATTTTACTTATTTATACACGAGTTTCAATCTCCTGTTTTGCCTTAGAAATTGTGTTAGCACATCATCATAAAATGAAGGTCTTTTCTTCGACTGATGAAACCTCTCTGTTAGATCAGATTTGACACCGTGTCGATCAAAGATGCGAATGGGTATGGAGAGGGGTAGGGGACGACTTGAGGGCGAGAGAAAGGAAAGCATGTCACACGAGGACAAAGGGGTAACTTAAAGGCCTAAATTTCTCTACATTTTCCAACTGCACAATTAACCCTGTGGTTAACGTGCTCAATTTCGGATCCCAGGTTCAGGCATTCGATCCCAACAACCTCCAAACTTTTTTCTCAGGTAAAATTTATTCTAATAATCATAGTTCCAGTTTTCGACATCCGAGGGCGCTACAAGTTTAATTTCAAGATGGCTACCTCCGAGGGCGCTAGAAGCAACAATTTCAAGATGGCTGCCACCCAAGTTTCAAACTGCACACCTTAAAAACTTCTGGGGGTGGGGGAACTACGCGTTACCGCAGAGGTTCCAAACCGTCCTGACGTCAGCGAGAGGGGGGTGGGGTACTTGGGTTGGAACCGCCGCGATTTCAAATCTCGCGCCATCATAACCTCACTGGCACCAGTATGGGGAGGGGAGGGGGTATGCGGCGTCTGGAACGATGAGATTTCAAATCTCAGGCCATCATAAATTCACTGGCGCCAGTAGGGGAAGGGGTGGGGGTATGCGGCGTCTGGCTATGTTACCGCTATGACTACTTTCACCTCTTGCTTATGCGCAATTGGTATCTAAGAGGTAGTGCAATGAATAATCGGACAGCAAAGGAGAAGAGAAACCTAGTGCCGGCGTATAACCTGCTCTTAACAAAGAAAACCAAGGAGGACAACGGCTATAGTTCACTTCCAAAGGACGGAGTGTTGATTTGAGCAAGCTCCTCATTTCTCTTTTTCTCATTGGCTTGTCTTCATATCCTTAGTTCCAACACGCACAAATTCGAACCGGGTGTCACTTTTTATCACATCATGGCGGGGCAAACACTAACCACTACACAACGGTTCCCCTTATCCGTATATACTTCCCTGCAAAAATCAACTTTCTTGTTCTAGGATGTATTTATTAGCGAAATTCTAACGTAGACACCGATTATTCTCCAACAGCTAAACCTAAGGTCACCAAATTTTTACTGTATAGTTCGAGGTTGCCACAGTTGGTAGATTTCGATTTCTCGATTCTCTTGCCATACAACCCAGTTGCCATTCATACCACTTGCCATAGTCCCAAATTCTCGAGTACCAGATGTTCGAATTCCAGGTTGCCAGATTCCCAATTCCCATAGTAAAATCTGGAGTGGGAAAAAGAGGGGGATTTACGTATATGAAGCAAAAAGGAGAAAGGACTGAGGGGAATTTACGAATATGAAGCAAAAAGGAGAATGGAATGAGGAGGAAGGAAAAGAGGGGAGGGCGAAAGGTACGCCCAGGGAATATATTAGACATTAGTATCTATCTATCTATAGAATTTTATAACGATTACGAATACGCATCGTAAAAAGAAAAATAAAGAGAGAGGAGGGGGAGGGAAAAGGGGGGAGGACGAAAGCTAAGCTAAGGAATCACAGTCGGCATTGGTGTCACTCAAATTTTATAACGATTACAAATACGCACCGTAAAAAGGAAAATAAAGGGGGGATGAATGGGGAGGGAAAAGGGGGGAGGGTGAAAGGTATGCTGGGGGAATACAGTCAACATTAGTATCAATCGAAAGAGAATTTCATAATCATTACGAATACACAGCGTAAAGACGAAAATAAAGCGGGGGTAGAAGGGAGGAGGGCGAAATGTACGATAAAGAAAGTCGACATTGGTATTAATCGACAGAGAATTTTATAACGCTTACGAATACGCAGCATAAAAACGAAAATAAAGGGGGAAAGGGAGAGAGAAAAGGGGTAGGGCGTAAGGTACGCTAAGGAAACAGGCGATATTGGTATCAATCGAAACAATTTTATAACAATTATGAATATGCAGGAAAGAATAAATGATAAAGTGGAGACGTAATAATTGTCCAAAAATCAGTTTCCCAACTCCCTCTTCCGCTATTAGGTAAATGACGAAAGTTAAAGAAAAATTTATTTCTTCAGAATTAGGAATTGTTTATCTGATTCTATAGTTAGCTTGTCAAATCTATTGTTTCACTGATTCTTAAGCCATAATAACGGCTTGCTTATAAATTTACTATTCACGGAAATAGTAACTTTATCAAGCGATAAGTTTTACTATAAGTTTTTATGGTTGGATTTCAAATAATTAAAAATTCTAAATAGATGATGTCGCGTGTAAGCCAATCAAGATAAAAACATATGATATATCTTTGGAGAATATATATATATATATATATATATATATATATATATATATATATATATATATATATAGAGAGAGAGAGAGAGAGAGAGAGAGAAAGAGTGACACAAGGAAAAATTCCGCAGTATACAAGTGAACGTCAGTTGCTGGCTTTACAAATACTATCTTTCTACAATTTTTTCTGTGGATTACGCCTGATGGTTGGTCTATATAATGACATCTCTATAAACTGGTTTGTTTTTGTAAAACATGTTATAATAGGATAGTGTCAAGGCAGGACTTTTGCCCAGCATACGGGGCAAAAGTCCTATCAGTCAAGGGAAGAAGTCCGCATAAAAAAATCACAAATATAAATTATTATATAATCAGTATACGTCGTTGTATTGGCAAAACTGGAAAATCTGACATCAGGCCTACGCGAAATACAAAGGTAGTTGTTACACACAGAAAAATGTGTAATAGGCTAAGCATAAAAAGTAAAAAATATATACTTTTTCATTAATCCACAAAATTAATATTTGAAATAAACTACTTTCTGATAAGAATCAAATCCTATTCATAACTAGATTATTATTAGAATTAAATTTCACACAAATAAATCACCCTTTTTAGCGACAATTATAGAATGAAATTTTATGTAGTCACTTTGCCCATTGCACAGGTCACAAATAAATCGTCCACCCTCGTATGAATTTCAGTTACCCTACCACCACTCTTGGCACGAATCACATTTTATCCAGTCTTCAGATGGAGGGTCCTGATATTCACATTCGCATCCTGGACAGGCAGGGCTTTCCCTTGTAGCTGACTCATCCTTATGCTTTGGTTTTCTTACTCGCTCTTTGGACACGAAAAGGCGGTTTCGAGATCCTTGCTTCATATTGTCATCGATGCGTTTTTGCCTTTCCATTTCCAATCTAGTTTTTTGGGCTGTGGATGTCAAAATTACAGACTTTTTCCTTTGCGCATCCTTTTTCTGTTTACTTTCGTTTTAGGAACCCGAACAATGCCTGATGGCGAATTGCTTTTCCATCTACTTTGCTATTATTGGAATGCCTCTTCTTCATGGCTCGAGGAGAGCCTTTCTTCTGTTGAGATAGGCCGTTTTGTAATCTGCCATCCAGATGTTGACGATTGTGGTGACTGATTTTCTTTACTGCTCGGTTGTGATCGTGGAGAACTCGCAGGATAGGTGGGATCATCCGTTTCTTCGTCGTCGTTTTCAGGATTCTGCTCAGTTACCCGAGACGACGGAAAATCTTCCTCATTAAATTTAAATCTATCAAGAGGCATTATATCACGCACTTCAAATGCTTTTGACTGATTTTTCTACTGCAGTTTTTATGTATGCTTTTCGAAATAGCATCTGTAAAAATCCTCCAATGAATTGAAGAAACGTCGGTCTAGCGGTTCCATTTTATGGCTACTGTGCGGAGAATGTTGTTCTCATTACAGTAGGTTACTGCTTCGAGTGAAACGTGAAGTGTGTGTTTGTCCAAGATTAACAAACGGGATTTTGTTCAGATACCTGTACATCCTGCCGAAAGAGAGATAGCCACAAAATAAATAACTCGGCATTAATGTATCCAGAATCCGAAACAAACATCACTGAACTGGGAGGGGACCCATTCATCAATTCCTGTTCCACAGGTTTTCATGGAAATATTAGCACAGGGAATAATTGCCACTTGCGTTCATGCAACACACTGCTGTCACAGGTTGCCCTCCCTCTGACGAAACAACCTTACCAACAGCTCTTTTTCCTTTGCCACTTACCACTCTTGGTAGTTTACTGGGTACTGTTGTCAAAACAGTTTCATCAATGTTGTATACTTGATTGGAAGTAAATTTGAATTTCTTTATAAGTTCCATTAAATTGTCAAAAAACATCACATTGCACTTTGTTAAACACCATTATTTGCATAACACTGGTCTTTTGCAGGCATGTTAAAGTTAAGTTATTTCTTTTTAAGAACGATTTTGCCCAATCAATACCCGCCATCTCTGTTGTACTGCTAAACGAGTGACTTATTTTGTTCAGAATAACATACTGATATGCCAGGCTGCGCAGGAACCTCAAATTAAGTCCATAGAACATTTCACCCAACAGCTTGCAGCGTTGTGCTAAATCGTTCTTCTGATCTGGTGTTAAAATACATTTAAATCGTCCTAAACCAGTTACTCCAGTACCCTTTTTCAGTCTTTTCCGTAGAGGTGACACGTCAACCCCAAAGTGTTCAGTAACTTTTCTTTTAGACATACCAAATGCTAGTTTATTTCTGCAAGCATTTCTGAAGTCACTGGCTTACGTAACTTCTTCCTCTTGTAATCCCTACAATAGATAACAATAAAATAGGTAGGCCTACATATAGAGAATTAGAATTAAAAAAGGCGGGGTAAAAGTCCGCATGCGGGCTCTTGCCCCGTAGGAGGAGCAGACTTCTGCCCCGGCTGTTAAAAGTGTACTTTCCAGTACGTGCTTCTACCTATTGGAGAAGGACGGAACTGTTAATGAGTTAGATGCAGTTGTAATACTACAAGAATCGCAGCACTAAAAATATATTTAGCAGAATTCACTTATCAGACCACTCGGCAAAAGAAGTAAGTGCAGCTTGGAGTACCAAGTTGTCCTGGGGAGAATTTATCATTTTGAAGATTTTGCAGTCGTCTGCATAGAGTAAAATTTTGCAGGAGTGTAGTGTGACTATATCAACAACATCATCAATAAATAAAGCAAAAAGTAAGGGACCTAAGACGCTGCCTTGGGGTACACCAGAGAGAACTGGAATAGCTAAAGAGGAAACTCCATCAATTACAACTCTTTGAAGACGTGATTGCAAATAATCTTGAATTAATCTCAAAAGCGGACCATGAATATTGAATCTGTTGGCAAGTTTGTGTAGCCTGTGGTCAACAGAATCTAATGTTTTATTCAGGTCAATATAACACACGTCAAGTTGTGATCTATCCTCAAAGGCCGTTGTTATTTCATTGTGTAGTATTGTTAGGTTCGTTAAACATGAACCTCCCGGTAGCAAACCATGTTGTTGGTGGGAAATACATGGGAGAGAATAATGAAGAAGATTTATATGTATTATTCTTTCAAAGACAATTGAAATTATTGAGAGAATGGAAATGGGTCGGTAATTTGAAACGTTTGAGCTGGTACCGGATTTTAGGATCGGTGTGATATTTGATAATTTCCATTTAGTAGGAAACACACCACTTGCGAGACATCTATTAAATATATCTGCTAAGGGGAAACAAAGAGATTCCGCTGTGTTTCTGAGGTATATTGCGCTTACTCCGTCAGATCCGGATGATTTCTTCGTATCCAATGCTAGAAGAAGATTTCTAACTTCGGAGGGCGATATGCTCAAACAAGAAAGTAACTCTGATGTAACAGAATTGACTTTAGGCAAATTACTAATTGCTGAGGGAACAGTGAAGTTCGTTGAGAAATAATTGTTGAAAACGGAAGGACGTTCATTACCAAGACCACTAATATCTCTGTTTGATTAAATTTGGTAAATGCGGTTTTTGGCGTCTCGAATTAATAAGGGACCAGAAACGTTTGCAATTTGATTTTAAGTCGTCAGTGACAGTAACAGGAGGTTATTACGAACAAGTTTTTTAAAAACTTAACACTGCGCTTATAAAAAAAGACCTGGGAAACTCCAACGGCGAATTCTGTTTCACCATGACAATGCTCCAGCACATTCATCTACGGTATCAAGAGCTGTGCTTCGAGAATTGCGCTGGGAAACGTTGTCTCACCCACCCTACACTCCAGACTTGGCTCCTTCAGACTTATTTCTGTTTCACAAATTAAAGGAGCACATCAAGGGAAATCGCTGGGAATCGATATCTGAGGCCAAACAAGCAGTTTTGAACTGGTTTCATTCAAAAGATCAAAATTTCTACAGAAATGGGTTAGAACGATGGCGACATCGAATGGAAAAGTGTTTAGAGTTAAATGGTGAATATGTTGAAAAATAGCTCCAAAATAAATGGTTCTATTTGAGTTTCTTTTGTTTTTATATGATAATTCCGGGAACTTTTTGATTTACCCTCGTATAGTTCATAATCTCTCCTTAAAAGATATTTAGTGTCGTCTCATGTTACTGAAGACGTTTTTGGTTTCGGAATTTGGGTTCTTTTTAAAAAGGTGCTAAAATGCAAGTTTATTTTTCAAACATAAATACGTTTTACCAGACATCCACGCCGGCGTCCTTGTCGTGATTTTCCGGGATGGAACCCAATCTGCGATGGGTTCTATTAAGAATATATGTGGATGAAATTATGAGAAAAAATTCAAGTTAATTTTGAAAGTGAAATGAATTCAATATCTTCATTGGTTTTCGAGATATGAAATTTTACATTTGAGCGCGAGAACCTTCTGCCGCCTAGTTTATTAATATCATTTATTTTTTCTTATATTCCAATATCGTAATATTTCATATAAGTCACTCTCTTCTGACATTGACATGTCCTCATTGCTTTAATCACTGTCATCTTCATTCAGCTGAATAATTATATTTACAAAACGCGTTTACAGGTAGTAGAAACCGGAAACGAACAGCACTATACCAAACAGGCAACTGCAGCTCAAAGCAGAAGACGTGCAGGTGGGAGGGAAGAGAAGTGGGGGTATACCCGTCCTCTCTTGGGATGCGCAGCCAATTCTCGCGCAGGTCGTTTTCTACGCGGTAGATCTAAACTGGTAATATATTTAAGTTTTTACATGCAATATATGTTATACCTGAAGTATTATAATTTTTTGTTCCATTATTTCTAATATCTTCATCCACCATTCTTATTATTTTATTTTGACTAACAATTAAAAATTTTTTATTTGTTTTATTGGCATTTCCCCAAATAATTGTTCCATGCCTTATTTTAGATTCAACTAATGAAAATATATTATCTTCTTAATATTTGTAGCAACTATATTTTTTCTATAATAAATATTTTTAGTTCTGAACGAACTCTATTTCTTATACATTTATATCGATCTTTATATATTATTCGGATTGCTTTTCCAGTTTCTGGAATATTTCTCGTTTTTAATTGTATAATTAGTTTGGCTGTCTATGCTTTTTTTAGTTAGAGATGAGAGGATTCTTTAGTTGACAATGCATAGATTTTGTCAAGCTTCTTCCTTACATTCTTATATAATTAGTTAGGATCATTTTCATTTAAGAGATATTCCCAATTAAATGATACAATTTTGGCTTCGACTTTGAAATTGTCAAGGTAAGTTATCTTTTCTTTCTTTTGGTTAGTTAAATATCTGTTACAATATTTTAGATTTAGGGTTATGATTTATGGTCAGGTATTTTAGAGTGTATTATTAGTGCTTCAAGAGTAGAAATTAATCCTTTGCAGTAAATATGGTCAATGATGAGCTAATTACTCGAGGTCTAACTATTTATTCTCTGATATCTTCTTTAATTATTTCTGTATTTCTGTATGTAGTGGTTTGCATCTTTTGCCTTTATATTTATATTCATATCACCTATGACAACAATTTCCTTTTCTTTTGAGTTACCTAGAATCATATCTAGTTTATTAATACATAATATATTGCTGAAGTTAGGGTGTTTATCATCTCCTAAAAGAAATAATTTCCAATTATCCTTCATCGACAAACCTATCTTACATTCCAAGTTAAGTGTCTATGTCATTTTCAATGAAGGTGAAATCATTTCTAACATGAAAAATTATTTCGACACCTCTTCCATTTATTCTTAGTTTTGTGTACCTGACATATCCTTCCATTTCATATATATCCTCTTCATTCATAAAAATATTGACTTCAGTCAAAACAATCAAACCTATATTTATTTTCCGTAAGTGGCAGCAATTCGTCCCAATTTTTTTTAATGACCTCATGTTTAGATAAAAGACAGCAATGTTATTATTAAGGGAATACTGTTACCACTGATTATCGATTCTTGTATTTTATAGTTATTTTTGTTTTAATCGTTTCCAAACCCTCCATTCTACTTAGTAAGTGTAGTTAAAGATTAGTCAGGAATAATTGTATGCTGATATCGATTTTCTTTAGATCATCTTTAGTATTGATTTTAAGCAGTCTTTGATTTTCGTCCTTTTAAACATAAGTGAAAACATTTTTTATCCAAACGAACTTCTATCAGGCATGTTTACATTGTTCCCTGGTTTTCCAAAATAGGTCTCCATAATATTTGGTCAAGGCCTCATTTACATAAATTCTGCTATTATTATTATTGCTCAAAATGTCATCATCTGTTAATGGTTTTCTGTTTTTGAGGTAAATACCTTTTATTTTCTTGGAAACGAAATTTACAACGATTTTACATTAGTTATCTGCTTGGCGATTTTTAACTACATACACATCAATATCATTTTCGCTAAAATTTTCTATTTCTAACTTATTAGTCATATGATTAACTATACCATGAATATCTCTTTCAGACCCTCGTCTATGCCCACAATATCTAATGTTTTATCTAGGTTATCTTGATCTAATCTATTCACCTGAATTAATATATTGATAATAGTTTAATCTTTTTCGCGTACTTTATCTCTTAGTTGTACTATAGTAATGTTTAGACCATCAACGTTTTTATTGTAACTATTCTATTTTTTCAGTAATACGTCATATTTTTCAACTAGAAAGTGTATTAGGTATTTCCGTGAATAGTAATGTTTGTTGGCATGAGACTTATACTCTCCTCCGTTTTATCTTTTTGACGGCACCCAGGACAACACCAAGTCTCTTTTCTTATTGTTAACATCCCTCTGTAAGTCGCCTCCTTGAGACCATAACAATAAAAGTGCATGCTTGAATTACACCCATAACAGTTAAGGAAGTCGCCATCCTCGGGCAGTTTATCTTCGCATCTAATGCACTTCATTAAGAATTAATATTTGCAATAGGCAACAAGTGGGGGATAGAAGGAAAAAGACAGATAAAAGCAAGAAAATCAGTGAAGACGGTGCCCAGATCGAGTCAAGCAACTGAGTTTTCAAAGATCGCTAAATTTATTCCAATTGCCACGCCAACAATACCAAATATATAAAATATGCCAAATTTGAATTTTATGCAACAATTTGCAAAAAAGAGCACAGAAAATTCTGCAATTTAGACTATGATACGATAGGAAAATAGACAGCTAGACAACCAAGAAAAACAGCTGACGAAAGATCTATGATTCCTTCCCTTCCTTCCATCCCCTCCATTTATCCTTTCTGCTGCGTATTCGTAATTGTTATAAAATTCTCTGTCGATTGATACCAATGTCGACTGTGATTTCTTAGCGTACCTTACGCTCCCCCCCTTCTTCCTCCCTTTCCTACCCCCTTTATTTTCCTTTTTACGCTGAATATTCGTAATTGTTATAAAATTCTCTGTCGATTGATACCAATGTCGACTGTTCCATGGCGTACCTTACGCCTTCCTCCCCTCCTTCCCTCACTTTATTTTCCTTTTTCCGCTGCATATTTTCAATCGTTATAAAATTCTCTGTCGATTGATACCTTTTTCCCTCCTCCCTCCTTTATTTTCGTTTTTAAGGTTGTATATTCGTAATTGTTATTATATTCTGTCGATTTATACCAATGTCGATTGTGTTTCCTGAGCGTAGCTTTCGCCCTCCCCCCTTCTCCCTCCTTTATTTTCGTTTTTAAGGTTGCATATTCATAACTGTTATTATATTCTGTCGATTGATACCAATGTCGATTGTGTTTTCTGAGCGTAGCTTTCGCCCTCCCCCCTTCTCCCTCCTTTACTTTCGTTACTAAGGTTGCATATTCGTAATTGTTATTATATTCTGTCGATTGATACCAATGTCGACTGTGTTTCCTGAGCGTAGCTTTCGCCCTCCCCCCTTCTCCCTCCTTTATTTTCGTTTTTAAGGTTGCATATTCATAATTGTTATTATATTCTGTCGATTGATACCAATGTCGATTGTGTTTTCTGAGCGTAGGTTTCGCCCTCCCCCCTTCTCCCTCCTTTACTTTCGTTACTAAGGTTGCATATTCGTAATTGTTATTATATTCTGTCGATTGTGTTTCCTGAGCATAGCTATCGCCCTCCCCCCTTCTCCCTCCCCCCGTCCCCCTCCATCTTTTTCCCTCCTTCCTCCTTTATTTTCGTTTTTATGCTGCATATTCGTAATTGTTATTATTTTCTCTGTCGATTGATACCAATTTCGATTGTGTTTCCTGAGCGTAGCTTTCGCCCTCCCCCCGTCCCCCTCCATCTTTTTCCCTCCTTCCTCCTTTATTTTCGTTTTTATGCTGCATATTCGTAATTGTTATTATTTTCTCTGTCGATTGATGCCAATGTCGACTGTGTCCTTATCGTACCTTACACCCTCTCCCCTTTTCCCTCCCCCCTCCCTCACCTTTATTTTCCTTTTTACGCTTCATATTTGTAATCGTTATAAAATTCTCTGTCGATCGATGCCAATGTCGACTGTTTCCTTATCGTACCTTTCGCCCTTCCCCCTTTTCCCACCCCTCTCCTTCGCCCCCCTTCATTGTCGTTTTTATGCTGCATATTCTTAATTTTTATAATATTCTCTGCCGATTGATACCAATGTCGACAGTGTTTCCTCATCGTACCTTTCGCACTCTCCCCCTTTCCCTCCCGCTTTCCCTCCCTTTATTTTCGCTTTTACGCTGCGTATTCGTAATCGTTATGAAATTCTCTGTCGTTTGATATTAATGTCGATTATGTTTCATCAGCGTAGCTTACGCCCTCACCCCATTTCTCCTTTCATTCTTCTTTTTGCTTCATATTCGTAAATTCTCGTCAGTCCTTTCTCGTTTTTGCCGCTTATTCGTAAATACCCCTCTTTTCCCCACCCCAGTTTTTACTATGGGAAATGGGAATCTGGCAACTGGGAATTCGAGCTTCTGGTACTCGAGCATTTGGGACTATCGCAAGTGGGGTGAATGGCAACTGGGTGAATGGCAACTGGGTGTACGGCAAGCGAAATCGAGCAACTGGGACTAAACCTCATAGTGACCGACCTATACTGAAAATCTGGATCCTCCAGGTAGCAGGATTCCAGAGCTATTACCCGCACAGACGAACGGACAGACAAACCGAACACATGCGCGATTTTTAGGCGAAAAAGCGCTAAAAAGAAACAAAAGAGCTTTGAACATGCTAGCGAGTATATACGCAAAATAAGAAACGCGATCGAATATTTCCATTATTTCCCGCCACGCGCAAAACGTTTCGAGACATTGAATTTGACATCACATTCTCACGGAAATGCGAAATCCCCAAAAAGTATATTTTTCGAGTAATAAAAGAATTCGATCGCGTTTTTCGAAGTCTTGCGAGAAAAGATAGATCGAGCGGGATTTATTGCTACGCAAATATGCCGCGAAATGTTGGAAGTCGATGAACATCGATCACTGGTGCGTCGGATTGAGCTGACACATAGATTCGTGCCAGAACGACATTAAGACAAACGAGGATTATCTACATCGAACGAGAGCACAAAACGGTATACTCTCTAATTCTCGATGAGCAATTATTTTTTGCGATCTCGCGCCCTCAACTTCCCGGCATTCTCGGAAAAACGATTCGACAGATTTGATATACGAGAAGAACCTTACGGAAATATAACCGCGAGTTCTCTAGAATATGCGGTCCGTGTACATAAATTAAAAGTCGAATTTTATTTTCACTAAAAAGATTTTGTACGCCAACTTTGCAATGCTGGAGGAAGTGCTTTTTCAAGATGGAGTTGAGAGAGAAAAACCTCTGTCAATTTCTTTGAAGGCAGAAATGTGCGGACACCTGGAAATACTGAACAACTCTTTCAAAGGTTACTTCTGCTTAGGCAACATCAAAATTGAACCGTGGATCCGCAATCCCTTCCTTGCAGAGCTAAACTGTATTGATGATACAGACCTCGCAAAAGATGACCTTATTGACCTAAGGACTTATTGCAACCTGAATTTAACTCAAAAAGTATTGGAGAGTTTTGGTGATCCTTGACAAAGGCCTACCCTTGTCTGTTAAAGCGAGCTATGGAGGCTATAATTCCATTTGCGACCACATATCTTTGCGAGTCAGGATTTTCAACACTTGTAACAATCAAGACAAAAAATCGAAATCGTTTGGATGTCAAACATGACATGCGCGTTGCCGTGTCAAAGACCTCTCCACAATTTCATCTTCTTACTAAAGACAAACAGCAACAGCCTTCTCAGTAAAAGGCCCTTATAAATGGAATTAATAATTAATTTTTAAGTTATATGATTTTTAAATATTTTATTTTATTTGGGGAATTATCGTAGATTTTTGCATTTAAAGAAATAAATTGTTTTCATAATTTAGTATGGCTATATGTAAGCTTAACGATTTTACTTTGTAATAAAATATATTATTTGTACGTAAAATTTTTAATTGTGCGTTTATGTA
The DNA here is from genome assembly GCA_028673005.1 of Tanypteryx hageni. NCBI lineage: Eukaryota > Metazoa > Arthropoda > Insecta > Odonata > Petaluridae > Tanypteryx > Tanypteryx hageni. The sequence continues at coordinate 183,780,350 of CM054120.1, read as the reverse complement.
CATTTTTTCTAAGAAGGGGTCCGTAGCCATCACCGGACAATCAAAGGGGTCCATGGCACGAAAAAGGTATAGACGTTTCAATTCATATTTTATTTTACATACCGTGTGTATTGGTAACTATATTCTCACAATCATTATGACAAGCAAATTTCAGGTGAATAAATAAATACTAATTTCAATCATTTTTTATTTTATTCGTGTAACCCATATTTGTAAACGATTTTAACAAGTTTCTTCGAACTTCTCAGGGTCCCGGGAGCGATTAAAAACCGGAAAACACAATCACTATTGTTCGCATCATCAAATAAGGCGGCTCCGAGAATATGCGGCATTGCCAGTTCGAACACTAAGTAGAGGAGCATGCTACTGAACTACAAAAAAAGCGCATGGGTAATGTCATGTGTTGCATCAGCGGTTTACAGACATTACAAAGCCACGCCTCCCCTCGCCGAAGAAAAATATCTTCGCGACCCCCTCTATACCATGTTCAATTACAGTTCATAAACAATACCTACATGGCATACAATTAACATCAATAAAGCCACCTTAAGAAAAACACGTCCCAGTCAATTGAGGGCAACAATTTTGCTGCTGCATATTGCAGGTCTCAAGATTAAGATAGTTAAAAGGACAGTAAATATGACAAATCCTTTCCGCCCCACACTTTGGAAACAACTGTGTTACATTGTGAATTAACTTGTTACAACTGGGAAACCGCTGGAAAGTGGCAACGATGGGAATGCAAAGTTGCAGGTCGAACGAAACACGACTCCTCAAAAGAGTACCTACCCATTGCTTAATCGGAACCATATCTGGCAACGCCACATTTTCTCGGAGCCGCCTTAATTGGTTACGCGAGAATAGTTTAAACATCAATATGTAAGCGTTTTGTCAGATACGAGATTCAAACAAATAAAATAGAATAATTTTCTACTAAAACATTAAATAACCCGAATGAATTGACAAAAAATCCTAAAGCTAGAGTAAAATTACTTAAGATTCACCTGTTCATAAAAAAGTTGTAACAATATTTTGATTTTATTCTTCATTTTTACAGTTTTAAAAAGTTTTATTTAAACCCTGGTTCATAAACAAGCAATTGGTAATCTTATTTATATTTTTCCTTTCTTTATAAATGATTTTTAAATTGTTTATTGGAATCTCGGGAAATTCTTGGGATTTATAATTTTGAATCCCAGCATTGTGAAAGATCCGGGAAATGACAAGCACTGGTCAATACGAAAGAGAAATTTTATGTTTTCGGTATTCGCGATTTTTAAGACAACCTATTGAGGTTACAAATGTAATGAAGTTATAGCAGACTTTTTAAAGGTAGGCAAATTTATAGTTGCCAAACAACTAAAAATTATTAACAGAAACTTTAAACAACAAAAAAGACGAAGATTACCGGAAGCAAACATGATATTAGTCCTAAACATGGCACCTGTAATCTTATCTTTTCATAATCGATAGTCATGCTGCCTAAAATACCTCAAGATCGATGTCCAAAACCACGCACCAAAAACAGGAGCTTCAGTCGGCCAAGTCAAACTTCAGCTCTGACATAAATCGAGGGAGATGGCGACGTTGCCAAATCACGCGCACAAAAAGTACCGGAAAGGAAAGGCTTGGCAGCAGTTTTGCACGATGCGGCAACGTCGTTGCTCACTGATTGCCTGGAGACCTTTCTGATGACTCCCTATGTTAATTTCTCTTGGTTGTCAGAGCTCAAGTTAGACTGGACTAGACTAAAAAATCATAAATGCAAAACCTGAATTAGAATTCACAAATTTCTAAATGCATCCAATCTGAAAAAGACCATTTTCATAAAATCATTTTTAAATATTGCAACTATTATAAAAATTTGTAATGAATAAGCGAAATCCAACCATAGATTAGTCGGCCTTGGTATACGGGTGATTCGAGTTTCTGCCAACGGATGCTAAGTTCGCGGGTTCGAATCCCGCCAAGGACATGGATGTTTGTGCTTGTAATATCAGGGTTATATGTAAGAATGGATATTATTGTGTAAAAATCACCGTCAATAAAAACGGATTATTATTATTCTAGATTCATAGCGCCTTTTTACGAATTCCGGGAGTAACCCCGAAATATGTTTACCCTAGGACGCGAATTTAAGCCACTTATTTTTCAACGTTATATTTTTTAAAAATCGGATTGAATAAGCGTATCTATAATCGCTCCACTTAAAACAAAATTTCCGCTTGAATTCAAAAGGAAACACGAGAGCATCTTTATTTATTCCTGCTGAAAGTTGCCACCCACTCGGTGGCCGAGCATCGATGTACCAGTTGGATACGGAGAAAGCTTTGCGGTAACCGCATTAAGGAGGTTGCCCTAAAATTCATTTAACATAGATTTGCTTGAAAACATCTATATTGCTTCCTTAAACAATTCTTTTTCGATTCAGCTAGAAAAAATAACGTCCTTCCGAATTAGTTTTGTCGTAACTTGCAATTGAAAGTCAGAAAGATTCATATGTTCTCTTATGCAGTAATGGCCGAAAAGACCGATTAGGACAGGAAAAAGAATTTTTAAATGTACGAAAATAATAGATTAAAAAAAATGTAATATATTATGAAATGATATTTAAGCTATCTGCCAACGTAAACAAAATAGCACCATACCGAACTTATTTTAGAGAAATTTATTAATTTACATGTACGAAACTATGACTTTTTACCACACTAGCGCCACTTACAATTGAAAACCTGGCAACGTTGTACGTTTCGTCTGCTGAACATACTCTTTTATTATGGTGGTGATTTCCAGGATTCTGCCGTGTTGATCCATTTCCTGGACAATATTTCGCCGACGTTCCAGTCGGCTTCTTCAGGACTTCTTCGGACCTGAAGAAGCCGACTGGAACGTCGGCGAAATATTGTCCAGGAAATGGATCAACACGGCAGAATCCTGGAAATCACCACCATATCAACAGCACGCCGTGGAAGCCTTCGTACATACTCTTTTATTTCAGACGAAAACTACTAGCCTTATCATTAGTTCGCGTTAGAAATTTATATTTATGTATACATCTCTCTATATTATAAAATCGTAATGGTCATCATCATGATGCGTAATGTTCTAATTTTGTGAATAACTCGATTATAAATTAACCCAAAAGCCTGACATTCCTCAGGATTTCAGTGTTAAAGAATCTCTACGTTATGACTAAAAATAATTTCGTATGAGGTAACGGGTTTGACTCCAGAGGATGAAAGTCGTTTCCCATAAGATAAAACGTAATATTCACCTCTTTGGTTTGAAGGCCTTTATTCTTTTACTCTTTAAATTATTTGAAAACTAAGTTATCGACACGAAATTTACGCTACAACACGTCAAAATGAATGAGAATGCTTATTCTTACCGTCGAATACTCAATCCCACGCGAATTCGCTCATATTTTGGATTTATACTCGAGTTGTGCTATTTGTTTTTAAACATTTCAATACTAAGATTCCTTTGTTACGGATATTGTTGTCCTCGGAAATTTTAGTGCATATGCTATTATATAAAGTCTTAAAGATCGAAAATATATTACCCCTAATAGCAATAGCGGACACAGGTTGGGAACCACTGCTCTATACTATACCTCGGCCATTTTTAATCTTCGGGAATATCAGATCTCTTTTTTATTGAGTTATTCGACTAATTTTCTTAATTTGTTAATTAAAACCAAACATACATTCCATATAAAATGGTCATATTCAAAACATATTCACTTGAAACTAATCTAAATCCAACTATCTCGTTTTTGTATCATATTATTTCCGCGACACTTCATATAGGAGAGCAATTTCGAAAGTTCGAATAAAAATTACCACAGGAGAAACAAAAAAGTATTTCGCCATTTCTATTCCAAAGTGTTATGATTGCGGTTGCCCGTGAGGAAAAGTTGCTCAATTCTAGTTTGCGAAGAACTCCCTCTACTTCATCACTTCCTACTATTATTAAAGTTACTGTTATTCATACCTGTTTTAATGACACAACAAAATTTTCCTTCACTTATGGAGATACTTACATGGTATTTAACTTGGTTTAGTAAAATAAAATGAGATATATTACTCCATAACGTTTTATATGAAAAATGCATTTTTAAGATTACAGACATTAAAAATATGTACATCCCAATTAATAATATGGCAAAAATTAACAAAAAATAGCAAAATAAAATCAATCTTGCCAGGATTTTTACAAAGTTAAGAGGACCAAAGTTATTCTTTTATTCTTGGCGATTCTGGGTTTTCCATTCACATCTTCAGTCATTAGAATATTTATACCTTCTTCTCCACAACGCATGTATGTCTTGTATAATATGGAGAGATTTAATCCACATGCTGCAAATTTATTTAGCATTCTTGAGGACAGCATAGGTTTACAAGGCTTCAAGTTCATTAGATTTTTTTTCTTGTTTTCTTCTGAAACTTTTTTGTTTAAATAATCATTTAACAAGATTGAGTCAACTCTGTAAGTTTGTATGACTTCCTTCCTGGGAGTAGTGACTTCAATAAAGGAAGTATATCTAAAAACCCATAGATATTCAGGATGAAACCAAATTTTAGATTACATTCATCAATATCCCAAAAAAGAAAATAGCAATCAAATTTCAAAATATTAAGACCTACCATAATTATATTTTCACCAAGTCTTTCAATAAAATCTAAACGTTTTATTAAACACTGGGAGAAACTCAGTGTCTGCACAGGAGAGTTATTTTTAAACAAGGTATTATTTAATAATGAAAGACCATTTACCTCTGAAGCTGAAGATGATATTTCATTTTTCAGTAAAATATATTTGGAAAATGTATCCTCATTATATTTTGCAGCAATTTGGCAAATCCCTGCTATCTTATCAAATCCTGAAGTCTCAGTGTCAAAATACACAAACTTGTGTGGCCCTCCTCCTAACCTTGTTAAACACTGCTTCACTAGAATCAATCCCATGTCTTTCGAATATGTCCCATCTCTTGCTTCTCTAGCATATTCGACTTGTCCTCTCTGCTCTTTCAGAAACAGCCTTCTTTGCTTAAAGCATAATGAAGCATTTTTAATTGATCTCTGCATTTTTTTTAGATCTGCTCTTCTCCTTTGCTTTTCACCATGACGTCCAGCTGACAATCCCAATTTTTATATAAATTTACTATATAACTGGTTCCCAAATTCTTCTGGCTAGCAGCAGAAGCTAACCTATAATTTAGGAATTCAGATCCGCCATAAAACTTGGATTTTGGTGCCTTACTTGCCACAGTCATGTTAAATGACTCATTTGGCTGACTAGATGCACAAGGTGCTAATTTGTTTGAATTAGATGCCCTCTTTTCAAAAATTTCCTTCAGTTCACCATATGCACTTTCCACTTTCAGACCCTTTCCTCCAGGCAAGCCTCTGTGATTGTAATTAACTGGATCAGTTATACAATTACACCACTCACCACAATTTCCTTGGTTATCAAAAGTATGATCCACAATATTTAGTATTGCCTTTTTAGTGCCTTTTACATTATTTCTATTCTGTGGCAATGCATAGCTGAAGCATTTCCTAAAATATTTAATCACAAGAAGTGATGTCTTTATGAGACTTCTGCAGCCTATACAATATATTTCCAAGCCCCTTCTTTGCATGATTAATATCAGACCATATAACAATGCCATCAAAACCAGATCATTTAACGGCAGAAATAGTGGCACTATCATCATCTCCTATAAGAACTCCATCTTCAACCCCTGATTCTTTGAACCGCTCTGAATTAACAAGCTCAACTGCAACATCTGCCTCCATAGCTTTGGCACTACCACTGAAGTTCACTCTGCAGTCATGACTGGATTTTGGATCACCAGCACTGCATTTCCGACAGATCTTGCTCCTTATTCCAAAATTTAAAACTTTTTTGGAATGCAAGCCAATTAGTGATCCATGACCATTAATGAAAAATGTCAGCAAATATTAAAATTTAGTCTTCATATAGAGTATCTGTTATGATGAATAAGAATACAAAGGTAATAAATTTATTAGTGTAGAATAAGATATAAAAATAAATACCTGCAATGCTGTCATATGATTTTCCATTTCCACGCTTTTGCCATCCCATATCATATGATGCTGCTATTTTTACAATGGAATTATCCTCCTGAATGGTTTCGGAAGTATCAATTGGTGCAGCACTATATGATATTGAAAAAAACATCCACAATTAAAACCCAATTGCCTATGCTGGGTATTATACATAAATATTCAAATAAAATATTAAGAAAATGAACTGATAATAATGAATTTTAACAGTAAACATATGATCTTAGAATAATTTAAAAGAGCAAAATCATAAATTTAATTTCAATCAACATCATCACAGATTTAAACAAAAGGAATCATATATTTTGAATTTAGTCTGCATGCTTTAATTACAACATTACAACAAAATACTACCTATACTTACAAAGGAGACTGCTGGGTTAGAGATTTTTCCAACTCTACTGCCTCCTGACAACTTTCATCTGCAACAGCTTCCAATATAGGTCCAATCTTCCTTTCATACCTTTTGTGTAGGTTCTTAGATGGATTAGAGATATTTAGTGCTGACAAGATGCAAGCAAACTGAGTTGGGCCAATACCAGCATCAATCATTGCTAGATATAAATTATCCAGTCACATTATTACAAAACAATGTTATCCATTATAAATAGAAAAAGCATATCTATCCAATTAGAAGAAATAAAATATGCCAAAAAGTTTAGATACTGACTTACCTGTAGCTGCTTTGAGGTTAATATCACTTAAGTGGTGACCTTCCCTGCAAGTCTTTGTATCAGTTGAGATTGCCTTCATAACAAGACAAGGCCTACAATGAATATAAAGTATCGAAGGAAGTCCTTGTCTTGTCTCACTCTCTATATCTCTAAACGAGAGTGGTGTACTACATGCCAAGCACCACATTTCCTGTTCTAAATGGGTAATATTCACAATTCTTCTTCCTACACAATGGTTAACTTCAGTTGCATCTGAAACTTGTTTTTTCATACGAAGAGAGGAATTTTCCCTTTTATTGTTCTCTTTAAAAGAAATAAACTTTCCAGATTTCGACAGGTTGTACTTCGGCATGGTTGATAAGATATTGAATCATATAAAATATTTACAGGAATACTTAACAAAATAAATTTTCCAAGTCACAATACAAAAGAATTGAACAGTAATAGAGCTTGAAATAATTTCTCAAATAAATGAAAGAATTAAGAATAATAATGAAAGGTTACAGATAACTTTAAATGTATAACAAATTTATAACAATATAACAAATTGAAACAATACAACAAATCTAAAATAATATAAACGTAATAAGATGAATAATTTCAACAAACAGAAATGTAAGAAAGCGCGAAACAAATCATCTACAGCTCAACAAACGTTGCGTGAAATCACAATGGCTACCAAATTGACAGAGATGCCAAGTTTACACTGTAGCATTGTTGCCAAGTTTATTTCAAACATTAAATAATAAATAAAAAACGTCTTAAGCCTTATTTTCCAAATGAATGTTGGTAAATTAATTACTAAATTCATTGCAATAATTTTGAATTATTTTCTTATAATCATCGACATTTTTTTAATTATAAAAATATATCTGGCAACAACCTTCCTACTTCAAAAACGAGTCAAAATACATTTTTAAAGGTTTATAATAAATATATTTCGCAATAACTTTGCTTTAAAATTGAAAATAGACATCATACGTCTCTATGTATTCATACTACATGCATTCTTTTATAACAATAAAATTTGCAAATACTTAGATCACAAATCAATCAAAATAGTATTATTTCTTAATCTTGACTGGCGAAGTCGTAGGGATTCCTCCTTAAATTGAGCCACAGTTAAAAATACCATTGGCAATTTAGAGTGCTACAACACAAAACGCCCATACGTGTTCTGGCAGTGGATTAATGACGAATGATTACACATGTATGTATCCTAATAAGTATAAAACAAAGCGAAGTTTCTTTAAAAGCTGTTACTAACACAAATAGTGAGGAAAAATGACACTCCGATCAGTTATATTGGCGTTCAAATCTAGAATGTGCTGATTTATCAAAAATAGAATATTATATAATAATATGACAGACAAAGGCGGAAAAAAGCTTATCTGCCAGAGAGAAATTCTGAAAAGGACCAAGCAGTTTACTAAAAAAATGCAAGGAAGTAGTTTTCCCTAAGGTGAACAGTTATGGCTGCTATGCTGCGATAAGAAAATTATCCGAAAAAGCTTTATCGAAAAATATGCTAGTAAAATTGTTAATCTTTCAAAAGCATGAACGGATACATCGGACGTACGTGATGGTGACTGATATACTCTTAGTTTCGATGAGCAAAAAAAACTAGGAATAGCTGGTTAATAGCTTAAACAGTATATATTCCAGGAAGTCTTTAATGAAGTGGGTAATTTCCCGTCATCAAAAAAGATAAAGGAACAACACCGCAATGAATTTCGGTAGAAAATACGCATTCCATTATATGAATGCAGAATTTAAGAATATAAAATAAAAATTAGTGAAATCTTTAAATACATATATTACATAAATACGTCTATTTAAGTATGTATTATGGGCCCTGCCCTTACGCGTTATCATATTAACTTATAAGATATGTTGAGAGAACTTTTGTAATTTACCACAAACTGGCATCAATATACATTCAAGCGGATAACATAAAAAGTAGGTATATAAGTTAATATCGAAAAACACTGTAAAAGTGTCTTAGAATTCACAATATCTCAAGTAAGTTGCTAGATAGAAACATATTTAGAACACTAGTAGCATCAGAAAGTGTAAATGCAGAAACACTGGCGCCTAGTAACTCATAAACTCGGCAGAAATTAATAACTTATTTTCATGGATTAGTTTTATAAATCAAAATTAAGATTTTCTCGAGAGGAAATCGATATTATATGATCTTAAGGTCGACACCTAATATCTCTAGGCCAGTGGTTCTCAACCAGCGTGCCGCGAACATTTCCCAGTGTGCCGCGAGACTGAAAAGATTTAAAATCTGCGCGTCTTCCACCGATTATATGCAATGAAACTAACACACAGTATTAAGACTAGTTGAATCCAGTCCAAAAGTATAACTGCTTTGGAAAGCGCTTAAGCAAGTATATCCTAAGGACAGTTGCTTGAGTCTGGGCTTTTCTTGGTGTGGAGATAAAGATTGTCCTGTTCCAATGTGTGTTGTGTGCGGTGCGCAACTATCGAACGAAGCCATGGTTCCCAGCAAATTGAAGCGACATTTCACCACAAAACATGCACACCTTGAAGGAAAAGATTTGAACTATTTCAAAAGGTTGATGGAACTGCATTCTAAACAAGCGAGTTGCTTCAAAAAACTGTTAAAATGTCTGATAGTGTTCAAGTTTGTTCTGTTTCATGATATCATAACTTAATTTGGTCGATTGCTTATACGACATAACAGAAAAAATATATGTACTTTTATGTCACATTCTAGTTCTTTATTCTAATCTAATTCCAGTGTGCCGCAAAAAAGTGAATATCCAAAGTGTGCCGCGAGCACCAAAAGCACTGCTCTAGGCAATAGAATAAAAATTGCCATTATCGTCCATATGTAGATTTAAAACGATTAATAATAATTTTCTGTGATCAAAAGTTCTATTTACTACTCAAAATACTGGATTGCGTACAAAGACGTAACGATTTAAAGTAATCAGTTAACTGTTCTGCTGCAAAGATGACGAACTATAAAGTTCCTGGGATAACAAAGTCCGGACTAATTTGATATGAATGTCGCTGCTTTCACTGAAATATTTACAAACGTAACGGTTGGCCAAAACTATTCTGAAAGAGATTTACGACCAAAAAATAAATCGCTAAACGAACAAACGAGGAATTATTTTAAGAAAGTGAACATTGAAAACTCAGAATTCTTTAAAGAGCCAGAGGATTTATTTTCGAAAATTTGACAAATTATACACGAGAGACTAAAAAACAATATTGTTTTCTGACACTCGTTTCGAGAAGATGAAAACAAAAGTAAATTGATTTCGCAAACGAATAAATTAATTTTGAAAGAAGAATTTCGTTCATCTGCAGTGTGGTTAGCGATGGTTTACATTAAATGCTTCCGCAAATACAGAGATTTGTCTCTTTATTTCATTAAATTAAAAACGGTAAATGCCGAGAATTTATGAAAAGGGGAACGATGTCACCGGGATGTCGAATGCTGCACTGCGGTTGGTTGGAATGACATCCCCAAGGCAGGCCGGAGACAAAGGTTCAACTCAATATGTGGTGAGCGATGCGTATCTTTCTGTGACAACACTGCAAAGAGCTCGAAGAAGAAATTCTTTTTCCGTAAGCAAAGGCAAGAATCGATTATTAATTCAACACAATCCGTTCATTAGTAGTAGAGCAGAGGCCTGATGCTCGTAAAAATACTGCGTCAAAAGCTACGACGGTTTAACTAGTTTTTAATGAAAAGTCAAAATCAATTTACTTAGAAGGAACGACGATAAATTCCGTGTTGCAGTAAGATTTCCGACTCTAATGGAGCAATAATTACCCAACAATAAAAGTTTCTTTACTTTATAATGGGTTTAATACACGCAATATTAATGGCAACATAAACAGAGGAATAATTATTTACAGCCAACCAATCAGTAACCTATGTATTTTGTGAACCAGTTTATACTGAGGATACGGTTACCATCAAATTACTGAAAATAATTTCAGTGTATAATAAAATCGATTCGCCGTTTTATTAATTCAACAGGGAACTATCGAGCTCGTCTAATGGCTGAAAATTTTCAAGAACAAGCATTTAAAGCAGTGGTACCCAAACAACGGCCCGCGAAGGGTTTTTGTGCGGCCCATGAAGCTATATGATAAAAAGTAATCCGACATATTTAACACAAATCCATACGTTTTATGAACATTTTGATAGTAAAACTTTTAATATTGAAATGTTAACCATAAAACCTTATTTAGAATTGATTTTCAACTACATATATGTCGCCTAAGAATATATAGTTAACTTTCAATTTAAAACCTAATCCGGCACGCTTAAGAATTGGCAACTTCCAACGTGGCCCGCCGAAGGATTCGCAATCACCGATGCGGCCCGCCATTTAAAAAGGTTGCGCACCACTGATTGAAAGAATACTTTTCTAAGGTATCCCCAATAGCCACAACAAGGTTATAAAAAACCAGATGCGCATTTCGGTTACAAAGCAGCCGTCTTCACTGGTAATTCACCGAAAATAGATTCTAAAAAATCTTGTTTTTATAACCTTGTTGCGCCGATTTATTGATAAATTCACAAGTTTGACAGCATATAAATAGAGTTCAGTAGTGAAAATGAATGATTCCCTCTACTTTTAAAAATTTCTCCATTATTAATGCTGCATTATATAAATGCCTTTCTAGTTTATACTTAGTTAAGTGGATAAAATTCTCAAGGTTTTACGAGATAGGTACGTACATACTTAAATCTTGGCGAAGATTTTTGTTTTGCTTATGTTGTATTCATATCATTTGCATAATAAATATAACAATGACTCAAGAAAAGAAATTAATTACACTGCCAATTTAGCAACCATGCCAACGATCAAAAGACAGCAACCACATTCCATTAATAATAAAGAGATATAATTTGAATATTATGTTTATGATCAACTGTAATTTTCCGATCCAGTTAATCATTAGCGATCATGGAAAAACAACCGAGAGTTCGTTATAAACTAGGAAGTCAATAATCTATTTCACGAGTTTCATTAACTCCAAATATTTCTTAAGTTAAGCAAGTATTGATTTTTCAATTAGAAACCCAATTAAATCATAAATTCAATGCTCCAAATGTGCAATTAACTAACTTTTAAAGGCTCTTTCACAAGTTCAACATTTGGATCCACCGACAAGGAACAGCAAACTAAAAGCTCATGCACCTCACCCATTGCAGAGTTTACAATTTTTGCACGAAACCATAAAAAACTACGCGCAATATTTAAAAAAATTATAAACTTAATTAACAGTCAACGAAGAGTCATTATCAATAAGTAATTCACCGTCAAACCCATAGTGTTCTTTAGATGAAACAACCCTCAAATAAATAGACTTTAAAATCATAAGTGTTCGAAATACTTATACGACAGAGAAAGTAATAAACGTAAAATGGTCGAACGTAAAACAACACGACGAATCAAATCCTTCGCCTATGTGATACGCACTCCCATGAACTTCCCGCTTCCGAACTTCCTTGTAACAAGTAACGAGTGATTTCTCCCCGAATAAGCCCGATGTCCGTCGGCCGCTCACGAGAGAAAGTTATAATTAGGATAGAGAACGCTCCTCATTTGTTGTTCTAACATAAGAGAACTCATAAGGAATGAAATCGAATTTCAACTCTAGAAACTTAACTATATAAGATTAATGGGAAGTAGATTCAATTATGCTTCTGAGTAAGACGGAAAACTTTGCTTTAGCTTTGATGCTTGCATTAAGTGTCCCTTTATCCGTTAGAATTGAGGTAAAGACCGGGATGACGGAAATTGAGAGAGCAGTACATCCTCTTGACAATGAAACGAACCCCAACACTTAATCAAACTAACCCTTCACAATTTCTCGAAAGAAAACGATGCATCAATCGGTGCAATCCACTTAAACACAGAACAATTCTCTCAAAAACATATAGAAACAGAAACTTCGTTTTTTCATTTCTTCGCCAACGAAAACCGGATGAAAAAGCATCCATTGTCCGTCGACTTGCGAACTATTTAGGGTATTGTTTTCGGAGTCGACTTGATCAAAGATTTCCACAAGGATAAGCGGGGGGTTACACGACCTTCCTTTTTCCCACTTTTAATCTAAAAATATTTCGTTTGAACGGGCCTTGAATTCGCATAGAATTTGAAGAGGGGAAAATAGAGACGGGACACTACGTACAAACACGGTGTCAGGAGAGAGGGAAGAGACAGCAATGTCATTCCGAGGGACGGTGGTCAAACAGACGTGGCGTCGCCGTAAGTAATTTAGACAGACGCCTTGACGTCAGCGATATAGCAAATTAACAAGCGGAGGGAGGAAGGGAATATAAGGGCAGAGAGAGAGAGAGAATTTCTGGAAACATAAGTGACACTAGCAAGGGAAGGCGAATACTAGAAAATGTCTCTTGCGCACGCTCGACGTTCTTTCTAAAAAAACAACATCGTGAGAATTGCGTAAGAGAGACAAAAATCATTGCATAACCGGATCTTCATGGCGAGCGCCAGATCTGACTTACTTAGACCATGACAGTCTTCCTCGGAATACAAAATGCATGTTTTAAAGGTTTGATGATGATTAACGAAGAAACTCGAAGCAGCGCTTGAACAATTTTAAGAACAGGGAACACAACGCCTGTTCTGAAATCACTATTACCGTAAATGGATGCAAGATTGTCAAGTATAAGTAACCGACTTGTGACACGCGTTACTTAAACGAATCCTACAGAGTTAAATAAAACATACTCGAGTTTCCATGATATCAACGGAATTGCACGATTAACGTTGTAAATGGTGAAGTAAAAACATACACATATCAACAGAGAACTCGAATAAAAGCATTATTACAAGCAGTGTGCAAATTTTTCATGCTTACCTTCTATTGCCAAATTTCAAAGGGAACAAAATCTAGGTAACGTTATGGCTGTTATACACACACACACACACATATACATATACATATATATATATATATATATATATATATATATATATATATATATACACACACACACACACACACAGATGCAGGCACCAATGTCACTAAGAAATAGAAAAAGGAACAAGTATTTTCTGAAGTAATACTTCCGTGTATACTAATCCTTATCATATGCTTTACAACAAACCTTTCTATAAAACTAAAAAAGAAAACTGAACCATAGTGATGATAACTCCATATAGGAGATAGACTTTTAATACGCACTGTCTTCATACACGTTAGATCAATAAACAAACCGTCTTAACTCAAAATTTAGAAAGTTTTTAAGCATTAAAAAAATTCCATGGTAAACATTGACATATATGTAAGGAAGATACACATTAGTACTGAGTGAGATTAAACAGCAAAATATTATAATTCAAATGGAAAATAACCTAAGATTATCTAAAAAGACAGCCATAATCACGACCGCATAAAATTAACGAAAGTCTTAAGATTTGCATGCAGTCGTTAGCAGAATAGAGAAAACTAGGCCAAATACATTTATGGTAGATATGGGTAGAAAGTTGCAATCATTAAACACTAAAAATTTAGAACGAAAGTTTCAAATCTTCATTGTATAAAATAGAAATGCCATCAACAAGCAGTTTTAAATTCTCCAGAGAAAATTTGCTGTAGGTCTCAACTCTGCTTACCGATATTTGAACAAAACGAACAGCAAAACCGGAGATAGTAGGTCTGAAACTTTGAAATTGTACTTTTAATAAATAATATGAAATCGAGAACAACGTAAATGCGCGAAAACAGATAGCTTTGAAATAGAAACTTAAACAGTGAAATATAATTATAAACACGTAACTTTCACGGAATAGCGGAAAAAATAATATTCAAACGAAATATTAGAGAAGAATATTTCCAGTACCAAACATTCCATTACTGAAGGTTAAGAAAATTGAATTCAACAGCGATTACGTTCCATCATTTACGATTTACGTTCTCCTGTGTTGTGGCAGCGTGCCTAATCCCGTAGAATACAAGACATTCTGCGGAGCTAAGAAAGAGCTAATATTTACTATAACCGTAGATTCCTAACCTTATATTCTTGTATAATAAGGTATAATAACAAAAAAGTGTTGGTTTAAGTAAAAAGATGTTGACTTACCTCTGCCGCCGAAAATCGAGCATCACCCAACAAGCCCTATCCTTCCTCGACGAGCGCAGCTCCTCAACTGACACGAATAAGATAGTCCGCCGCTAGATGGTAGCACACTGTTGACGCAGAAAGCGATCGAATTATCTCGAATTTTCAAAGTGGAGGGAGAGTTCAAACAAAAAGAGTGTTATATTACACTATAAATGACAATTTATATATAAATATAGGTCTATATTCTGGATAAGCTTAACTGTGCAATAACTTTTAACTTTTCTATTATAATTTTTATGGTTTTCTAAAATATCATAACTGTTTGAAAGATGTTACTCGGTGTCATTCGCTATAAAAATTTTACATAAATCAAAAGTGCAGCATTCTTGTAAATTTTGAAGATATTAATTATAATTCATTGTAAAAAATGTTCAATTTTTCGAGAAACATAATAAATTAATACAAATTTTATAACTCCACGTTATATTGACAAACTGGATAGCAGACAAATATGACTAGTTACTATGCCCTTATAAAATATTTTATTCACAATTAGTAACAACTTTGTTATATAAGTCCTAATGTCATTAGGTAATTACGTTACATGTGACCATAGGAATCATCCTCTCTAACGGAAATGGGTAAAAAAACTAATACTATTCATTCTTTTGGTGTTTATAAATACAGTAAAACCCCGTTAATTTGAGCATCCCTAATTCTCAATTCGGTATAATTCGAATCCTTAGTAATCTCCGACAGAAAAAGAATTATTTTCACATTAATATAGGTGTATAATTTTAAATCCTCAATAATTCATAATTCGAAGCAACTTTTAGTCCCGTGTACAAAATACTAATACATGTACGTCTAGTTAATTCGAAAAAATTAATACTGAGAATACGAGAATATGTTCGAAACGTTTTACTGCCATCAGTTATATTATAGAGTTAAAGTCAGAGTTTTTTGGATTGCCTCCCAAGAAAAAATTAAACCGAATGCTAACCCAAAAGTATCCACCAGGTAAGGCTGACACTAAAGTTGTTACAACTATAACTCAAAGTGTTATCCAAGAAGACGCGATCCTTGACCAAAATGTTAACTATGAATGCAAATATAAAAAACAAGAGAAAATACAAAGATGAAGAAAAATATGCTGTTTTGACTCTAAATTCAAATGACACAAAGTTATTTTTCCTCTTAAAAGAAGCTCGTAATTACGTGAGAATAAACTTGGAATCCACTAATTAAACGTCATAGCCTCACATTATTGTTGACAAATATAACAAAAACACTCATAAAAATATATTCTGACTCTAAATTCATTATTTTTTCCTCTTATGAACAGTATCATCTTCCTTTTGCAAAAACCAACAATAGTCACCCATTATGGCAGGATCCCACCTTCCTTGATAGCGATTTTACATGTTACTTATATCTTTGATGGAATCTTTCACCTTGTTCATCGCTATCAGCAACCAAATTGTCTGTGAAGGAGTCCAAATGAGAATTTTAAAAGTGTATTTTCAGTGACATCCGGCATCCTAAATTTTAATAGTTATGCAACAGTTCTTCTACCCATTGTTGATAGTTCTCCCTTTTTTATTACCCAGAAACCCATGATCTACAGATTTAATGGATTTCCATGCAGCTAATTCAATGGAGTTTAGTTTGCATTCGAAACTGTTATCATGCAAAAGCTTTCTAATTTGCGGACCAACAAAGATACCTTCTTTGAGTTTTGCGTCACTCAGTTTTGGAAACTTTCCTTTTAAGTAGGCAAAATCATCACTATTTTTGTCCAAAGCTTAGGTGGTGGAACAGGATTAGGAAGAACTTATCCATGCGGCACTGACTTCATTGCGGATGGGAAGTTTGGATATTCTATGTTATTTTTTCTTCTCCTCAAAAAACCCTCAATTTTAGTAAGACAGAAATAGCAGTCTTCAAGGTGGCTGGTTGTTTTACGCCAGATCATTGGAGCGGCAAATGGCATGCTTTTCTTCTTTCCTTCTATCCATTCTGTTAGGTTTACATAGCACGTTATGCAGCATACATGCAGTGCCCAACTTATATCTTGATCTCCCAAATGACAACCAAAATACAAATAATAGGCTTGTTTTATCGTCTAAGTTATAGATCGACATTGTGATTTTTCTGTAAACTGTCTGCAAAATGTTCGACAGAAATTAACTCCTTAACCGTAAAATTCAAAATTAGAGACACGCAATGAAAAAGGGGGGAAGAAAGGAAGGAAAAGGCAAAAGACAATAAAAATTATAAATTAATTTACGGTTAAGGAGTTAATTTCTGTTTAACATCTATTTCGCCGTAGTCTCCATCTTTACTTATTTATTGACTGCACGACAAAAATTGTCTGGCGAATTCGCACAGTCGCAATGGTGTCCTTTCTCTATCTGCAAAACACAAAGTCACAGAAAAACAACGTGACTGATGCCTAAAATGCATGTGTTTGTTATGATATCACACTCCTTCTTCCCCTCTATCCTTCAGTTCTGCCAACACTCACATTATACCCACAAGTTCTGCCAACATTTAGTAAGAGATGCTTATTTTTAGAAAAATTTATGACAAATGGTCATTACTGTTTTTTTCTAAACTGTGACGTGAGGCAAAATTTTTAAGTCCATATTTGGATAGAGCATGTCAGAATTAATGTAAAAAGTTAGCTTTCATTCATGTTACCAAAACCTTGTTGACTAGAGTAATTAGAAAACTTACAGGCAAATAATCTGCTAGATATATAATTTGATTTGAAATATAATTGCTGAATAATATATTTTATTTGAAATAACTCATGTAGCGATTGTAAAATATAAATAAATTTTTCAGTATGTATAAGATACTGACCAAAGAAAGATAAACTATTAGAGAAAAGAATTGGTCGCAAAAAATTATTTTCAATATAAATCATTATTAAGACAATAGTATTTAACTGTCTAAAATACAAAAATCTAGATGTCTCGGGATATGTCAGCAAAGCAAGAAGAACAAGGTTTAGGAAAGGAAAAAACAAAAGTTAAATGTGCAAACTCGATTAATATAGAAAACATCACGTGTAGCAAAAAACCAATAGTACGATATATTCATACTCTTGCATTTGTCGATATATGTGAGAGTTTCAGAAATAGTATTTTCCAAAAAAGTTTTTGTTAATACGTTCAATGGAAGACCAAAATCTAATGCCATGAGAAAGATGAGTGTCCGTCGAGTGGATGGGTAGAAGGACGCTGATTGATTAGTATGGCTTACCTTCAGTAATCATTATCTTAAAGAGGATATATTGATGGATAAGTGCGATTATAACCCATTTGAATACAAATTTTCACCAACAGCCTCGCACACTTACGACCACTAAGTTGATCTCTTCATCATATAAGTCAATTGAATATCAAAATGATCGTCATTGATAAAGAATAGCAACTAAAACTAAATAAAAAATGCGTAGCTTGGAGGCCAAATCAGTGGCGTAAGAATAGGATGGTGAGGGTTGCCTAATGCCTCGGACCCCTGGGGGGGGAGGGACTTCGACTTTTTCCGGTCACAGAAAAAATTAAGATTCTTTTGGCGATTTCTCATTTTTATTCTAATTCGTTATTTTTGGACACAGTGCAACTTAGTAGGCTTTAAAATGGGTTTCAATTTTATTTGAGCATATGTATTTGTCAGCTGAGAGGGTAGGGGGGGAGGAGCCACCAAAAATATTTTTCCGCGGGCCCTTCTGCTCCTAGTTACGCCAAAGAGTCGAATCTCTCTCCTCTTGCCACAAATGGGAAGATTTTTGAACGAATATTTGATCGTAACATTTTGTCAATCCAAGAAAGAATTATCGAGCTCGCTTCGAGGCTGAAATTGAAATTTCGTCATCTACAACAGCCAGAAAAAGTTTGAGAAAAAAGGATTTCCATTTCGGCTACGCAGCAGCCGTCATCAGCGGCGATTCACCGCTAGTAGACTCTAAATTTGAACTATTTAAAGGTGAGCTCAGGATGAATGCGAAGAAATTGAAAAAACCAAGAATTTTATGGGGTAAAAATTAGCAGACACGGATAAAAAAGAATCGTAGAAGAGGTAAATACATTACTTTCATGTAGGTATGCATTTATTTTTCGGAATGTTTTCCTAGGCTCACTCACATAACGCTGGTGGGTGCCCATTTCAGCGATAGTTAATATTAAGTAATTAAAACTACATATATTCTCTTTGGGGGGCTTCTACTATTAACCCACTATTTTCCAAGGAAAACCTAAAACTTCTAGATAAGTGTACATGCAAATATCGGAAATTTTAATAACATAGAAAGGCAGATGCGCATTTCTGCTACGTAATACCCATCCATAGCATAAATTCGCTGATCGAATAACATCGATAACATTCTTCATAGAATTCATCGATTTACCCTTGAAAACAGCTACTTCGTGGTTGCTATGTTCATCTTGTCCTCTCAGCCTTTTTATTGTTACAAAAATTACTTAGATCAAGGTTGGGCAACATTTCTTCTACGGTGGGCCGAATTGGAGGCAGCGAATCCTTCGGCGGGCCGCATTGGAAGTTTCCAATGCTTCGGCGGGCCAGATTAGAATTTAAATCAGAAGTTACCGAGAGATTGTGAGGCATCATATACAATCGCAATACGCTCGGGTTGCGTTCCAAAAAACCAGAGCGTATCGCGAATCAGCTTATTGCGAAACACATTTTTATATAAGAGCGATGCTATAAAAAGAGATGCGTTCCTAAATGGAATAAAATCACGGGTAAGCACGAGAGATATGTTCCAAAAAGGGTCTTGTTGCGCGAAATCGTTCTAAACGAATTCAAATATCCCATTGACAACCATGCCAAAGGTAGGAGGGGAAAAGAGAGCGTATGCGATATATATTACGTACGTATTTTATATAATACTCTAATTATCTTCAATGTATAAATAAAATACAATGCATACACAAAAACTTTCAATCCCTTAGATTGGTGGCTTAAAATATCTTTGCATACTATTTGCCCTACGGAAGGGCATTACATAATTTTTAGGCAACGTCACTACAAAATAAAATGCAATTTGCACTGTGCTGATATCTTCCCCCAAACATACGAACGGGTGTAATATTTTTTCTTTGATACATATGTTGAGCAAACGCTCCATTTCTTCCAGTGCTTCACTTCGGTTATGCCTCCCTTACACAGTTGGTGTGAGCATCATTTTTAATTTTTCCAGCAGTTCTGCAAATAGTTCTCGCAGTCAACGGAGCTAGAGAAAGAGCACGACCTATAGCAGCGTGCCCTTGTCTACTTTCAAGACGTTTTATTATATACAAATTTAATTAATACTTCGTTTTAATTTTTTCACTTGTAATATTTCCAACTTATAAGGGTAAAAACTCTAGCTCAAATTCAATGTGTCACCACCACGACCTCGGACTGAAAACTGGCTGTAAAACACTACCTTGGACATAAAAATAAACCCGTCGATTACATTGCTTCTCCGGAGCAATATTGTATAGAGGGCCGCGCCAACCCGGAGTGCAACGGGTGCACGGCGCCCGGGCGCCAACTCATCAGAGGCGCCTTCCCATCAAGGTATTTGATCTATATATTATTGGAACAAGAGCCATACATATTGAATGAGCAATGCATTTCGAACATTTTAGCACCTATGTGTGAAAGTAAGAAGGGAAAGGTGGAAATACCAGAGTAATAGAAAATCTTTCAGGAAAAGATTTACCTTTGAATCCCCACGATACACATTGTTCTGCGCATCTCTCGGAAAAGGGCGCGATGAAGGCGTTTGAAAATTGGAGTCTCGTGTGCGGCAGGGGGAAGGTACTCTAAATTCCCTACAATTATTGCTTTCTCGGTAGCCTGCCCTTCTAATTGCTATCTCCGCTCTAGCAAAGACCAGCATCTCGTGGCGGTATTTCTTTCGCTACTGGCCGTCGCCAGTAGTGGCTTGTCTAGAAATTCGTAAAGAGAGGGTTTAAAATTCAAAACTCAATTTCAAAAAAGTTTCAAGGAAGCCCATAGAGATTTAAAAAATTAAAAGTGAAAGAGAGATATGCGAGGTGCGCAATACAACAGTCAGTTGTTAGTTCTTCTTTGTTTGCGATTTCATGAAAACGGCCAAGGTTCAGGGACCAGTACTCTATTTCCGTATCGCGTATATGGGAACGTACCTCTGCCCTGTTCAGAAAACAACGACGCACGCACGACTGAAGCAGTAAAAAGGAAATTGTATATTAAAATAACAAATTCTTGATCGCTTTTTAAAATATATGAGGAAATGAAATCACGAAACATAAAGTTAACCAGAGAAAAAGAAAAATACTTTGGCTCATCGTAGGGATATTAAGTCCCTCACCCCTAAATATGCCACTGCTCACCACTAATTTTTTCGTTGGAAGAGTACAAAATGTATCGTCTCTCTTTTGTATTTCTCCCCTATCCAGTAATGGAAATCTCAATTGTGTTTTTAAATCGGCTAAGAGGATAGTTTTCAAAGACTAGCCTTCATAATCCATTCGCCTTTCTGCAATAACATTCATATTCTTATGGAAATAATACAGAACTACTCTTAAATAAGATTTCTTTCAGCTTCCATTGAAGGAATATCTGGTGTGATAGACGGAAAGCTTCGCTAAGAGGAAATTCTGTGAAAAATAATTGCTTTTCTTGGAAGCTGAAGAGATCTACTCTCACACACGAGTAACGTGCACGATCCTCATAGCCTCATAGCTGTTTATTTTTCTATAGTGAAGTAAGAAGGGTTTCATCAAGGCCGTCGCGTTAGGTGAGATTGAGAAGCAACCATATCAGGTGGTACATGATTTATTCATGCTTTCTGATCACAAATCGCGAATTTTCCATCTCAATTTTTGGCTAATGAAATTAAATAATCTAAATGCATTTCTTCAATATTGGTTTGTTACAACATATTATTTCGATTAAATATAGTGAGTAAAAAGTAATAGGATGGAAGGTACTTGAATATTTAAAGGAATCTGTATATTAAAAAGTGTCATTTGAACTATAGTTTTGATGACGTTTTAGTAACTGCGGAAAATGTTGAGGCCGATAAGAAATTTTCCGATATTTTATCGATTCGACCTCGAAAGAAAAAAATAAATATGAGGATAAGCACAATGATGAGACAATGCAGGTTGCTAAACAAAACAATTATGGAAAGGTGTACTCCATGTCGGAGTTCACGGAATTTCCAAATGCGACCCTTAAGATCAACAAATTTTATTAACACAGCCCAATACCAAATTTCATCAAAATACGTCCTGCGGTTCCCGATTTGAATCAGTGGAACATTGTAAACTACAAGTAGGTCTTCATGTAAAGTAGTCTTAATTATTGTCCGATTTTTATCAAAATTGTAATCGGCTGACCGATTTTAGTAAAACTCCAAAATACCAAATTTCATCAAAATTTGTCCAGCGGTTATTGAGTTTTAACATGCGGACGAGCGGACGGAAACGACCTCCCCTATATGCGTTCACTTCGTGCAAAGAACGCATAATTACAAAATAAATTTTTATTTTGTCATATTGGATGCAACTGTTGAATCCTTGCGGGTAAGATTCGAATTATAAAAAGCATTAGTGCTGCATTTATTTTTTGGGCAAAATAAAAGATATTCGTGCATTTAGTAAAAACGGAGAAAAAGAAGTACTGTATGGATCTACATTCTAACTTCTCTGATAATATTATAAAAGAATGTGATATGAAGGCCCTTGATATTTCATAATAGCTCGATATAACTCAAGAGTTATATAAACCAAGAATTTCATCAATAATTTATTAGGCACGTGTCCCATCATTGCGATTTTTCTTCAGATTCTTTTAATCCCGTCCGACAGCGATCAAATTTTCAGACTCTAGTAAATATGTTCGAATAAAATAATTTTTTGGCTGCGGTCTTTGACTATAAAAATTTCGATTCAATGAACTTTCCCTTTCTTCATTGGATTAGCGAATCAACGTTTTCGATAGCTTTCAGGCATGCAGCGATACGTTTTACACTCCGAGATCGACATTTTATTTTACAGATTGTGGGAAACCCTTTTACAGTCTCTCTCAATTTGTTTTTAACTTATTTATTATTAATTTATTTTACTAAATGAGACACGGGACTAGATTTACTTTATGTTGTCTCGTCTAAATCATTTGTGTTGTGTGGCATATAGGCCTTCAGTGATAATGAGTGTGTTGTTATAGAAAGGGTACGGCGATAATAACCCACGAGGCTGATTCGCCATCCAACACACACACTCCGGGATTCTAGGTACGCCTAACTCCGAAGAATGAATAAAATAGCATGATATTTCATGTATTCTTGCCTAAAATCGTCTTTCTATACTGTAAATTTAAATATTTACCCATCATGAAAGAGCTCTTTAAAAGAAGTAGGTAGTAATGCTGGCCATATCGTACCATTAGTACTGTAATGGAAAGCTATAAGCTAACGAACGTAGCGAAATTAAACAATTTGTTTGAATCAAACAAAACATTATTGATTAAATATTATTAAATTGGCAACAACGCTCCAGAACCCGGACAAAGAACAATTAACTACGTTAGTTAGGTAAAAGTGAAGACTACGGCAAAATTGATGTATGCGAAATCTAACTCCTTAACCGTAAAGTTTACGGTTAAGAAGTTAGATTTCTCATTTAACAACTACGTTAGTCGGGAATAATTTTGAAACGAGAAAAAAATCTGCTATGACCGGGAATGAAACCCGAGTCTTAACAACTGTCTGGTTTGTATTCCTGCATAGTTAGTTGGTATTTGTTTTATATAATACTTACTGTGTTGTTTTCAACATAAGACCCACCTACAAAGTATAAATCCCGAAAGGTATTTTTGAAAGATATAGCTATAGGTCTTACCCAGCCACAAATTAATATTTGTGCTAACCTTCACATCTTTGAAACACCTGATGCAAGTTAAAGATAAAAAATGCAGCAGAAACAAATTATGATGAAATTGTAACACGAAAGAAGTGAAAGATGTCTTAACAATATTTCCGATGCCTACTGTGTAAAGGGAAGATTCGTAAAACTAAATCAATCTGCTCACAAGACAGTGTAAACGTTTGTCAGGGACATAGCAATTTCTTTCGTGGTAATGCCAGAGGAAGATATCTGTGCATATGGAGACCTCAGAAACCTAAGATGATTAAATTTTTAACTACTTCATATCTTTATCTATATTTCAATAAAGACATGAAATACATAGCTTTTTCATTCTTTTTAAGTTTATCGTATGCTTAGATTAATTTTACAATAATGGGTACATCGCCCTGACAGATAAATCCATCCAAAAGGACCTAAGAAAAGACTGAGTGTATGACACACAGCGACCTGGATCTCGTTCGTAAAATAGGTGACCGCACTCGAGGGTTAAAAATATGCCAACTTTAAAATTTGGAAGAAATGTGTGCAATTATTAATCCAATTTGGTAGAAGAATAAAATTCATAAAATTGCAAATAGTAGTGATTGTTTTACTCCATTATTGTTCCTAGGGAAAGAACGAAAATCGGTGCCGAGGAGAAATCTTTTGAATTAAAGAAATATTTCCAATGATGAAATATCTCTCTGAAAATGGATGTTTTTTCAAGGTGAGATGAAATGCTTGCGGAATGCAAGCACCTTCTACTAGTATATCATATAGCTATACCCTCCTATGTAAGGAACGTCTATATATAATGATATAATGTACATATATGGCCCTTCTCTGAAAGAAGAGTCTATATAAAATAGATAACATATAGGAGGATAATAATGTTTAGGCACTTCCAAATAGGGAGGGTATTCGAAATTTAATACGTCGGTAGGATTATGTGCAAAACCAATTAGAAAAAACGAAAATCTTGAAATTCAACAATGCGGCCGCTTAAAATTTGCAATTGTATAAATAAATTTTCCAGATTTATGTATTTCCGAATGTGCTACGAAGCTAAAAAATTTTTAGGGGTAGAATATGTAAAAAAAAAACGAAACAGAAAGTAGAAATTTTGATATTTTAATTTGTTTGGCTGTTAAAAATTCCTAAATTTTAAACAAATAGGTAAATGTTTAGGTCATACGAAGAAAGCTACGAAGCTGAAATTTTAACGTTATTTAGAGGTTATAGCAATAGCACAAACACATATTTGAATATTTCCATGAAATGCTTATTGCGGACGATATAATTTTTAAATTTTTTACAAATAGATAAATATTATTTCACTTCTAGATGAGATACAATATGTTATATTATATGTTATCATTTCATATATAGACGTTCCTTACAGAGGAGGAGGATATAACATACTAGTAGAAGGTGCTTGCATACTGCAAGCATTTCATCTCACCTTGAAAAAACATTAATTTTTCAGAGATATTTCATCAGGAAAATTTTTTCTTTTGTTCAAAAGATTTCTCCTTGGGACCGATTTTCGTTTTTTCATTATGTAACAATAATGGAGTAAAACAATAACTAATTTTTGAAATTTTAGGAATTTTATATTTTTTCGACATTGGGTTAATAATACCATACATTTATGCCAAATTTTAAATAATAGTACAATTAGAAGTGAAATAATATTTTTTCAATAGTTTAAAATTTATACATTTTTTCCGGCCGCCTCAATATGTTAATAGAGAGATTCAAATATTTATTTGTGCATATGCACCACTTTGTACTTAACTTGAAAATTTCAGCTTCCTAGCTCATCCCGTAGTACCTAAACAGTTATCCAATTGTTTAAACTTTAAGAATTTTTAACTGCTAAACAAATTAAAATATCAAAATGGATAAATTAAAAAGTATATTCGTTTATATAGTCTAAATTCTTAATAATTTAAACATTTAAGCTCCCTAACTCACCCCATAGTGTCTAAACATTTACCTATTTGTTTAAACTAAAAATTTTACACTTTCAACATTATGGGGTACTGATGCTACACATTTTAGCTAAATTTTAAAGTTGTAGCACTTCTAGAAGTAAAATAATATTTTTCTAATTGTTTAAATTTAAATAATTTTTAACGGCCGCCGCAACTCAGATATGGTAAAATTGAAATGTTTATTTGTGGAAATTCACTACTCTGTAAGTAATTTGAAAATTTCAGCTTCCTAGCTCATTTCTTTGTACCTAAACAGCTATCTATTTGATTAAAATTTAAGAATTTTTAACTGCCAAACAAATTAAAATATCAAAATTTGTATAATCCCTATTTCGTTTTTTAAGAATTCTACTTATAAAAAAAATTTCAACTCTGTAGCACATGCGGAAATACATAAAGCATGAAAATTTGTTTAAACAATTGCGAATTTTTAGCGACCGCATTGCTGCACTTTTTCAAGATCATATGTGGTAAAATTGAAATGTTTATTTATGCAAATTCACTACTCTGTAAATAATTTGAAAATTTCAGCTTCCTAGCTCATCCCGTAGTACCTAAACAGTTTTCCAATTGTTTAAACTTTAAGAATTTCTAACTGCCAAACAAATTAAAATATCAAAATGGATAAATTAAAAAGTGTATTCGTTTATATAGTCTAAATTCTTAATAATTTAAACATTTAAGCTCCCTAACTCACCCCATAGTGCCTAAACATTTACCTATTTGTTTAAACTTTAAGAACTTTTAACTGCCAAACAAATTACAATATCAAAACTGTATAAGCCCTATTACGTTTTTTTAGAAATCCTACATTTAAAAATAACTTCAGTTCCGCAGCTCCTTCGGATATACATAAACTTTGAAAATTTGTTTAAACAATTGCGAATTTTTAGTGGCCGCATTGTTGCACTTTTTCATGATTTTTGTTTTTTCTAGTCGGTTTTGCACAAAATCCTACGTATGAAAAAAATTTCGAATCTCCTGCTCATGTAGAAGTGCCTAAACAATAATATCTTCCTATATCCTCATCATCCTCAGTAAGAAACGTCTTTATAGGAGGATACTAATGTTTAGGCACTTCCATATGAGCTGGAGATTCGAAAATTTTTTCTTGGGTACGATTTTGTGCAAAACCGACTAGAAAAAACAAAAAGTTTGAAAAAGTGTAACAATGCGGTCGCTAAAAATTCGCAATTGTTTAAACAAATTTTCAAGGTTTACGTAATTCCGTATGTGCTATGGGGCTGAAATTTTTTTTATATGTAGCATTTGTAAAAAAAAACGAAATAAAGATTATACAAACTTTGATATTTTGATTTGTTTGGCTGTTAAAAATTTCTAAAATTTAAACAATTAGCCAACTACTTAACTACTACGGGATGAGCTAGGAAGCTGTTTTATTCAAGGTTTTTCCAGAGTGGTGCATTTACACAAATAAAAATTTGAACATCTCCATAATTATATTGTGGCGGCCGTTAAAAATGTTTAAAATTTTAAGAATTAGAAAAATGTTATTTCACTTCTAGAAGTGCTTATACTTTATAATTTGTCAGAAATGTGTAGCATTAGTACCCCATTATGGAAAAAGTATAAAATTCTTAAAATTACAAAGTTTGGGGAATGTTTTAATCCATAATTTCTTCATTAGGGAAAAACGAAAATCGCTGCGGAGGTGAAATCTTAAGAATTAAAAGACAATTTGTAATGTTGTATTGTCTCTCTGAAAAATGACTGTTTTTTCAAGGTGAATAATAATTCTCGCAGTATGCAAGCACCAACTACTAGTCATTATATATCGACGACTCTTACAGAGGAGGATATAACATAAATATAACATACAACATATAGGAGTATACTAATGTTTAGGCACTTCCAGATGAGCTGGAGATTCGAAATTATTTTCATAGGTAGGATTTTGTGCAAAACCGACTAGAAAAAACGAAAATCTTGAAAAAGTGCAGCAATGCGGCCGCTAAAAATTCGCAATTGTTTAAACAAATTTTCATGGTTTATGTATTTCCGCATGTGCTACGGAGTTGAAATTTTTTTTATAAGTAGAATTCATAAAAAAACGTAATCGGGGTTATACAAATTTCGATGTTTTAATTTGATTGAAAATTAAAAATTCTTAAATTTTAAACAAATAGATAAAAATTTAGACATTACGGGATGAGCAATGGAGCTGAAATTTTCAAGTTATGTACAAAGTTGTGAATTAGCAAAAAAAAAACATTTCAATTTTACCATACGTGAATTTCGGTCGCCGTTAAAAATTATTTAAATTTAAAAAATTAGAAAATATAATTTGACTTCTAGAAGTGCTACAACTTTAAAATTTTGCTAAGTTGTTTAGCATTAGTACCCCATAATGGAGAAAGTGTAACATTTTTAAAATTGCAACATTTGGGGATTGTTTTAAACTATTATTTTTACATTTGGGGAAAAGGAAAATCGCTGCGGAGGTGAAATCTTTAGAATTAAAAGAATATTTGCAATGATGAAATATCTGTCTGCAAAATGAATGTCTTTTCAAGGTGAGATGAAATGCTTGCAGTATGCAAGCACCTTTTACTAGTCTATTATATATCGACGACTCTTACAGAGGAGGATATAACATACTAGTAGTTGGTGCTTGCATACTGCAAGCATTTCATCTCACCTTGAAAAGACATTCATTTTTCAGACAGACATTTCATCATTACAAATATTCTTTTAATTCAAAATATTTCACCTCCGCAGCGATTTCCGTTTTTCCCACATGTAAAAATAATAGATTAAAAAAATCCCCAAATGTCGCAATTTTAAAAATTTTACACTTTCATCGTTATGGGGTACTGATGCTACACATTTTAGCTAAATTTTAAAGTTGTAGCACTTCTAGAAGTAAAATAATATTTTTCTAATTGTTTAAATTTAAATAATTTTTAACGGCCGCCGCAACTCAGATATGGTAAAATTGAAATGTTTATTTGTGGAAATTCACTACTCTGTAAGTAATTTGAGAATTTCAGCTTCCTAGCTCATTTCTTAGTACCTAAACAGCTATCTATTTGTTTAAAATTTAAGAATTTTTAACTGCCAAACAAATTAAAATATCAAAATTTGTATAATCCCTATTTCGTTTTTTAAGAATTCTACTTATAAAAAAATTTCCACTCTGTAGCAAATGCGGAAATACATAAAGCATGAAAATTTGCACAAAATGCGACCTAATAAAAAAATTTCGAATCTCCAGCACATCTGGAAGTGCCTAAACATTAGTATCCTCCTGTTATATGTTATATATGATTATATATCGACGACTCTTACTGAGGAGGATATAACATACTAGTAGTTGGTGCTTGCATACTGCAAGCATTTCATCTCAACATAAAAAAACATTGATTATTCATATTTCATCATTACACATATATTTTTAATTCTAAATATTTCACCTCCGCAGCGATTTTCGTTTTTCCCACATGTAAAAATAATAGTTTAAACAATCCCCAAATGTTGCAATTTTAAAAATTTTACACATTCTTCATTATGGGGTACTGATGCTACACATTTTAGCCAAATTTTAAAGTTGTAGCACTCCTAGAAGTAAAATAATATTTTTGTAATTGTTTAAATTTAAATAACTTTTAACGACCGCTGCATATCGTATGTGGTAAAATTGAAATGTTTATTTATGCAAATTTACTACTCTGTAAATAATTTGAAAATTTCAGCTTCCTAGCTCATCCCGTAGTACCTAAACAGTTTTCCAATTGTTTAAACTTTAAGAATTTCTAACTGCCAAACAAATTAAAATATCAAAATGGATAAATTAAAAAGTGTATTCGTTTATATAGTCTAAATTCTTAATAATTTAAACATTTAAGCTCCCTAACTCACCCCATAGTGCCTAAACATTTACCTATTTGTTTAAACTTTAAGAACTTTTAACTGCCAAACAAATTACAATATCAAAACTGTATAAGCCCTATTACGTTTTTTTAGAAATCCTACATATAAAAATAACTTCAGTTCCGCAGCTCCTTCGGATATACATAAACCTTGAAAATTTGTTTAAACAATTGCGAATTTTTAGTGGCCGCATTGTTGCACTTTTTCATGATTTTTGTTTTTTCTAGTCGGTTTTGCACAAAATCCTACCTATGAAAAAAATTTCGAATCTCCTGCTCATGTAGAAGTGCCTAAACAATAATATCTTCCTATATCCTCATCATCCTCCTCAGTAAGAAACGTCTTTATAGGAGGATACTAATGTTTAGGCACTTCCATATGAGCTGGAGATTCGAAAATTTTTTCTTGGGTACGATTTTGTGCAAAACCGACTAGAAAAAACAAAAAGTTTGAAAAAGTGTAACAATGCGGTCGCTAAAAATTCGCAATTGTTTAAACAAATTTTCAAGGTTTACGTAATTCCGTATGTGCTATGGGGCTGAAATTTTTTTATATGTAGCATTTGTAAAAAAAAACGAAATAAAGATTATACAAATTTTGATATTTTGATTTGTTTGGCTGTTAAAAATTTCTAAAATTTAAACAATTAGCCAACTACTTAACTACTACGGGATGAGCTAGGAAGCTGTTTTATTCAAGGTTTTTCCAGAGTGGTGCATTTACACAAATAAAAATTTGAACATCTCCATAATTATATTGTGGCGGCCGTTAAAAATGTTTAAAATTTTAAGAATTAGAAAAATGTTATTTCACTTCTAGAAGTGCTTATACTTTATAATTTGTCAGAAATGTGTAGCATTAGTACCCCATTATGGAAAAAGTATAAAATTCTTAAAATTACAAAGTTTGGGGAATGTTTTAATCCATAATTTCTTCATTAGGGAAAAACGAAAATCGCTGCGGAGGTGAAATCTTAAGAATTAAAAGACAATTTGTAATGTTGTATTGTCTCTCTGAAAAATGACTGTTTTTTCAAGGTGAATAATAATTCTCGCAGTATGCAAGCACCAACTACTAGTCATTATATATCGACGACTCTTACAGAGGAGGATATAACATATATATAACATATAACATATAGGAGTATACTAAAGTTTAGGCACTTCCAGATGAGCTGGAGATTCGAAATTATTTTCATAGGTAGGATTTTGTGCAAAACCGACTAGAAAAAACGAAAATCTTGAAAAAGTGCAGCAATGCGGCCGCTAAAAATTCGCAATTGTTTAAACAAATTTTCATGGTTTATGTATTTCCGCATGTGCTACGGAGTTGAAATTTTTTTTATAAGTAGAATTCATAAAAAAACGTAATCGGGGTTATACAAATTTCGATGTTTTAATTTTATTGAAAGTTAAAAATTCTTAAATTTTAAACAAATAGATAAAAATTTAGACATTACGGGATGAGCAATGGAGCTGAAATTTTCAAGTTATGTACAAAGTTGTGAATTAGCAAAAAAAACATTTCAATTTTACCATACGTGAATTTCGGTCGCCGTTAAAAATTATTTAAATTTAAACAATTAGAAAATATAATTTGACTTCTAGAAGTGCTACAACTTTAAAATTTTGCTAAGTTGTTTAGCATTAGTACCCCATAATGGAGAAAGTGTAACATTTTTAAAATTGCAACATTTGGGGATTGTTTTAAACTATTATTTTTACATTTGGGGAAAAGGAAAATCGCTGCGGAGGTGAAATCTTTAGAATTAAAAGAATATTTGCAATGATGAAATATCTGTCTGCAAAATGAATGTCTTTTCAAGGTGAGATGAAATGCTTGCAGTATGCAAGCACCTTTTACTAGTCTATTATATATCGACGACTCTTACAGAGGAGGATACAACATACTAGTAGTTGGTGCTTGCATACTGCAAGCATTTCATCTCACCTTGAAAAGACATTCATTTTTCAGACAGACATTTCATCATTACAAATATTCTTTTAATTCAAAATATTTCACCTCCGCAGCGATTTCCGTTTTTCCCACATGTAAAAATAATAGATTAAAAAAATCCCCAAATGTTGCAATTTTAAAAATTTTACACTTTCATCGTTATGGGGTACTGATGCTACACATTTTAGCTAAATTTTAAAGTTGTAGCACTTCTAGAAGTAAAATAATATTTTTCTAATTGTTTAAATTTAAATAATTTTTAACGGCCGCCGCAACTCAGATATGGTAAAATTGAAATGTTTATTTGTGGAAATTCACTACTCTGTAAGTAATTTGAAAATTTCAGCTTCCTAGCTCATTTCTTAGTACCTAAACAGCTATCTATTTGTTTAAAATTTAAGAATTTTTAACTGCCAAACAAATTAAAATATCAAAATTTGTATAATCCCTATTTCGTTTTTTAAGAATTCTACTTATAAAAAAATTTCAACTCTGTAGCAAATGCGGAAATACATAAAGCATGAAAATTTGTTTAAACAATTGCGAATTTTTAGCGACCGCATTGCTGCACTTTCTCAAGATTTTCGTTTTTTTTAGTCGGTTTTGCACAAAATGCGACCTAATAAAAAAATTTCGAATCTCCAGCACATCTGGAAGTGCCTAAACATTAGTATCCTCCTGTTATGTGTTATATATGATTATATATCGACGACTCTTACTGAGGAAGATATAACATACTAGTAGTTGGTGCTTGCATACTGCAAGCATTTCATCTCAACATAAAAAAACATTGATTATTCATATTTCATCATTACACATATATTTTTAATTCTAAATATTTCACCTCCGCAGCGATTTTCGTTTTTCCCACATGTAAAAATAATAGTTTAAACAATCCCCAAATGTTGCAATTTTAAAAATTTGACACATTCTTCATTATGGGGTACTGATGCTACACATTTTAGCCAAATTTTAAAGTTGTAGCACTCCTAGAAGTAAAATAATATTTTTGTAATTGTTTAAATTTAAATAATTTTTAACGGCCGATGCATATCGTATGTGGTAAAATTGAAATGTTTATTTATGCAAATTCACTACTCTGTAAATAATTTGAAAATTTCAGCTTCCTAGCTCATCCCGTAGTACCTAAACAGTTTTCCAATTTTTTAAACTTTAAGAATTTCTAACTGCCAAACAAATTAAAATATCAAAATGGATAAATTAAAAAGTGTATTCGTTTATATAGTCTAAATTCTTAATAATTTAAACATTTAAGCTCCCTAACTCACCCCATAGTGCCTAAACATTTACCTATTTGTTTAAACTTTAAGAACTTTTAACTGCCAAACAAATTACAATATCAAAACTGTATAAGCCCTATTACGTTTTTTTAGAAATCCTACATATAAAAATAACTTCAGTTCCGCAGCTCCTTCGGATATACATAAACCTTGAAAATTTGTTTAAACAATTGCGAATTTTTAGTGGCCGCATTGTTGCACTTTTTCATGATTTTTGTTTTTTCTAGTCGGTTTTGCACAAAATCCTACCTATGAAAAAAATTTCGAATCTCCTGCTCATGTAGAAGTGCCTAAACAATAGTATCATCCTATATCCTCATCATCCTCCTCAGTAAGAAACGTCTTTATAGGAGGATACTAATGTTTAGGCACTTCCATATGAGCTGGAGATTCGAAAATTTTTTCTTGGGTACGATTTTGTGCAAAACCGACTAGAAAAAACAAAAAGTTTGAAAAACTGTAACAATGCGGTCGCTAAAAATTCGCAATTGTTTAAACAAATTTTCAAGGTTTACGTAATTCCGTATGTGCTATGGGGCTGAAATTTTTTTATATGTAGCATTTGTAAAAAAAAACGAAATAAAGATTATACAAATTTTGATATTTTGATTTGTTTGGCTGTTAAAAATTTCTAAAATTTAAACAATTAGCCAACTACTTAACTACTACGGGATGAGCTAGGAAGCTGTTTTATTCAAGGTTTTTCCAGAGTAGTGCATTTACACAAATAAAAATTTGAACATCTCCATAATTATATTGTGGCGGCCGTTAAAAATGTTTAAAATTTTAATAATTAGAAAAATGTTATTTCACTTCTAGAAGTGCTTATACTTTATAATTTGTCAGAAATGTGTAGCATTAGTACCCCATTATGGAAAAAGTATAAAATTCTTAAAATTACAAAGTTTGGGGAATGTTTTAATCCATTATTTCTACATTAGGGAAAAACGAAAATCGCTGCGGAGGTGAAATCTTAAGAATTAAAAGACAATTTGTAATGTTGTATTGTCTCTCTGAAAAATGACTGTTTTTTCAAGGTGAATAATAATTCTCGCAGTATGCAAGCACCAACTACTAGTCATTATATATCGACGACTCTTACAGAGGAGGATATAACATATATATAACATATAACATATAGGAGTATACTAATGTTTAGGCACTTCCAGATGAGCTGGAGATTCGAAATTATTTTCATAGGTAGGATTTTGTGCAAAACCGACTAGAAAAAACGAAAATCTTGAAAAAGTGCAGCAATGCGGCCGCTAAAAATTCGCAATTGTTTAAACAAATTTTCATGGTTTATGTATTTCCGCATGTGCTACGGAGTTGAAATTTTTTTTATAAGTAGAATTCATAAAAAAACGTAATCGTGGTTATACAAATTTCGATGTTTTAATTTTATTGAAAGTTAAAAATTCTTAAATTTTAAACAAATAGATAAAAATTTAGACATTACGGGATGAGCAATGGAGCTGAAATTTTCAAGTTATGTACAAAGTTGTGAATTAGCAAAAAAAACATTTCAATTTTACCATACGTGAATTTCGGTCGCCGTTAAAAATTATTTAAATTTAAACAATTAGAAAATATAATTTGACTTCTAGAAGTGCTACAACTTTAAAATTTTGCTAAGTTGTTTAGCATTAGTACCCCATAATGGAGAAAGTGTAACATTTTTAAAATTGCAACATTTGGGGATTGTTTTAAACTATTATTTTTACATTTGGGGAAAAGGAAAATCGCTGCGGAGGTGAAATCTTTAGAATTAAAAGAATATTTGCAATGATGAAATATCTGTCTGCAAAATGAATGTCTTTTCAAGGTGAGATGAAATGCTTGCAGTATGCAAGCACCTTTTACTAGTCTATTATATATCGACGACTCTTACAGAGGAGGATATAACATACTAGTAGTTGGTGCTTGCATACTGCAAGCATTTCATCTCACCTTGAAAAGACATTCATTTTTCAGACAGACATTTCATCATTACAAATATTCTTTTAATTCAAAATATTTCACCTCCGCAGCGATTTCCGTTATTCCCACATGTAAAAATAATAGATTAAAAAAATCCCCAAATGTTGCAATTTTAAAAATTTTACACTTTCATCGTTATGGGGTACTGATGCTACACATTTTAGCTAAATTTTAAAGTTGTAGCACTTCTAGAAGTAAAATAATATTTTTCTAATTGTTTAAATTTAAATAATTTTTAACGGCCGCCGCAACTCAGATATGGTAAAATTGAAATGTTTATTTGTGGAAATTCACTACTCTGTAAGTAATTTGAAAATTTCAGCTTCCTAGCTCATTTCTTAGTACCTAAACAGCTATCTATTTGTTTAAAATTTAAGAATTTTTAACTGCCAAACAAATTAAAATATCAAAATTTGTATAATCCCTATTTCGTTTTTTAAGAATTCTACTTATAAAAAAATTTCAACTCTGTAGCAAATGCGGAAATACATAAAGCATGAAAATTTGTTTAAACAATTGCGAATTTTTAGCGACCGCATTGCTGCACTTTCTCAAGATTTTCGTTTTTTTTAGTCGGTTTTGCACAAAATGCGACCTAATAAAAAAATTTCGAATCTCCAGCACATCTGGAAGTGCCTAAACATTAGTATCCTCCTGTTATATGTTATATATGATTATATATCGACGACTCTTACTGAGGAGGATATAACATACTAGTAGTTGGTGCTTGCATACTGCAAGCATTTCATCTCAACATAAAAAAACATTGATTATTCATATTTCATCATTACACATATATTTTTAATTCTAAATATTTCACCTCCGCAGCGATTTTCGTTTTTCCCACATGTAAAAATAATAGTTTAAACAATCCCCAAATGTTGCAATTTTAAAAATTTGACACATTCTTCATTATGGGGTACTGATGCTACACATTTTAGCCAAATTTTAAAGTTGTAGCACTCCTAGAAGTAAAATAATATTTTTGTAATTGTTTAAATTTAAATAATATTTAACGGCCGATGCATATCGTATGTGGTAAAATTGAAATGTTTATTTATGCAAATTCACTACTCTGTAAATAATTTGAAAATTTCAGCTTCCTAGCTCATCCCGTAGTACCTAAACAGTTTTCCAATTGTTTAAACTTTAAGAATTTCTAACTGCCAAACAAATTAAAATATCAAAATGGATAAATTAAAAAGTGTATTCGTTTATATAGTCTAAATTCTTAATAATTTAAACATTTAAGCTCCCTAACTCACCCCATAGTGCCTAAACATTTACCTATTTGTTTAAACTTTAAGAACTTTTAACTGCCAAACAAATTACAATATCAAAACTGTATAAGCCCTATTACGTTTTTTTAGAAATCCTACATATAAAAATAACTTCAGTTCCGCAGCTCCTTCGGATATACATAAACCTTGAAAATTTGTTTAAACAATTGCGAATTTTTAGTGGCCGCATTGTTGCACTTTTTCATGATTTTTGTTTTTTCTAGTCGGTTTTGCACAAAATCCTACCTATGAAAAAAATTTCGAATCTCCTGCTCATGTAGAAGTGCCTAAACAATAATATCTTCCTATATCCTCATCATCCTCCTCAGTAAGAAACGTCTTTATAGGAGGATACTAATGTTTAGGCACTTCCATATGAGCTGGAGATTCGAAAATTTTTTCTTGGGTACGATTTTGTGCAAAACCGACTAGAAAAAACAAAAAGTTTGAAAAAGTGTAACAATGCGGTCGCTAAAAATTCGCAATTGTTTAAACAAATTTTCAAGGTTTACGTAATTCCGTATGTGCTATGGGGCTGAAATTTTTTTTATATGTAGCATTTGTAAAAAAAAACGAAATAAAGATTATACAAATTTTGATATTTTGTTTTGTTTGGCTGTTAAAAATTTCTAAAATTTAAACAATTAGCCAACTACTTAACTACTACGGGATGAGCTAGGAAGCTGTTTTATTCAAGGTTTTTCCAGAGTGGTGCATTTACACAAATAAAAATTTGAACATCTCCATAATTATATTGTGGCGGCCGTTAAAAATGTTTAAAATTTTAAGAATTAGAAAAATGTTATTTCACTTCTAGAAGTGCTTATACTTTATAATTTGTCAGAAATGTGTAGCATTAGTACCCCATTATGGAAAAAGTATAAAATTCTTAAAATTACAAAGTTTGGGGAATGTTTTAATCCATAATTTCTTCATTAGGGAAAAACGAAAATCGCTGCGGAGGTGAAATCTTAAGAATTAAAAGACAATTTGTAATGTTGTATTGTCTCTCTGAAAAATGACTGTTTTTTCAAGGTGAATAATAATTCTCGCAGTATGCAAGCACCAACTACTAGTCATTATATATCGACGACTCTTACAGAGGAGGATATAAGATATATATAACATATAACATATAGGAGTATACTAAAGTTTAGGCACTTCCAGATGAGCTGGAGATTCGAAATTATTTTCATAGGTAGGATTTTGTGCAAAACCGACTAGAAAAAACGAAAATCTTGAAAAAGTGCAGCAATGCGGCCGCTAAAAATTCGCAATTGTTTAAACAAATTTTCATGGTTTATGTATTTCCGCATGTGCTACGGAGTTGAAATTTTTTTTATAAGTAGAATTCATAAAAAAACGTAATCGGGGTTATACAAATTTCGATGTTTTAATTTTATTGAAAGTTAAAAATTCTTAAATTTTAAACAAATAGATAAAAATTTAGACATTACGGGATGAGCAATGGAGCTGAAATTTTCAAGTTATGTACAAAGTTGTGAATTAGCAAAAAAAACATTTCAATTTTACCATACGTGAATTTCGGTCGCCGTTAAAAATTATTTAAATTTAAACAATTAGAAAATATAATTTGACTTCTAGAAGTGCTACAACTTTAAAATTTTGCTAAGTTGTTTAGCATTAGTACCCCATAATGGAGAAAGTGTAACATTTTTAAAATTGCAACATTTGGGGATTGTTTTAAACTATTATTTTTACATTTGGGGAAAAGGAAAATCGCTGCGGAGGTGAAATCTTTAGAATTAAAAGAATATTTGCAATGATGAAATATCTGTCTGCAAAATGAATGTCTTTTCAAGGTGAGATGAAATGCTTGCAGTATGCAAGCACCTTTTACTAGTCTATTATATATCGACGACTCTTACAGAGGAGGATATAACATACTAGTAGTTGGTGCTTGCATACTGCAAGCATTTCATCTCACCTTGAAAAGACATTCATTTTTCAGACAGACATTTCATCATTACAAATATTCTTTTAATTCAAAATATTTCACCTCCGCAGCGATTTCCGTTTTTCCCACATGTAAAAATAATAGATTAAAAAAATCCCCAAATGTTGCAATTTTAAAAATTTTACACTTTCATCGTTATGGGGTACTGATGCTACACATTTTAGCTAAATTTTAAAGTTGTAGCACTTCTAGAAGTAAAATAATATTTTTCTAATTGTTTAAATTTAAATAATTTTTAACGGCCGCCGCAACTCAGATATGGTAAAATTGAAATGTTTATTTGTGGAAATTCACTACTCTGTAAGTAATTTGAAAATTTCAGCTTCCTAGCTCATTTCTTAGTACCTAAACAGCTATCTATTTGTTTAAAATTTAAGAATTTTTAACTGCCAAACAAATTAAAATATCAAAATTTGTATAATCCCTATTTCGTTTTTTAAGAATTCTACTTATAAAAAAATTTCAACTCTGTAGCAAATGCGGAAATACATAAAGCATGAAAATTTCTTTAAACAATTGCGAATTTTTAGCGACCGCATTGCTGCACTTTCTCAAGATTTTCGTTTTTTTTTAGTCGGTTTTGCACAAAATGCGACCTAATAAAAAAATTTCGAATCTCCAGCACATCTGGAAGTGCCTAAACATTAGTATCCTCCTGTTATATGTTATATATGATTATATATCGACGACTCTTACTGAGGAGGATATAACATACTAGTAGTTGGTGCTTGCATACTGCAAGCATTTCATCTCAACATAAAAAAACATTGATTATTCATATTTCATCATTACACATATATTTTTAATTCTAAATATTTCACCTCCGCAGCGATTTTCGTTTTTCCCACATGTAAAAATAATAGTTTAAACAATCCCCAAATGTTGCAATTTTAAAAATTTGACACATTCTTCATTATGGGGTACTGATGCTACACATTTTAGCCAAATTTTAAAGTTGTAGCACTCCTAGAAGTAAAATAATATTTTTGTAATTGTTAAAAATTAAATAATTTTTAACGGCCGCTGCATATCGTATGTGGTAAAATTGAAATGTTTATTTATGCAAATTCACTACTCTGTAAATAATTTGAAAATTTCAGCTTCCTAGCTCATTTCGTAGTACCTAAACAGTTTTCCAATTGTTTAAACTTTAAGAATTTCTAACTGCCAAACAAATTAAAATATCAAAATGGATAAATTAAAAAGTGTATTCGTTTATATAGTCTAAATTCTTAATAATTTAAACATTTAAGCTCCCTAACTCACCCCATAGTGCCTAAACATTTACCTATTTGTTTAAACTTTAAGAACTTTTAACTGCCAAACAAATTACAATATCAAAACTGTATAAGCCCTATTACGTTTTTTTAGAAATCCTACATATAAAAATAACTTCAGTTCCGCAGCTCCTTCGGATATACATAAACCTTGAAAATTTGTTTAAACAATTGCGAATTTTTAGTGGCCGCATTGTTGCACTTTTTCATGATTTTTGTTTTTTCTAGTCGGTTTTGCACAAAATCCTACCTATGAAAAAAATTTCGAATCTCCTGCTCATGTAGAAGTGCCTAAACAATAGTATCATCCTATATCCTCATCATCCTCCTCAGTAAGAAACGTGTTTATAGGAGGATACTAATGTTTAGGATCTTCCATATGAGCTGGAGATTCGAAAATTTTTTCTTGGGTACGATTTTGTGCAAAACCGACTAGAAAAAACAAAAAGTTTGAAAAAGTGTAACAATTCGGTCGCTAAGAATTCGCAATTGTTTAAACAAATTTTCAAGGTTTACGTAATTCCGTATGTGCTATGGGGCTGAAATTTTTTTTATATGTAGCATTTGTAAAAAAAAACGAAATAAAGATTATACAAATTTTGATATTTTGATTTGTTTGGCTGTTAAAAATTTCTAAAATTTAAACAATTAGCCAACTACTTAACTACTACGGGATGAGCTAGGAAGCTGTTTTATTCAAGGTTTTTCCAGAGTAGTGCATTTACACAAATAAAAATTTGAACATCTCCATAATTATATTGTGGCGGCCGTTAAAAATGTTTAAAATTTTAAGAATTAGAAAAATGTTATTTCACTTCTAGAAGTGCTTATACTTTATAATTTGTCAGAAATGTGTAGCATTAGTACCCCATTATTTAAAAAGTATAAAATTCTTAAAATTACAAAGTTTGGGGAATGTTTTAATCCATAATTTCTTCATTAGGGAAAAACGAAAATCGCTGCGGAGGTGAAATCTTAAGAATTAAAAGACAATTTGTAATGTTGTATTGTCTCTCTGAAAAATGACTGTTTTTTCAAGGTGAATAATAATTCTCGCAGTATGCAAGCACCAACTACTAGTCATTATGTATCGACGACTCTTACAGAGGAGGATATAACATATATATAACATATAACATATAGGAGTATACTAATGTTTAGGCACTTCTACATGAGCAGGAGATTCGAAATTATTTTCATAGGTAGGATTTTGTGCAAAACCGACTAGAAAAAACGAAAATCTTGAAAAAGTGCAGCAATGCGGCCGCTAAAAATTCGCAATTGTTTAAACAAATTTTCATGGTTTATGTATTTCCGCATGTGCTACGGAGTTGAAATTTTTTTTATAAGTAGAATTCATAAAAAAACGTAATCGGGGTTATACAAATTTCGATGTTTTAATTTGATTGAAAATTAAAAATTCTTAAAGTTTAAACAAATAGATAAAAATTTAGACATTACGGGATGAGCAATGGAGCTGAAATTTTCAAGTTATGTACAAAGTTGTGAATTAGCAAAAAAAAAACATTTCAATTTTACCATACGTGAATTTCGGTCGCCGTTAAAAATTATTTAAATTTAAAAAATTAGAAAATATAATTTGACTTCTAGAAGTGCTACAACTTTAAAATTTTGCTAAGTTGTTTAGCATTAGTACCCCATAATGGAGAAAGTGTAACATTTTTAAAATTGCAACATTTGGGGATTGTTTTAAACTATTATTTTTACATTTGGGGAAAAGGAAAATCGCTGCGGAGGTGAAATCTTTAGAATTAAAAGAATATTTGCAATGATGAAATATCTGTCTGCAAAATGAATGTCTTTTCAAGGTGAGATGAAATGCTTGCAGTATGCAAGCACCTTTTACTAGTCTATTATATATCGACGACTCTTACAGAGGAGGATAAAACATACTAGTAGTTGGTGCTTGCATACTGCAAGCATTTCATCTCACCTTGAAAAGACATTCATTTTTCAGACAGACATTTCATCATTACAAATATTCTTTTAATTCAAAATATTTCACCTCCGCAGCGATTTCCGTTTTTCCCACATGTAAAAATAATAGATTAAAAAAATCCCCAAATGTTGCAATTTTAAAAATTTTACACTTTCATCGTTATGGGGTACTGATGCTACACATTTTAGCTAAATTTTAAAGTTGTAGCACTTCTAGAAGTAAAATAATATTTTTCTAATTGTTTAAATTTAAATAATTTTTAACTGCCGCCGCAACTCAGTTATGGTAAAATTGAAATGTTTATTTGTGGAAATTCACTACTCTGTAAGTAATTTGAGAATTTCAGCTTCCTAGCTCATTTCTTAGTACCTAAACAGCTATCTATTTGTTTAAAATTTAAGAATTTTTAACTGCCAAACAAATTAAAATATCAAAATTTGTATAATCCCTATTTCGTTTTTTAAGAATTCTACTTATAAAAAAAATTTCAACTCTGTAGCAAATGCGGAAATACATAAAGCATGAAAATTAGTTTAAACAATTGCGAATTTTTAGCGACCGCATTGCTGCACTTTCTCAAGATTTTCGTTTTTTTTAGTCGGTTTTGCACAAAATGCGACCTAATAAAAAAATTTCGAATCTCCAGCACATCTGGAAGTGCCTAAACATTAGTATCCTCCTGTTATGTGTTATATATGATTATATATCGACGACTCTTACTGAGGAAGATATAACATACTAGTAGTTGGTGCTTGCATACTGCAAGCATTTCATCTCAACATAAAAAAACATTCATTATTCATATTTCATCATTACACATATATTTTTAATTCTAAATATTTCACCTCCGCAGCGATTTTCGTTTTTCCCACATGTAAAAATAATAGTTTAAACAATCCCCAAATGTTGCAATTTTAAAAATTTGACACATTCTTCATTATGGGGTACTGATGCTACACATTTTAGCCAAATTTTAAAGTTGTAGCACTCCTAGAAGTAAAATAATATTTTTGTAATTGTTTAAATTTAAATAACTTTTAACGACCGCTGCATATCGTATGTGGTAAAATTGAAATGTTTATTTATGCAAATTTACTACTCTGTAAATAATTTGAAAATTTCAGCTTCCTAGCTCATCCCGTAGTACCTAAACAGTTTTCCAATTGTTTAAACTTTAAGAATTTCTAACTGCCAAACAAATTAAAATATCAAAATGGATAAATTAAAAAGTGTATTCGTTTATATAGTCTAAATTCTTAATAATTTAAACATTTAAGCTCCCTAACTCACCCCATAGTGTCTAAACATTTACCTATTTGTTTTAACTTTAAGAACTTTTAACTGCCAAACAAATTACAATATCAAAACTGTATAAGCCCTATTATGTTTTTTTAGAAATCCTACATATAAAAATAACTTCAGTTCCGCAGCTCCTTCGGATATACATAAACCTTGAAAATTTGTTTAAACAATTGCGAATTTTTAGTGGTCGCATTGTTGCACTTTTTCATGATTTTTGTTTTTTCTAGTCGGTTTTGCACAAAATCCTACCTATGAAAAAAATTTCGAATCTCCTGCTCATGTAGAAGTGCCTAAACAATAATATCTTCCTATATCCTCATCATCCTCCTCAGTAAGAAACGTCTTTATAGGAGGATACTAATGTTTAGGCACTTCCATATGAGCTGGAGATTCGAAAATTTTTTCTTGGGTACGATTTTGTGCAAAACCGACTAGAAAAAACAAAAAGTTTGAAAAAGTGTAACAATGCGGTCGCTAAAAATTCGCAATTGTTTAAACAAATATTCAAGGTTTACGTAATTCCGTATGTGCTATGGGGCTGAAATTTTTTTATATGTAGCATTTGTAAAAAAAAACGAAATAAAGATTATACAAATTTTGATATTTTGATTTGTTTGGCTGTTAAAAATTTCTAAAATTTAAACAATTAGCCAACTACTTAACTACTACGGGATGAGCTAGGAAGCTGTTTTATTCAAGGTTTTTCCAGAGTGGTGCATTTACACAAATAAAAATTTGAACATCTCCATAATTATATTGTGGCGGCCGTTAAAAATGTTTAAAATTTTAAGAATTAGAAAAATGTTATTTCACTTCTAGAAGTGCTTATACTTTATAATTTGTCAGAAATGTGTAGCATTAGTACCCCATTATGGAAAAAGTATAAAATTCTTAAAATTACAAAGTTTGGGGAATGTTTTAATCCATTATTTCTACATTAGGGAAAAACGAAAATCGCTGCGGAGGTGAAATCTTAAGAATTAAAAGACAATTTGTAATGTTGTATTGTCTCTCTGAAAAATGACTGTTTTTTCAAGGTGAATAATAATTCTCGCAGTATGCAAGCACCAACTACTAGTCATTATATATCGACGACTCTTACAGAGGAGGATATAACATACATATAACATATAACATATAGGAGTATACTAATGTTTAGGCACTTCCAGATGAGCTGGAGATTCGAAATTATTTTCATAGGTAGGATTTTGTGCAAAACCGACTAGAAAAAACGAAAATCTTGAAAAAGTGCAGCAATGCGGCCGCTAAAAATTCGCAATTGTTTAAACAAATTTTCATGGTTTATGTATTTCCGCATGTGCTACGGAGTTGAAATTTTTTTTATAAGTAGAATTCATAAAAAAACGTAATCGGGGTTATACAAATTTCGATGTTTTAATTTGATTGAAAGTTAAAAATTCTTAAAGTTTAAACAAATAGATAAAAATTTAGACATTACGGGATGATCAATGGAGCTGAAATTTTCAATTTATGTACAAAGTTGTGAATTAGCAAAAAAAACATTTCACTTTTACCATACGTGAATTTCGGTCGCCGTTAAAAATTATTTAAATTTAAACAATTAGAAAATATAATTTGACTTCTAGAAGTGCTACAACTTTAAAATTTTGCTAAGTTGTTTAGCATTAGTACCCCATAATGGAGAAAGTGTAACATT
This sequence comes from Tanypteryx hageni, assembly GCA_028673005.1. NCBI lineage: Eukaryota > Metazoa > Arthropoda > Insecta > Odonata > Petaluridae > Tanypteryx > Tanypteryx hageni. The sequence goes on along the minus strand of CM054120.1, from coordinate 183,735,977 downwards.
TTTAAAATTGCAACATTTGGGGATTGTTTTAAACTATTATTTTTACATTTGGGGATAAGGAAAATCGCTGCGGAGGTGAAATCTTTAGAATTAAAAGAATATTTGCAATGATGAAATATCTGTCTGCAAAATGAATGTCTTTTCAAGGTGAGATGAAATGCTTGCAGTATGCAAGCACCTTTTACTAGTCTATTATATATCGACGACTCTTACAGAGGAGGATATAACATACTAGTAGTTGGTGCTTGCATACTGCAAGCATTTCATCTCACCTTGAAAAGACATTCATTTTTCAGACAGACATTTCATCATTACAAATATTCTTTTAATTCAAAATATTTCACCTCCGCAGCGATTTCCGTTTTTCCCACATGTAAAAATAATAGATTAAAAAAATCCCCAAATGTCGCAATTTTAAAAATTCTACACTTTCATCGTTATGGGGTACTGATGCTACACATTTTAGCTAAATTTTAAAGTTGTAGCACTTCTAGAAGTAAAATAATATTTTTCTAATTGTTTAAATTTAAATAATTTTTAACGGCCGCCGCAACTCAGATATGGTAAAATTGAAATGTTTATTTGTGGAAATTCACTACTCTGTAAGTAATTTGAAAATTTCAGCTTCCTAGCTCATTTCTTAGTACCTAAACAGCTATCTATTTGTTTAAAATTTAAGAATTTTTAACTGCCAAACAAATTAAAATATCAAAATTTGTATAATCCCTATTTCGTTTTTTAAGAATTCTACTTATAAAAAAATTTCAACTCTGTAGCAAATGCGGAAATACATAAAGCATGAAAATTTGTTTAAACAATTGCGAATTTTTAGCGACCGCATTGCTGCACTTTCTCAAGATTTTCGTTTTTTTTAGTCGGTTTTGCACAAAATGCGACCTAATAAAAAAATTTCGAATCTCCAGCACATCTGGAAGTGCCTAAACATTAGTATCCTCCTGTTATATGTTATATATGATTATATATCGACGACTCTTACTGAGGAGGATATAACATACTAGTAGTTGGTGCTTGCATACTGCAAGCATTTCATCTCAACATAAAAAAACATTCATTATTCATATTTCATCATTACACATATATTTTTAATTCTAAATATTTCACCTCCGCAGCGATTTTCGTTTTTCCCACATGTAAAAATAATAGTTTAAACAATCCCCAAATGTTGCAATTTTAAAAATTTGACACATTCTTCATTATGGGGTACTGATGCTACACATTTTAGCCAAATTTTAAAGTTGTAGCACTTCTAGAAGTAAAATAATATTTTTGTAATTGTTTAAATTTAAATAATTTTTAACGGCCGATGCATATCGTATGTGGTAAAATTGAAATGTTTATTTATGCAAATTTACTACTCTGTAAATAATTTGAAAATTTCAGCTTCCTAGCTCATCCCGTAGTACCTAAACAGTTTTCCAATTGTTTAAACTTTAAGAATTTCTAACTGCCAAACAAATTAAAATATCAAAATGGATAAATTAAAAAGTGTATTCGTTTATATAGTCTAAATTCTTAATAATTTAAACATTTAAGCTCCCTAACTCACCCCATAGTGCCTAAACATTTACCTATTTGTTTAAACTTTAAGAACTTTTAACTGCCAAACAAATTACAATATCAAAACTGTATAAGCCCTATTACGTTTTTTTAGAAATCCTACATATAAAAATAACTTCAGTTCCGCAGCTCCTTCGGATATACATAAACCTTGAAAATTTGTTTAAACAATTGCGAATTTTTAGTGGTCGCATTGTTGCACTTTTTCATGATTTTTGTTTTTTCTAGTCGGTTTTGCACAAAATCCTACCTATGAAAAAAATTTCGAATCTCCTGCTCATGTAGAAGTGCCTAAACAATAGTATCATCCTATATCCTCATCATCCTCCTCAGTAAGAAACGTCTTTATAGGAGGATACTAATGTTTAGGCACTTCCATATGAGCTGGAGATTCGAAAATTTTTTCTTGGGTACGATTTTGTGCAAAACCGACTAGAAAAAACAAAAAGTTTGAAAAAGTGTAACAATGCGGTCGCTAAAAATTCGCAATTGTTTAAACAAATTTTCAAGGTTTACGTAATTCCGTATGTGCTATGGGGCTGAAATTTTTTTTATATGTAGCATTTGTAAAAAAAACGAAATAAAGATTATACAAATTTTGATATTTTGATTTGTTTGGCTGTTAAAAATTTCTAAAATTTAAACAATTAGCCAACTACTTAACTACTACGGGATGAGCTAGGAAGCTGTTTTATTCAAGGTTTTTCCAGAGTAGTGCATTTACACAAATAAAAATTTGAACATCTCCATAATTATATTGTGGCGGCCGTTAAAAATGTTTAAAATTTTAAGAATTAGAAAAATGTTATTTCACTTCTAGAAGTGCTTATACTTTATAATTTGTCAGAAATGTGTAGCATTAGTACCCCATTATGGAAAAAGTATAAAATTCTTAAAATTACAAAGTTTGGGGAATGTTTTAATCCATAAGTTCTTCATTAGGGAAAAACGAAAATCGCTGCGGAGGTGAAATCTTAAGAATTAAAAGACAATTTGTAATGTTGTATTGTCTCTCTGAAAAATGACTGTTTTTTCAAGGTGAATAATAATTCTCGCAGTATGCAAGCACCAACTACTAGTCATTATATATCGACGACTCTTACAGAGGAGGATATAACATATATATAACATATAACATATAGGAGTATACTAATGTTTAGGCACTTCCAGATGAGCTGGAGATTCGAAATTATTTTCATAGGTAGGATTTTGTGCAAAACCGACTAGAAAAAACGAAAATCTTGAAAAAGTGCAGCAATGCGGCCGCTAAAAATTCGCAATTGTTTAAACAAATTTTCATGGTTTATGTATTTCCGCATGTGCTACGGAGTTGAAATTTTTTTTATAAGTAGAATTCATAAAAAAACGTAATCGGGGTTATACAAATTTCGATGTTTTAATTTGATTGAAAGTTAAAAATTCTTAAAGTTTAAACAAATAGATAAAAATTTAGACATTACGGGATGATCAATGGAGCTGAAATTTTCAATTTATGTACAAAGTTGTGAATTAGCAAAAAAAAACATTTCACTTTTACCATACGTGAATTTCGGTCGCCGTTAAAAATTATTTAAATTTAAACAATTAGAAAATATAATTTGACTTCTAGAAGTGCTACAACTTTAAAATTTTGCTAAGTTGTTTAGCATTAGTACCCCATAATGGAGAAAGTGTAACATTTTTAAAATTGCAACATTTGGGGATTGTTTTAAACTATTATTTTTACATTTGGGGAAAAGGAAAATCGCTGCGGAGGTGAAATCTTTAGAATTAAAAGAATATTTGCAATGATGAAATATCTGTCTGCAAAATGAATGTCTTTTCAAGGTGAGATGAAATGCTTGCAGTATGCAAGCACCTTTTACTAGTCTATTATATATCGACGACTCTTACAGAGGAGGATATAACATACTAGTAGTTGGTGCTTGCATACTGCAAGCATTTCATCTCACCTTGAAAAGACATTCATTTTTCAGACAGACATTTCATCATTACAAATATTCTTTTAATTCAAAATATTTCACCTCCGCAGCGATTTCCGTTTTTCCCACATGTAAAAATAATAGATTAAAAAAATCCCCAAATGTCGCAATTTTTAAAATTTTACACTTTCATCGTTATGGGGTACTGATGCTACACATTTTAGCTAAATTTTAAAGTTGTAGCACTTCTAGAAGTAAAATAATATTTTTCTAATTGTTTAAATTTAAATAATTTTTAACGGCCGCCGCAACTCAGATATGGTAAAATTGAAATGTTTATTTGTGGAAATTCACTACTCTGTAAGTAATTTGAAAATTTCAGCTTCCTAGCTCATTTCTTAGTACCTAAACAGCTATCTATTTGTTTAAAATTTAAGAATTTTTAACTGCCAAACAAATTAAAATATCAAAATTTGTATAATCCCTATTTCGTTTTTTAAGAATTCTACTTATAAAAAAATTTCAACTCTGTAGCAAATGCGGAAATACATAAAGCATGAAAATTTGTTTAAACAATTGCGAATTTTTAGCGACCGCATTGCTGCACTTTCTCAAGATTTTCGTTTTTTTTAGTCGGTTTTGCACAAAATGCGACCTAATAAAAAAATTTCGAATCTCCAGCACATCTGGAAGTGCCTAAACATTAGTATCCTCCTGTTATATGTTATATATGATTATATATCGACGACTCTTACTGAGGAGGATATAACATACTAGTAGTTGGTGCTTGCATACTGCAAGCATTTCATCTCAACATAAAAAAACATTCATTATTCATATTTCATCATTACACATATATTTTTAATTCTAAATATTTCACCTCCGCAGCGATTTTCGTTTTTCCCACATGTAAAAATAATAGTTTAAACAATCCCCAAATGTTGCAATTTTAAAAATTTGACACATTCTTCATTATGGGGTACTGATGCTACACATTTTAGCCAAATTTTAAAGTTGTAGCACTCCTAGAAGTAAAATAATATTTTTGTAATTGTTTAAATTTAAATAATTTTTAACGGCCGATGCATATCGTATGTGGTAAAATTGAAATGTTTATTTATGCAAATTTACTACTCTGTAAATAATTTGAAAATTTCAGCTTCCTAGCTCATCCCGTAGTACCTAAACAGTTTTCCAATTGTTTAAACTTTAAGAATTTCTAACTGCCAAACAAATTAAAATATCAAAATGGATAAATTAAAAAGTGTATTCGTTTATATAGTCTAAATTCTTAATAATTTAAACATTTAAGCTCCCTAACTCACCCCATAGTGCCTAAACATTTACCTATTTGTTTAAACTTGAAGAACTTTTAACTGCCAAACAAATTACAATATCAAAACTGTATAAGCCCTATTACGTTTTTTTAGAAATCCTACATATAAAAATAACTTCAGTTCCGCAGCTCCTTCGGATATACATAAACCTTGAAAATTTGTTTAAACAATTGCGAATTTTTAGTGGTCGCATTGTTGCACTTTTTCATGATTTTTGTTTTTTTTAGTCGGTTTTGCACAAAATCCTACCTATGAAAAAAATTTCGAATCTCCTGCTCATGTAGAAGTGCCTAAACAATAGTATCATCCTATATCCTCATCATCCTCCTCAGTAAGAAACGTCTTTATAGGAGGATACTAATGTTTAGGCACTTCCATATGAGCTGGAGATTCGAAAATTTTTTCTTGGGTACGATTTTGTGCAAAACCGACTAGAAAAAACAAAAAGTTTTAAAAAGTGTAACAATGCGGTCGCTAAAAATTCGCAATTGTTTAAACAAATTTTCAAGGTTTACGTAATTCCGTATGTGCTATGGGGCTGAAATTTTTTTTATATGTAGCATTTGTAAAAAAAAACGAAATAAAGATTATACAAATTTTGATATTTTGATTTGTTTGGCTGTTAAAAATTTCTAAAATTTAAACAATTAGCCAACTACTTAACTACTACGGGATGAGCTAGGAAGCTGTTTTATTCAAGGTTTTTCCAGAGTGGTGCATTTACACAAATAAAAATTTGAACATCTCCATAATTATATTGTGGCGGCCGTTAAAAATGTTTAAAATTTTAAGAATTAGAAAAATGTTATTTCACTTCTAGAAGTGCTTATACTTTATAATTTGTCAGAAATGTGTAGCATTAGTACCCCATTATGGAAAAAGTATAAAATTCTTAAAATTACAAAGTTTGGGGAATGTTTTAATCCATAATTTCTTCATTAGGGAAAAACGAAAATCGCTGCGGAGGTGAAATCTTAAGAATTAAAAGACAATTTGTAATGTTGTATTGTCTCTCTGAAAAATGACTGTTTTTTCAAGGTGAATAATAATTCTCGCAGTATGCAAGCACCAACTACTAGTCATTATATATCGACGAATCTTACAGAGGAGGATATAACATACATATAACATATAACATATAGGAGTATACTAATGTTTAGGCACTTCCAGATGAGCTGGAGATTCGAAATTATTTTCATAGGTAGGATTTTGTGCAAAACCGACTAGAAAAAACGAAAATCTTGAAAAAGTGCAGCAATGCGGCCGCTAAAAATTCGCAATTGTTTAAACAAATTTTCATGGTTTATGTATTTCCGCATGTGCTACGGAGTTGAAATTTTTTTTATAAGTAGAATTCATAAAAAAACGTAATCGGGGTTATACAAATTTCGATGTTTTAATTTGATTGAAAATTAAATATACTTAAAGTTTAAACAAATAGATAAAAATTTAGACATTACGGGATGAGCAATGGAGCTGAAATTTTCAAGTTATGTACAAAGTTGTGAATTAGCAAAAAAAAACATTTCAATTTTACCATACGTGAATTTCGGTCGCCGTTAAAAATTATTTAAATTTAAAAAATTAGAAAATATAATTTGACTTCTAGAAGTGCTACAACTTTAAAATTTTGCTAAGTTGTTTAGCATTAGTACCCCATAATGGAGAAAGTGTAACATTTTTAAAATTGCAACATTTGGGGATTGTTTTAAACTATTATTTTTACATTTGGGGAAAAGGAAAATCGCTGCGGAGGTGAAATCTTTAGAATTAAAAGAATATTTGCAATGATGAAATATCTGTCTGCAAAATGAATGTCTTTTCAAGGTGAGATGAAATGCTTGCAGTATGCAAGCACCTTTTACTAGTCTATTATATATCGACGACTCTTACAGAGGAGGATATAACATACTAGTAGTTGGTGCTTGCATACTGCAAGCATTTCATCTCACCTTGAAAAGACATTCATTTTTCAGACAGACATTTCATCATTACAAATATTCTTTTAATTCAAAATATTTCACCTCCGCAGCGATTTCCGTTTTTCCCACATGTAAAAATAATAGATTAAAAAAATCCCCAAATGTCGCAATTTTTAAAATTTTACACTTTCATCGTTATGGGGTACTGATGCTACACATTTTAGCTAAATTTTAAAGTTGTAGCACTTCTAGAAGTAAAATAATATTTTTCTAATTGTTTAAATTTAAATAATTTTTAACGGCCGCCGCAACTCAGATATGGTAAAATTGAAATGTTTATTTGTGGAAATTCACTACTCTGTAAGTAATTTGAAAATTTCAGCTTCCTAGCTCATTTCTTAGTACCTAAACAGCTATCTATTTGTTTAAAATTTAAGAATTTTTAACTGCCAAACAAATTAAAATATCAAAATTTGTATAATCCCTATTTCGTTTTTTAAGAATTCTACTTATAAAAAAATTTCAACTCTGTAGCAAATGCGGAAATACATAGAGCATGAAAATTTGTTTAAACAATTGCGAATTTTTAGCGACCGCATTGCTGCACTTTCTCAAGATTTTCGTTTTTTTTAGTCGGTTTTGCACAAAATGCGACCTAATAAAAAAATTTCGAATCTCCAGCACATCTGGAAGTGCCTAAACATTAGTATCCTCCTGTTATATGTTATATATGATTATATATCGACGACTCTTACTGAGGAGGATATAACATACTAGTAGTTGGTGCTTGCATACTGCAAGCATTTCATCTCAACATAAAAAAACATTCATTATTCATATTTCATCATTACACATATATTTTTAATTCTAAATATTTCACCTCCGCAGCGATTTTCGTTTTTCCCACATGTAAAAATAATAGTTTAAACAATCCCCAAATGTTGCAATTTTAAAAATTTGACACATTCTTCATTATGGGGTACTGATGCTACACATTTTAGCCAAATTTTAAAGTTGTAGCACTCCTAGAAGTAAAATAATATTTTTGTAATTGTTTAAATTTAAATAATTTTTAACGGCCGATGCATATCGTATGTGGTAAAATTGAAATGTTTATTTATGCAAATTCACTACTCTGTAAATAATTTGAAAATTTCAGCTTCCTAGCTCATCCCGTAGTACCTAAACAGTTTTCCAATTGTTTAAACTTTAAGAATTTCTAACTGCCAAACAAATTAAAATATCAAAATGGATAAATTAAAAAGTGTATTCGTTTATATAGTCTAAATTCTTAATAATTTAAACATTTAAGCTCCCTAACTCACCCCATAGTGCCTAAACATTTACCTATTTGTTTAAACTTTAAGAACTTTTAACTGCCAAACAAATTACAATATCAAAACTGTATAAGCCCTATTACGTTTTTTTAGAAATCCTACATATAAAAATAACTTCAGTTCCGCAGCTCCTTCGGATATACATAAACCTTGAAAATTTGTTTAAACAATTGCGAATTTTTAGTGGCCGCATTGTTGCACTTTTTCATGATTTTTGTTTTTTCTAGTCGGTTTTGCACAAAATCCTACCTATGAAAAAAATTTCGAATCTCCTGCTCATGTAGAAGTGCCTAAACAATAGTATCTTCCTATATCCTCATCATCCTCCTCAGTAAGAAACGTCTTTATAGGAGGATACTAATGTTTAGGCACTTCCATATGAGCTGGAGATTCGAAAATTTTTTCTTGGGTACGATTTTGTGCAAAACCGACTAGAAAAAACAAAAAGTTTGAAAAAGTGTAACAATGCGGTCGCTAAAAATTCGCAATTGTTTAAACAAATTTTCAAGGTTTACGTAATTCCGTATGTGCTATGGGGCTGAAATTTTTTTATATGTAGCATTTGTAAAAAAAAACGAAATAAAGATTATACAAATTTTGATATTTTGATTTGTTTGGCTGTTAAAAATTTCTAAAATTTAAACAATTAGCCAACTACTTAACTACTACGGGATGAGCTAGGAAGCTGTTTTATTCAAGGTTTTTCCAGAGTAGTGCATTTACACAAATAAAAATTTGAACATCTCCATAATTATATTGTGGCGGCCGTTAAAAATGTTTAAAATTTTAAGAATTAGAAAAATGTTATTTCACTTCTAGAAGTGCTTATACTTTATAATTTGTCAGAAATGTGTAGCATTAGTACCCCATTATGGAAAAAGTATAAAATTCTTAAAATTACAAAGTTTGGGGAATGTTTTAATCCATTATTTCTACATTAGGGAAAAACGAAAATCGCTGCGGAGGTGAAATCTTAAGAATTAAAAGACAATTTGTAATGTTGTATTGTCTCTCTGAAAAATGACTGTTTTTTCAAGGTGAATAATAATTCTCGCAGTATGCAAGCACCAACTACTAGTCATTATATATCGACGACTCTTACAGAGGAGGATATAACATATATATAACATACAACATATAGGAGTATACTAATGTTTAGGCACTTCCAGATGAGCTGGAGATTCGAAATTATTTTCATAGGTAGGATTTTGTGCAAAACCGACTAGAAAAAAAGAAAATCTTGAAAAAGTGCAGCAATGCGGCCGCTAAAAATTCGCAATTGTTTAAACAAATTTTCATGGTTTATGTATTTCCGCATGTGCTACGGAGTTGAAATTTTTTTTATAAGTAGAATTCATAAAAAAACGTAATCGGGGTTATACAAATTTCGATGTTTTAATTTGATTGAAAGTTAAAAATTCTTAAAGTTTAAACAAATAGATAAAAATTTAGACATTACGGGATGATCAATGGAGCTGAAATTTTCAATTTATGTACAAAGTTGTGAATTAGCAAAAAAAACATTTCACTTTTACCATACGTGAATTTCGGTCGCCGTTAAAAATTATTTAAATTTAAACAATTAGAAAATATAATTTGACTTCTAGAAGTGCTACAACTTTAAAATTTTGCTAAGTTGTTTAGCATTAGTACCCCATAATGGAGAAAGTGTAACATTTTTAAAATTGCAACATTTGGGGATTGTTTTAAACTATTATTTTTACATTTGGGGAAAAGGAAAATCGCTGCGGAGGTGAAATCTTTAGAATTAAAAGAATATTTGCAATGATGAAATATCTGTCTGCAAAATGAATGTCTTTTCAAGGTGAGATGAAATGCTTGCAGTATGCAAGCACCTTTTACTAGTCTATTATATATCGACGACTCTTACAGAGGAGGATAAAACATACTAGTAGTTGGTGCTTGCATACTGCAAGCATTTCATCTCACCTTGAAAAGACATTCATTTTTCAGACAGACATTTCATCATTACAAATATTCTTTTAATTCAAAATATTTCACCTCCGCAGCGATTTCCGTTTTTCCCACATGTAAAAATAATAGATTAAAAAAATCCCCAAATGTTGCAATTTTAAAAATTTTACACTTTCATCGTTATGGGGTACTGATGCTACACATTTTAGCTAAATTTTAAAGTTGTAGCACTTCTAGAAGTAAAATAATATTTTTCTAATTGTTTAAATTTAAATAATTTTTAACTGCCGCCGCAACTCAGTTATGGTAAAATTGAAATGTTTATTTGTGGAAATTCACTACTCTGTAAGTAATTTGAGAATTTCAGCTTCCTAGCTCATTTCTTAGTACCTAAACAGCTATCTATTTGTTTAAAATTTAAGAATTTTTAACTGCCAAACAAATTAAAATATCAAAATTTGTATAATCCCTATTTCGTTTTTTAAGAATTCTACTTATAAAAAAAATTTCAACTCTGTAGCAAATGCGGAAATACATAAAGCATGAAAATTAGTTTAAACAATTGCGAATTTTTAGCGACCGCATTGCTGCACTTTCTCAAGATTTTCGTTTTTTTTAGTCGGTTTTGCACAAAATGCGACCTAATAAAAAAATTTCGAATCTCCAGCACATCTGGAAGTGCCTAAACATTAGTATCCTCCTGTTATGTGTTATATATGATTATATATCGACGACTCTTACTGAGGAAGATATAACATACTAGTAGTTGGTGCTTGCATACTGCAAGCATTTCATCTCAACATAAAAAAACATTCATTATTCATATTTCATCATTACACATATATTTTTAATTCTAAATATTTCACCTCCGCAGCGATTTTCGTTTTTCCCACATGTAAAAATAATAGTTTAAACAATCCCCAAATGTTGCAATTTTAAAAATTTGACACATTCTTCATTATGGGGTACTGATGCTACACATTTTAGCCAAATTTTAAAGTTGTAGCACTCCTAGAAGTAAAATAATATTTTTGTAATTGTTTAAATTTAAATAACTTTTAACGACCGCTGCATATCGTATGTGGTAAAATTGAAATGTTTATTTATGCAAATTTACTACTCTGTAAATAATTTGAAAATTTCAGCTTCCTAGCTCATCCCGTAGTACCTAAACAGTTTTCCAATTGTTTAAACTTTAAGAATTTCTAACTGCCAAACAAATTAAAATATCAAAATGGATAAATTAAAAAGTGTATTCGTTTATATAGTCTAAATTCTTAATAATTTAAACATTTAAGCTCCCTAACTCACCCCATAGTGCCTAAACATTTACCTATTTGTTTAAACTTTAAGAACTTTTAACTGCCAAACAAATTACAATATCAAAACTGTATAAGCCCTATTACGTTTTTTTAGAAATCCTACATATAAAAATAACTTCAGTTCCGCAGCTCCTTCGGATATACATAAACCTTGAAAATTTGTTTAAACAATTGCGAATTTTTAGTGGCCGCATTGTTGCACTTTTTCATGATTTTTGTTTTTTCTAGTCGGTTTTGCACAAAATCCTACCTATGAAAAAAATTTCGAATCTCCTGCTCATGTAGAAGTGCCTAAACAATAATATCTTCCTATATCCTCATCATCCTCCTCAGTAAGAAACGTCTTTATAGGAGGATACTAATGTTTAGGCACTTCCATATGAGCTGGAGATTCGAAAATTTTTTCTTGGGTACGATTTTGTGCAAAACCGACTAGAAAAAACAAAAAGTTTGAAAAAGTGTAACAATGCGGTCGCTAAAAATTCGCAATTGTTTAAACAAATTTTCAAGGTTTACGTAATTCCGTATGTGCTATGGGGCTGAAATTTTTTTATATGTAGCATTTGTAAAAAAAAACGAAATAAAGATTATACAAATTTTGATATTTTGATTTGTTTGGCTGTTAAAAATTTCTAAAATTTAAACAATTAGCCAACTACTTAACTACTACGGGATGAGCTAGGAAGCTGTTTTATTCAAGGTTTTTCCAGAGTGGTGCATTTACACAAATAAAAATTTGAACATCTCCATAATTATATTGTGGCGGCCGTTAAAAATGTTTAAAATTTTAAGAATTAGAAAAATGTTATTTCACTTCTAGAAGTGCTTATACTTTATAATTTGTCAGAAATGTGTAGCATTAGTACCCCATTATGGAAAAAGTATAAAATTCTTAAAATTACAAAGTTTGGGGAATGTTTTAATCCATAATTTCTTCATTAGGGAAAAACGAAAATCGCTGCGGAGGTGAAATCTTAAGAATTAAAAGACAATTTGTAATGTTGTATTGTCTCTCTGAAAAATGACTGTTTTTTCAAGGTGAATAATAATTCTCGCAGTATGCAAGCACCAACTACTAGTCATTATATATCGACGAATCTTACAGAGGAGGATATAAGATATATATAACATATAACATATAGGAGTATACTAATGTTTAGGCACTTCCAGATGAGCTGGAGATTCGAAATTATTTTCATAGGTAGGATTTTGTGCAAAACCGACTAGAAAAAACGAAAATCTTGAAAAAGTGAAGCAATGCTGCCGCTAAAAATTCGCAATTGTTTAAACAAATTTTCATGGTTTATGTATTTCTGAATGTGCTACGGAGTTGAAATTTTTTTTATAAGTAGAATTCATAAAAAAACGTAATCGGGGTTATACAAATTTCGATGTTTTAATTTGATTGAAAGTTAAAAATTCTTAAAGTTTAAACAAATAGATAAAAATTTAGACATTACGGGATGAGCAATGGAGCTGAAATTTTCAATTTATGTACAAAGTTGTGAATTAGCAAAAAAAACATTTCACTTTTACCATACGTGAATTTCGGTCGCCGTTAAAAATTATTTAAATTTAAACAATTAGAAAATATAATTTGACTTCTAGAAGTGCTACAACTTTAAAATTTTGCTAAGTTGTTTAGCATTAGTACCCCATAATGGAGAAAGTGTAACATTTTTAAAATTGCAACATTTGGGGATTGTTTTAAACTATTATTTTTACATTTGGGGAAAAGGAAAATCGCTGCGGAGGTGAAATCTTTAGAATTAAAAGAATATTTGCAATGATGAAATATCTGTCTGCAAAATGAATGTCTTTTCAAGGTGAGATGAAATGCTTGCAGTATGCAAGCACCTTTTACTAGTCTATTATATATCGACGACTCTTACAGAGGAGGATAAAACATACTAGTAGTTGGTGCTTGCATACTGCAAGCATTTCATCTCACCTTGAAAAGACATTCATTTTTCAGACAGACATTTCATCATTACAAATATTCTTTTAATTCAAAATATTTCACCTCCGCAGCGATTTCCGTTTTTCCCACATGTAAAAATAATAGATTAAAAAAATCCCCAAATGTTGCAATTTTAAAAATTTTACACTTTCATCGTTATGGGGTACTGATGCTACACATTTTAGCTAAATTTTAAAGTTGTAGCACTTCTAGAAGTAAAATAATATTTTTCTAATTGTTTAAATTTAAATAATTTTTAACTGCCGCCGCAACTCAGTTATGGTAAAATTGAAATGTTTATTTGTGGAAATTCACTACTCTGTAAGTAATTTGAGAATTTCAGCTTCCTAGCTCATTTCTTAGTACCTAAACAGCTATCTATTTGTTTAAAATTTAAGAATTTTTAACTGCCAAACAAATTAAAATATCAAAATTTGTATAATCCCTATTTCGTTTTTTAAGAATTCTACTTATAAAAAAAATTTCAACTCTGTAGCAAATGCGGAAATACATAAAGCATGAAAATTAGTTTAAACAATTGCGAATTTTTAGCGACCGCATTGCTGCACTTTCTCAAGATTTTCGTTTTTTTTAGTCGGTTTTGCACAAAATGCGACCTAATAAAAAAATTTCGAATCTCCAGCACATCTGGAAGTGCCTAAACATTAGTATCCTCCTGTTATGTGTTATATATGATTATATATCGACGACTCTTACTGAGGAAGATATAACATACTAGTAGTTGGTGCTTGCATACTGCAAGCATTTCATCTCAACATAAAAAAACATTCATTATTCATATTTCATCATTACACATATATTTTTAATTCTAAATATTTCACCTCCGCAGCGATTTTCGTTTTTCCCACATGTAAAAATAATAGTTTAAACAATCCCCAAATGTTGCAATTTTAAAAATTTGACACATTCTTCATTATGGGGTACTGATGCTACACATTTTAGCCAAATTTTAAAGTTGTAGCACTCCTAGAAGTAAAATAATATTTTTGTAATTGTTTAAATTTAAATAACTTTTAACGACCGCTGCATATCGTATGTGGTAAAATTGAAATGTTTATTTATGCAAATTTACTACTCTGTAAATAATTTGAAAATTTCAGCTTCCTAGCTCATCCCGTAGTACCTAAACAGTTTTCCAATTGTTTAAACTTTAAGAATTTCTAACTGCCAAACAAATTAAAATATCAAAATGGATAAATTAAAAAGTGTATTCGTTTATATAGTCTAAATTCTTAATAATTTAAACATTTAAGCTCCCTAACTCACCCCATAGTGCCTAAACATTTACCTATTTGTTTAAACTTTAAGAACTTTTAACTGCCAAACAAATTACAATATCAAAACTGTATAAGCCCTATTACGTTTTTTTAGAAATCCTACATATAAAAATAACTTCAGTTCCGCAGCTCCTTCGGATATACATAAACCTTGAAAATTTGTTTAAACAATTGCGAATTTTTAGTGGCCGCATTGTTGCACTTTTTCATGATTTTTGTTTTTTCTAGTCGGTTTTGCACAAAATCCTACCTATGAAAAAAATTTCGAATCTCCTGCTCATGTAGAAGTGCCTAAACAATAATATCTTCCTATATCCTCATCATCCTCCTCAGTAAGAAACGTCTTTATAGGAGGATACTAATGTTTAGGCACTTCCATATGAGCTGGAGATTCGAAAATTTTTTCTTGGGTACGATTTTGTGCAAAACCGACTAGAAAAAACAAAAAGTTTGAAAAAGTGTAACAATGCGGTCGCTAAAAATTCGCAATTGTTTAAACAAATTTTCAAGGTTTACGTAATTCCGTATGTGCTATGGGGCTGAAATTTTTTTATATGTAGCATTTGTAAAAAAAAAACGAAATAAAGATTATACAAATTTTGATATTTTGATTTGTTTGGCTGTTAAAAATTTCTAAAATTTAAACAATTAGCCAACTACTTAACTACTACGGGATGAGCTAGGAAGCTGTTTTATTCAAGGTTTTTCCAGAGTGGTGCATTTACACAAATAAAAATTTGAACATCTCCATAATTATATTGTGGCGGCCGTTAAAAATGTTTAAAATTTTAAGAATTAGAAAAATGTTATTTCACTTCTAGAAGTGCTTATACTTTATAATTTGTCAGAAATGTGTAGCATTAGTACCCCATTATGGAAAAAGTATAAAATTCTTAAAATTACAAAGTTTGGGGAATGTTTTAATCCATAATTTCTTCATTAGGGAAAAACGAAAATCGCTGCGGAGGTGAAATCTTAAGAATTAAAAGACAATTTGTAATGTTGTATTGTCTCTCTGAAAAATGACTGTTTTTTCAAGGTGAATAATAATTCTCGCAGTATGCAAGCACCAACTACTAGTCATTATATATCGACGAATCTTACAGAGGAGGATATAAGATATATATAACATATAACATATAGGAGTATACTAATGTTTAGGCACTTCCAGATGAGCTGGAGATTCGAAATTATTTTCATAGGTAGGATTTTGTGCAAAACCGACTAGAAAAAACGAAAATCTTGAAAAAGTGAAGCAATGCTGCCGCTAAAAATTCGCAATTGTTTAAACAAATTTTCATGGTTTATGTATTTCTGAATGTGCTACGGAGTTGAAATTTTTTTTATAAGTAGAATTCATAAAAAAACGTAATCGGGGTTATACAAATTTCGATGTTTTAATTTGATTGAAAGTTAAAAATTCTTAAAGTTTAAACAAATAGATAAAAATTTAGACATTACGGGATGAGCAATGGAGCTGAAATTTTCAAGTTATGTACAAAGTTGTGAATTAGCAAAAAAAACATTTCAATTTTACCATACGTGAATTTCGGTCGCCGTTAAAAATTATTTAAATTTAAACAATTAGAAAATATAATTTGACTTCTAGAAGTGCTACAACTTTAAAATTTTGCTAAGTTGTTTAGCATTAGTACCCCATAATGGAGAAAGTGTAACATTTTTAAAATTGCAACATTTGGGGATTGTTTTAAACTATTATTTTTACATTTGGGGAAAAGGAAAATCGCTGCGGAGGTGAAATCTTTAGAATTAAAAGAATATTTGCAATGATGAAATATCTGTCTGCAAAATGAATGTCTTTTCAAGGTGAGATGAAATGCTTGCAGTATGCAAGCACCTTTTACTAGTCTATTATATATCGACGACTCTTACAGAGGAGGATAAAACATACTAGTAGTTGGTGCTTGCATACTGCAAGCATTTCATCTCACCTTGAAAAGACATTCATTTTTCAGACAGACATTTCATCATTACAAATATTCTTTTAATTCAAAATATTTCACCTCCGCAGCGATTTCCGTTTTTCCCACATGTAAAAATAATAGATTAAAAAAATCCCCAAATGTCGCAATTTTAAAAATTTTACACTTTCATCGTTATGGGGTACTGATGCTACACATTTTAGCTAAATTTTAAAGTTGTAGCACTTCTAGAAGTAAAATAATATTTTTCTAATTGTTTAAATTTAAATAATTTTTAACTGCCGCCGCAACTCAGTTATGGTAAAATTGAAATGTTTATTTGTGGAAATTCACTACTCTGTAAGTAATTTGAGAATTTCAGCTTCCTAGCTCATTTCTTAGTACCTAAACAGCTATCTATTTGTTTAAAATTTAAGAATTTTTAACTGCCAAACAAATTAAAATATCAAAATTTGTATAATCCCTATTTCGTTTTTTAAGAATTCTACTTATAAAAAAAATTTCAACTCTGTAGCAAATGCGGAAATACATAAAGCATGAAAATTAGTTTAAACAATTGCGAATTTTTAGCGACCGCATTGCTGCACTTTCTCAAGATTTTCGTTTTTTTTAGTCGGTTTTGCACAAAATGCGACCTAATAAAAAAATTTCGAATCTCCAGCACATCTGGAAGTGCCTAAACATTAGTATCCTCCTGTTATGTGTTATATATGATTATATATCGACGACTCTTACTGAGGAAGATATAACATACTAGTAGTTGGTGCTTGCATACTGCAAGCATTTCATCTCAACATAAAAAAACATTCATTATTCATATTTCATCATTACACATATATTTTTAATTCTAAATATTTCACCTCCGCAGCGATTTTCGTTTTTCCCACATGTAAAAATAATAGTTTAAACAATCCCCAAATGTTGCAATTTTAAAAATTTGACACATTCTTCATTATGGGGTACTGATGCTACACATTTTAGCCAAATTTTAAAGTTGTAGCACTCCTAGAAGTAAAATAATATTTTTGTAATTGTTTAAATTTAAATAACTTTTAACGACCGCTGCATATCGTATGTGGTAAAATTGAAATGTTTATTTATGCAAATTCACTACTCTGTAAATAATTTGAAAATTTCAGCTTCCTAGCTCATTCCGTAGTACCTAAACAGTTTTCCAATTGTTTAAACTTTAAGAATTTCTAACTGCCAAACAAATTAAAATATCAAAATGGATAAATTAAAAAGTGTATTCGTTTAAATAGTCTAAATTCTTAATAATTTAAACATTTAAGCTCCCTAACTCACCCCATAGTGCCTAAACATTTACCTATTTGTTTAAACTTTAAGAACTTTTAACTGCCAAACAAATTACAATATCAAAACTGTATAAGCCCTATTACGTTTTTTTAGAAATCCTACATATAAAAATAACTTCAGTTCCGCAGCTCCTTCGGATATACATAAACCTTGAAAATTTGTTTAAACAATTGCGAATTTTTAGTGGCCGCATTGTTGCACTTTTTCATGATTTTTGTTTTTTCTAGTCGGTTTTGCACAAAATCCTACCTATGAAAAAAATTTCGAATCTCCTGCTCATGTAGAAGTGCCTAAACAATAATATCTTCCTATATCCTCATCATCCTCCTCAGTAAGAAACGTCTTTATAGGAGGATACTAATGTTTAGGCACTTCCATATGAGCTGGAGATTCGAAAATTTTTTCTTGGGTACGATTTTGTGCAAAACCGACTAGAAAAAACAAAAAGTTTGAAAAAGTGTAACAATGCGGTCGCTAAAAATTCGCAATTGTTTAAACAAATTTTCAAGGTTTACGTAATTCCGTATGTGCTATGGGGCTGAAATTTTTTTATATGTAGCATTTGTAAAAAAAAACGAAATAAAGATTATACAAATTTTGATATTTTGATTTGTTTGGCTGTTAAAAATTTCTAAAATTTAAACAATTAGCCAACTACTTAACTACTACGGGATGAGCTAGGAAGCTGTTTTATTCAAGGTTTTTCCAGAGTAGTGCATTTACACAAATAAAAATTTGAACATCTCCATAATTATATTGTGGCGGCCGTTAAAAATGTTTAAAATTTTAAGAATTAGAAAAATGTTATTTCACTTCTAGAAGTGCTTATACTTTATAATTTGTCAGAAATGTGTAGCATTAGTACCCCATTATGGAAAAAGTATAAAATTCTTAAAATTACAAAGTTTGGGGAATGTTTTAATCCATAATTTCTTCATTAGGGAAAAACGAAAATCGCTGCGGAGGTGAAATCTTAAGAATTAAAAGACAATTTGTAATGTTGTATTGTCTCTCTGAAAAATGACTGTTTTTTCAAGGTGAATAATAATTCTCGCAGTATGCAAGCACCAACTACTAGTCATTATATATCGACGAATCTTACAGAGGAGGATATAAGATATATATAACATATAACATATAGGAGTATACTAATGTTTAGGCACTTCCAGATGAGCTGGAGATTCGAAATTATTTTCATAGGTAGGATTTTGTGCAAAACCGACTAGAAAAAACGAAAATCTTGAAAAAGTGAAGCAATGCTGCCGCTAAAAATTCGCAATTGTTTAAACAAATTTTCATGGTTTATGTATTTCTGAATGTGCTACGGAGTTGAAATTTTTTTTATAAGTAGAATTCATAAAAAAACGTAATCGGGGTTATACAAATTTCGATGTTTTAATTTGATTGAAAGTTAAAAATTCTTAAAGTTTAAACAAATAGATAAAAATTTAGACATTACGGGATGAGCAATGGAGCTGAAATTTTCAATTTATGTACAAAGTTGTGAATTAGCAAAAAAAACATTTCACTTTTACCATACGTGAATTTCGGTCGCCGTTAAAAATTATTTAAATTTAAACAATTAGAAAATATAATTTGACTTCTAGAAGTGCTACAACTTTAAAATTTTGCTAAGTTGTTTAGCATTAGTACCCCATAATGGAGAAAGTGTAACATTTTTAAAATTGCAACATTTGGGGATTGTTTTAAACTATTATTTTTACATTTGGGGAAAAGGAAAATCGCTGCGGAGGTGAAATCTTTAGAATTAAAAGAATATTTGCAATGATGAAATATCTGTCTGCAAAATGAATGTCTTTTCAAGGTGAGATGAAATGCTTGCAGTATGCAAGCACCTTTTACTAGTCTATTATATATCGACGACTCTTACAGAGGAGGATAAAACATACTAGTAGTTGGTGCTTGCATACTGCAAGCATTTCATCTCACCTTGAAAAGACATTCATTTTTCAGACAGACATTTCATCATTACAAATATTCTTTTAATTCAAAATATTTCACCTCCGCAGCGATTTCCGTTTTTCCCACATGTAAAAATAATAGATTAAAAAAATCCCCAAATGTTGCAATTTTAAAAATTTTACACTTTCATCGTTATGGGGTACTGATGCTACACATTTTAGCTAAATTTTAAAGTTGTAGCACTTCTAGAAGTAAAATAATATTTTTCTAATTGTTTAAATTTAAATAATTTTTAACTGCCGCCGCAACTCAGTTATGGTAAAATTGAAATGTTTATTTGTGGAAATTCACTACTCTGTAAGTAATTTGAGAATTTCAGCTTCCTAGCTCATTTCTTAGTACCTAAACAGCTATCTATTTGTTTAAAATTTAAGAATTTTTAACTGCCAAACAAATTAAAATATCAAAATTTGTATAATCCCTATTTCGTTTTTTAAGAATTCTACTTATAAAAAAAATTTCAACTCTGTAGCAAATGCGGAAATACATAAAGCATGAAAATTAGTTTAAACAATTGCGAATTTTTAGCGACCGCATTGCTGCACTTTCTCAAGATTTTCGTTTTTTTTAGTCGGTTTTGCACAAAATGCGACCTAATAAAAAAATTTCGAATCTCCAGCACATCTGGAAGTGCCTAAACATTAGTATCCTCCTGTTATGTGTTATATATGATTATATATCGACGACTCTTACTGAGGAAGATATAACATACTAGTAGTTGGTGCTTGCATACTGCAAGCATTTCATCTCAACATAAAAAAACATTCATTATTCATATTTCATCATTACACATATATTTTTAATTCTAAATATTTCACCTCCGCAGCGATTTTCGTTTTTCCCACATGTAAAAATAATAGTTTAAACAATCCCCAAATGTTGCAATTTTAAAAATTTGACACATTCTTCATTATGGGGTACTGATGCTACACATTTTAGCCAAATTTTAAAGTTGTAGCACTCCTAGAAGTAAAATAATATTTTTGTAATTGTTTAAATTTAAATAACTTTTAACGACCGCTGCATATCGTATGTGGTAAAATTGAAATGTTTATTTATGCAAATTCACTACTCTGTAAATAATTTGAAAATTTCAGCTTCCTAGCTCATTCCGTAGTACCTAAACAGTTTTCCAATTGTTTAAACTTTAAGAATTTCTAACTGCCAAACAAATTAAAATATCAAAATGGATAAATTAAAAAGTGTATTCGTTTAAATAGTCTAAATTCTTAATAATTTAAACATTTAAGCTCCCTAACTCACCCCATAGTGCCTAAACATTTACCTATTTGTTTAAACTTTAAGAACTTTTAACTGCCAAACAAATTACAATATCAAAACTGTATAAGCCCTATTACGTTTTTTTAGAAATCCTACATATAAAAATAACTTCAGTTCCGCAGCTCCTTCGGATATACATAAACCTTGAAAATTTGTTTAAACAATTGCGAATTTTTAGTGGCCGCATTGTTGCACTTTTTCATGATTTTTGTTTTTTCTAGTCGGTTTTGCACAAAATCCTACCTATGAAAAAAATTTCGAATCTCCTGCTCATGTAGAAGTGCCTAAACAATAATATCATCCTATATCCTCATCATCCTCCTCAGTAAGAAACGTCTTTATAGGAGGATACTAATGTTTAGGCACTTCCATATGAGCTGGAGATTCGAAAATATTTTCTTGGGTACGATTTTGTGCAAAACCGACTAGAAAAAACAAAAAGTTTGAAAAAGTGTAACAATGCGGTCGCTAAAAATTCGCAATTGTTTAAACAAATTTTCAAGGTTTACGTAATTCCGTATGTGCTATGGGGCTGAAATTTTTTTATATGTAGCATTTGTAAAAAAAAACGAAATAAAGATTATACAAATTTTGATATTTTGATTTGTTTGGCTGTTAAAAATTTCTAAAATTTAAACAATTAGCCAACTACTTAACTACTACGGGATGAGCTAGGAAGCTGTTTTATTCAAGGTTTTTCCAGAGTGGTGCATTTACACAAATAAAAATTTGAACATCTCCATAATTATATTGTGGCGGCCGTTAAAAATGTTTAAAATTTTAAGAATTAGAAAAATGTTATTTCACTTCTAGAAGTGCTTATACTTTATAATTTGTCAGAAATGTGTAGCATTAGTACCCCATTATGGAAAAAGTATAAAATTCTTAAAATTACAAAGTTTGGGGAATGTTTTAATCCATAATTTCTTCATTAGGGAAAAACGAAAATCGCTGCGGAGGTGAAATCTTAAGAATTAAAAGACAATTTGTAATGTTGTATTGTCTCTCTGAAAAATGACTGTTTTTTCAAGGTGAATAATAATTCTCGCAGTATGCAAGCACCAACTACTAGTCATTATATATCGACGACTCTTACAGAGGAGGATATAACATATATATAACATATAACATATAGGAGTATACTAATGTTTAGGCACTTCCAGATGAGCTGGAGATTCGAAATTATTTTCATAGGTAGGATTTTGTGCAAAACCGACTAGAAAAAACGAAAATCTTGAAAAAGTGCAGCAATGCTGCCGCTAAAAATTCGCAATTGTTTAAACAAATTTTCATGGTTTATGTATTTCTGCATGTGCTACGGAGTTGAAATTTTTTTTATAAGTAGAATTCATAAAAAAACGTAATCGGGGTTATACAAATTTCGATGTTTTAATTTGATTGAAAGTTAAAAATTCTTAAAGTTTAAACAAATAGATAAAAATTTAGACATTACGGGATGAGCAATGGAGCTGAAATTTTCAAGTTATGTACAAAGTTGTGAATTAGCAAAAAAAACATTTCAATTTTACCATACGTGAATTTCGGTCGCCGTTAAAAATTATTTAAATTTAAACAATTAGAAAGTATAATTTGACTTCTAGAAGTGCTACAACTTTAAAATTTTGCTAAGTTGTTTAGCATTAGTACCCCATAATGGAGAAAGTGTAACATTTTTAAAATTGCAACATTTGGGGATTGTTTTAAACTATAATTTTTTCATTTGGGGAAAAGGAAAATCGCTGCGGAGGTGAAATCTTTAGAATTAAAAGAATATTTGCAATGATGAAATATCTGTCTGCAAAATGAATGTCTTTTCAAGGTGAGATGAAATGCTTGCAGTATGCAAGCACCTTTTACTAGTCTATTATATATCGACGACTCTTACAGAGGAGGATAAAACATACTAGTAGTTGGTGCTTGCATACTGCAAGCATTTCATCTCACCTTGAAAAGACATTCATTTTTCAGACAGACATTTCATCATTACAAATATTCTTTTAATTCAAAATATTTCACCTCCGCAGCGATTTCCGTTTTTCCCACATGTAAAAATAATAGATTAAAAAAATCCCCAAATGTTGCAATTTTAAAAATTTTACACTTTCATCGTTATGGGGTACTGATGCTACACATTTTAGCTAAATTTTAAAGTTGTAGCACTTCTAGAAGTAAAATAATATTTTTCTAATTGTTTAAATTTAAATAATTTTTAACTGCCGCCGCAACTCAGTTATGGTAAAATTGAAATGTTTATTTGTGGAAATTCACTACTCTGTAAGTAATTTGAGAATTTCAGCTTCCTAGCTCATTTCTTAGTACATAAACAGCTATCTATTTGTTTAAAATTTAAGAATTTTTAACTGCCAAACAAATTAAAATATCAAAATTTGTATAATCCCTATTTCGTTTTTTAAGAATTCTACTTATAAAAAAAATTTCAACTCTGTAGCAAATGCGGAAATACATAAAGCATGAAAATTAGTTTAAACAATTGCGAATTTTTAGCGACCGCATTGCTGCACTTTCTCAAGATTTTCGTTTTTTTTTAGTCGGTTTTGCACAAAATGCGACCTAATAAAAAAATTTCGAATCTCCAGCACATCTGGAAGTGCCTAAACATTAGTATCCTCCTGTTATGTGTTATATATGATTATATATCGACGACTCTTACTGAGGAAGATATAACATACTAGTAGTTGGTGCTTGCATACTGCAAGCATTTCATCTCAACATAAAAAAACATTCATTATTCATATTTCATCATTACACATATATTTTTAATTCTAAATATTTCACCTCCGCAGCGATTTTCGTTTTTCCCACATGTAAAAATAATAGTTTAAACAATCCCCAAATGTTGCAATTTTAAAAATTTTACACATTCTTCATTATGGGGTACTGATGCTACACATTTTAGCCAAATTTTAAAGTTGTAGCACTCCTAGAAGTAAAATAATATTTTTGTAATTGTTTAAATTTAAATAACTTTTAACGACCGCTGCATATCGTATGTGGTAAAATTGAAATGTTTATTTATGCAAATTTACTACTCTGTAAATAATTTGAAAATTTCAGCTTCCTAGCTCATCCCGTAGTACCTAAACAGTTTTCCAATTGTTTAAACTTTAAGAATTTCTAACTGCCAAACAAATTAAAATATCAAAATGGATAAATTAAAAAGTGTATTCGTTTATATAGTCTAAATTCTTAATAATTTAAACATTTAAGCTCCCTAACTCACCCCATAGTGTCTAAACATTTACCTATTTGTTTTAACTTTAAGAACTTTTAACTGCCAAACAAATTACAATATTAAAACTGTATAAGCCCTATTACGTTTTTTTAGAAATCCTACATATAAAAATAACTTCAGTTCCGCAGCTCCTTCGGATATACATAAACCTTGAAAATTTGTTTAAACAATTGCGAATTTTTAGTGGTCGCATTGTTGCACTTTTTCATGATTTTTGTTTTTTCTAGTCGGTTTTGCACAAAATCCTACCTATGAAAAAAATTTCGAATCTCCTGCTCATGTAGAAGTGCCTAAACAATAATATCTTCCTATATCCTCATCATCCTCCTCAGTAAGAAACGTCTTTATAGGAGGATACTAATGTTTAGGCACTTCCATATGAGCTGGAGATTCGAAAATTTTTTCTTGGGTACGATTTTGTGCAAAACCGACTAGAAAAAACAAAAAGTTTGAAAAAGTGTAACAATGCGGTCGCTAAAAATTCGCAATTGTTTAAACAAATTTTCAAGGTTTACGTAATTCCGTATGTGCTATGGGGCTGAAATTTTTTTATATGTAGCATTTGTAAAAAAAAACGAAATAAAGATTATACAAATTTTGATATTTTGATTTGTTTGGCTGTTAAAAATTTCTAAAATTTAAACAATTAGCCAACTACTTAACTACTACGGGATGAGCTAGGAAGCTGTTTTATTCAAGGTTTTTCCAGAGTAGTGCATTTACACAAATAAAAATTTGAACATCTCCATAATTATATTGTGGCGGCCGTTAAAAATGTTTAAAATTTTAAGAATTAGAAAAATGTTATTTCACTTCTAGAAGTGCTTATACTTTATAATTTGTCAGAAATGTGTAGCATTAGTACCCCATTATGGAAAAAGTATAAAATTCTTAAAATTACAAAGTTTGGGGAATGTTTTAATCCATAAGTTCTTCATTAGGGAAAAACGAAAATCGCTGCGGAGGTGAAATCTTAAGAATTAAAAGACAATTTGTAATGTTGTATTGTCTCTCTGAAAAATGACTGTTTTTTCAAGGTGAATAATAATTCTCGCAGTATGCAAGCACCAACTACTAGTCATTATATATCGACGACTCTTACAGAGGAGGATATAACATATATATAACATATAACATATAGGAGTATACTAAAGTTTAGGCACTTCCAGATGAGCTGGAGATTCGAAATTATTTTCATAGGTAGGATTTTGTGCAAAACCGACTAGAAAAAACGAAAATCTTGAAAAAGTGCAGCAATGCGGCCGCTAAAAATTCGCAATTGTTTAAACAAATTTTCATGGTTTATGTATTTCAGCATGTGCTACGGAGTTGAAATTTTTTTTATAAGTAGAATTCATAAAAAAACGTAATCGGGGTTATACAAATTTCGATGTTTTAATTTGATTGAAAGTTAAAAATTCTTAAAGTTTAAACAAATAGATAAAAATTTAGACATTACGGGATGATCAATGGAGCTGAAATTTTCAATTTATGTACAAAGTTGTGAATTAGCAAAAAAAACATTTCACTTTTACCATACGTGAATTTCGGTCGCCGTTAAAAATTATTTAAATTTAAACAATTAGAAAATATAATTTGACTTCTAGAAGTGCTACAACTTTAAAATTTTGCTAAGTTGTTTAGCATTAGTACCCCATAATGGAGAAAGTGTAACATTTTTAAAATTGCAACATTTGGGGATTGTTTTAAACTATTATTTTTACATTTGGGGAAAAGGAAAATCGCTGCGGAGGTGAAATCTTTAGAATTAAAAGAATATTTGCAATGATGAAATATCTGTCTGCAAAATGAATGTCTTTTCAAGGTGAGATGAAATGCTTGCAGTATGCAAGCACCTTTTACTAGTCTATTATATATCGACGACTCTTACAGAGGAGGATAAAACATACTAGTAGTTGGTGCTTGCATACTGCAAGCATTTCATCTCACCTTGAAAAGACATTCATTTTTCAGACAGACATTTCATCATTACAAATATTCTTTTAATTCAAAATATTTCACCTCCGCAGCGATTTCCGTTTTTCCCACATGTAAAAATAATAGATTAAAAAAATCCCCAAATGTTGCAATTTTAAAAATTTTACACTTTCATCGTTATGGGGTACTGATGCTACACATTTTAGCTAAATTTTAAAGTTGTAGCACTTCTAGAAGTAAAATAATATTTTTCTAATTGTTTAAATTTAAATAATTTTTAACTGCCGCCGCAACTCAGTTATGGTAAAATTGAAATGTTTATTTGTGGAAATTCACTACTCTGTAAGTAATTTGAGAATTTCAGCTTCCTAGCTCATTTCTTAGTACCTAAACAGCTATCTATTTGTTTAAAATTTAAGAATTTTTAACTGCCAAACAAATTAAAATATCAAAATTTGTATAATCCCTATTTCGTTTTTTAAGAATTCTACTTATAAAAAAAATTTCAACTCTGTAGCAAATGCGGAAATACATAAAGCATGAAAATTAGTTTAAACAATTGCGAATTTTTAGCGACCGCATTGCTGCACTTTCTCAAGATTTTCGTTTTTTTTAGTCGGTTTTGCACAAAATGCGACCTAATAAAAAAATTTCGAATCTCCAGCACATCTGGAAGTGCCTAAACATTAGTATCCTCCTGTTATGTGTTATATATGATTATATATCGACGACTCTTACTGAGGAAGATATAACATACTAGTAGTTGGTGCTTGCATACTGCAAGCATTTCATCTCAACATAAAAAAACATTCATTATTCATATTTCATCATTACACATATATTTTTAATTCTAAATATTTCACCTCCGCAGCGATTTTCGTTTTTCCCACATGTAAAAATAATAGTTTAAACAATCCCCAAATGTTGCAATTTTAAAAATTTGACACATTCTTCATTATGGGGTACTGATGCTACACATTTTAGCCAAATTTTAAAGTTGTAGCACTCCTAGAAGTAAAATAATATTTTTGTAATTGTTTAAATTTAAATAACTTTTAACGACCGCTGCATATCGTATGTGGTAAAATTGAAATGTTTATTTATGCAAATTTACTACTCTGTAAATAATTTGAAAATTTCAGCTTCCTAGCTCATCCCGTAGTACCTAAACAGTTTTCCAATTGTTTAAACTTTAAGAATTTCTAACTGCCAAACAAATTAAAATATCAAAATGGATAAATTAAAAAGTGTATTCGTTTATATAGTCTAAATTCTTAATAATTTAAACATTTAAGCTCCCTAACTCACCCCATAGTGTCTAAACATTTACCTATTTGTTTTAACTTTAAGAACTTTTAACTGCCAAACAAATTACAATATCAAAACTGTATAAGCCCTATTACGTTTTTTTAGAAATCCTACATATAAAAATAACTTCAGTTCCGCAGCTCCTTCGGATATACATAAACCTTGAAAATTTGTTTAAACAATTGCGAATTTTTAGTGGTCGCATTGTTGCACTTTTTCATGATTTTTGTTTTTTCTAGTCGGTTTTGCACAAAATCCTACCTATGAAAAAAATTTCGAATCTCCTGCTCATATAGAAGTGCCTAAACAATAATATCTTCCTATATCCTCATCATCCTCCTCAGTAAGAAACGTCTTTATAGGAGGATACTAATGTTTAGGCACTTCCATATGAGCTGGAGATTCGAAAATTTTTTCTTGGGTACGATTTTGTGCAAAACCGACTAGAAAAAACAAAAAGTTTGAAAAAGTGTAACAATGCGGTCGCTAAAAATTCGCAATTGTTTAAACAAATTTTCAAGGTTTACGTAATTCCGTATGTGCTATGGGGCTGAAATTTTTTTATATGTAGCATTTGTAAAAAAAAACGAAATAAAGATTATACAAATTTTGATATTTTGATTTGTTTGGCTGTTAAAAATTTCTAAAATTTAAACAATTAGCCAACTACTTAACTACTACGGGATGAGCTAGGAAGCTGTTTTATTCAAGGTTTTTCCAGAGTGGTGCATTTACACAAATAAAAATTTGAACATCTCCATAATTATATTGTGGCGGCCGTTAAAAATGTTTAAAATTTTAAGAATTAGAAAAATGTTATTTCACTTCTAGAAGTGCTTATACTTTATAATTTGTCAGAAATGTGTAGCATTAGTACCCCATTATGGAAAAAGTATAAAATTCTTAAAATTACAAAGTTTGGGGAATGTTTTAATCCATTATTTCTACATTAGGGAAAAACGAAAATCGCTGCGGAGGTGAAATCTTAAGAATTAAAAGACAATTTGTAATGTTGTATTGTCTCTCTGAAAAATGACTGTTTTTTCAAGGTGAATAATAATTCTCGCAGTATGCAAGCACCAACTACTAGTCATTATATATCGACGACTCTTACAGAGGAGGATATAACATACATATAACATATAACATATAGGAGTATACTAATGTTTAGGCACTTCCAGATGAGCTGGAGATTCGAAATTATTTTCATAGGTAGGATTTTGTGCAAAACCGACTAGAAAAAACGAAAATCTTGAAAAAGTGCAGCAATGCGGCCGCTAAAAATTCGCAATTGTTTAAACAAATTTTCATGGTTTATGTATTTCCGCATGTGCTACGGAGTTGAAATTTTTTTTATAAGTAGAATTCATAAAAAAACGTAATCGGGGTTATACAAATTTCGATGTTTTAATTTGATTGAAAGTTAAAAATTCTTAAAGTTTAAACAAATAGATAAAAATTTAGACATTACGGGATGATCAATGGAGCTGAAATTTTCAATTTATGTACAAAGTTGTGAATTAGCAAAAAAAACATTTCACTTTTACCATACGTGAATTTCGGTCGCCGTTAAAAATTATTTAAATTTAAACAATTAGAAAATATAATTTGACTTCTAGAAGTGCTACAACTTTAAAATTTTGCTAAGTTGTTTAGCATTAGTACCCCATAATGGAGAAAGTGTAACATTTTTAAAATTGCAACATTTGGGGATTGTTTTAAACTATTATTTTTACATTTGGGGATAAGGAAAATCGCTGCGGAGGTGAAATCTTTAGAATTAAAAGAATATTTGCAATGATGAAATATCTGTCTGCAAAATGAATGTCTTTTCAAGGTGAGATGAAATGCTTGCAGTATGCAAGCACCTTTTACTAGTCTATTATATATCGACGACTCTTACAGAGGAGGATATAACATACTAGTAGTTGGTGCTTGCATACTGCAAGCATTTCATCTCACCTTGAAAAGACATTCATTTTTCAGACAGACATTTCATCATTACAAATATTCTTTTAATTCAAAATATTTCACCTCCGCAGCGATTTCCGTTTTTCCCACATGTAAAAATAATAGATTAAAAAAATCCCCAAATGTCGCAATTTTAAAAATTCTACACTTTCATCGTTATGGGGTACTGATGCTACACATTTTAGCTAAATTTTAAAGTTGTAGCACTTCTAGAAGTAAAATAATATTTTTCTAATTGTTTAAATTTAAATAATTTTTAACGGCCGCCGCAACTCAGATATGGTAAAATTGAAATGTTTATTTGTGGAAATTCACTACTCTGTAAGTAATTTGAAAATTTCAGCTTCCTAGCTCATTTCTTAGTACCTAAACAGCTATCTATTTGTTTAAAATTTAAGAATTTTTAACTGCCAAACAAATTAAAATATCAAAATTTGTATAATCCCTATTTCGTTTTTTAAGAATTCTACTTATAAAAAAATTTCAACTCTGTAGCAAATGCGGAAATACATAAAGCATGAAAATTTGTTTAAACAATTGCGAATTTTTAGCGACCGCATTGCTGCACTTTCTCAAGATTTTCGTTTTTTTTAGTCGGTTTTGCACAAAATGCGACCTAATAAAAAAATTTCGAATCTCCAGCACATCTGGAAGTGCCTAAACATTAGTATCCTCCTGTTATATGTTATATATGATTATATATCGACGACTCTTACTGAGGAGGATATAACATACTAGTAGTTGGTGCTTGCATACTGCAAGCATTTCATCTCAACATAAAAAAACATTCATTATTCATATTTCATCATTACACATATATTTTTAATTCTAAATATTTCACCTCCGCAGCGATTTTCGTTTTTCCCACATGTAAAAATAATAGTTTAAACAATCCCCAAATGTTGCAATTTTAAAAATTTGACACATTCTTCATTATGGGGTACTGATGCTACACATTTTAGCCAAATTTTAAAGTTGTAGCACTCCTAGAAGTAAAATAATATTTTTGTAATTGTTTAAATTTAAATAATTTTTAACGGCCGATGCATATCGTATGTGGTAAAATTGAAATGTTTATTTATGCAAA
The DNA here is from genome assembly GCA_028673005.1 of Tanypteryx hageni. Lineage (NCBI taxonomy): Eukaryota > Metazoa > Arthropoda > Insecta > Odonata > Petaluridae > Tanypteryx > Tanypteryx hageni. Next base: position 183,705,285 of record CM054120.1, on the reverse strand, counting down.
TTTACTACTCTGTAAATAATTTGAAAATTTCAGCTTCCTAGCTCATCCCGTAGTACCTAAACAGTTTTCCAATTGTTTAAACTTTAAGAATTTCTAACTGCCAAACAAATTAAAATATCAAAATGGATAAATTAAAAAGTGTATTCGTTTATATAGTCTAAATTCTTAATAATTTAAACATTTAAGCTCCCTAACTCACCCCATAGTGCCTAAACATTTACCTATTTGTTTAAACTTTAAGAACTTTTAACTGCCAAACAAATTACAATATCAAAACTGTATAAGCCCTATTACGTTTTTTTAGAAATCCTACATATAAAAATAACTTCAGTTCCGCAGCTCCTTCGGATATACATAAACCTTGAAAATTTGTTTAAACAATTGCGAATTTTTAGTGGTCGCATTGTTGCACTTTTTCATGATTTTTGTTTTTTCTAGTCGGTTTTGCACAAAATCCTACCTATGAAAAAAATTTCGAATCTCCTGCTCATGTAGAAGTGCCTAAACAATAGTATCATCCTATATCCTCATCATCCTCCTCAGTAAGAAACGTCTTTATAGGAGGATACTAATGTTTAGGCACTTCCATATGAGCTGGAGATTCGAAAATTTTTTCTTGGGTACGATTTTGTGCAAAACCGACTAGAAAAAACAAAAAGTTTGAAAAAGTGTAACAATGCGGTCGCTAAAAATTCGCAATTGTTTAAACAAATTTTCAAGGTTTACGTAATTCCGTATGTGCTATGGGGCTGAAATTTTTTTTATATGTAGCATTTGTAAAAAAAACGAAATAAAGATTATACAAATTTTGATATTTTGATTTGTTTGGCTGTTAAAAATTTCTAAAATTTAAACAATTAGCCAACTACTTAACTACTACGGGATGAGCTAGGAAGCTGTTTTATTCAAGGTTTTTCCAGAGTAGTGCATTTACACAAATAAAAATTTGAACATCTCCATAATTATATTGTGGCGGCCGTTAAAAATGTTTAAAATTTTAAGAATTAGAAAAATGTTATTTCACTTCTAGAAGTGCTTATACTTTATAATTTGTCAGAAATGTGTAGCATTAGTACCCCATTATGGAAAAAGTATAAAATTCTTAAAATTACAAAGTTTGGGGAATGTTTTAATCCATAAGTTCTTCATTAGGGAAAAACGAAAATCGCTGCGGAGGTGAAATCTTAAGAATTAAAAGACAATTTGTAATGTTGTATTGTCTCTCTGAAAAATGACTGTTTTTTTCAAGGTGAATAATAATTCTCGCAGTATGCAAGCACCAACTACTAGTCATTATATATCGACGACTCTTACAGAGGAGGATATAACATATATATAACATATAACATATAGGAGTATACTAATGTTTAGGCACTTCCAGATGAGCTGGAGATTCGAAATTATTTTCATAGGTAGGATTTTGTGCAAAACCGACTAGAAAAAACGAAAATCTTGAAAAAGTGCAGCAATGCGGCCGCTAAAAATTCGCAATTGTTTAAACAAATTTTCATGGTTTATGTATTTCCGCATGTGCTACGGAGTTGAAATTTTTTTTATAAGTAGAATTCATAAAAAAACGTAATCGGGGTTATACAAATTTCGATGTTTTAATTTGATTGAAAGTTAAAAATTCTTAAAGTTTAAACAAATAGATAAAAATTTAGACATTACGGGATGATCAATGGAGCTGAAATTTTCAATTTATGTACAAAGTTGTGAATTAGCAAAAAAAACATTTCACTTTTACCATACGTGAATTTCGGTCGCCGTTAAAAATTATTTAAATTTAAACAATTAGAAAATATAATTTGACTTCTAGAAGTGCTACAACTTTAAAATTTTGCTAAGTTGTTTAGCATTAGTACCCCATAATGGAGAAAGTGTAACATTTTTAAAATTGCAACATTTGGGGATTGTTTTAAACTATTATTTTTACATTTGGGGAAAAGGAAAATCGCTGCGGAGGTGAAATCTTTAGAATTAAAAGAATATTTGCAATGATGAAATATCTGTCTGCAAAATGAATGTCTTTTCAAGGTGAGATGAAATGCTTGCAGTATGCAAGCACCTTTTACTAGTCTATTATATATCGACGACTCTTACAGAGGAGGATATAACATACTAGTAGTTGGTGCTTGCATACTGCAAGCATTTCATCTCACCTTGAAAAGACATTCATTTTTCAGACAGACATTTCATCATTACAAATATTCTTTTAATTCAAAATATTTCACCTCCGCAGCGATTTCCGTTTTTCCCACATGTAAAAATAATAGATTAAAAAAATCCCCAAATGTCGCAATTTTAAAAATTCTACACTTTCATCGTTATGGGGTACTGATGCTACACATTTTAGCTAAATTTTAAAGTTGTAGCACTTCTAGAAGTAAAATAATATTTTTCTAATTGTTTAAATTTAAATAATTTTTAACGGCCGCCGCAACTCAGATATGGTAAAATTGAAATGTTTATTTGTGGAAATTCACTACTCTGTAAGTAATTTGAAAATTTCAGCTTCCTAGCTCATTTCTTAGTACCTAAACAGCTATCTATTTGTTTAAAATTTAAGAATTTTTAACTGCCAAACAAATTAAAATATCAAAATTTGTATAATCCCTATTTCGTTTTTTAAGAATTCTACTTATAAAAAAATTTCAACTCTGTAGCAAATGCGGAAATACATAAAGCATGAAAATTTGTTTAAACAATTGCGAATTTTTAGCGACCGCATTGCTGCACTTTCTCAAGATTTTCGTTTTTTTTAGTCGGTTTTGCACAAAATGCGACCTAATAAAAAAATTTCGAATCTCCAGCACATCTGGAAGTGCCTAAACATTAGTATCCTCCTGTTATATGTTATATATGATTATATATCGACGACTCTTACTGAGGAGGATATAACATACTAGTAGTTGGTGCTTGCATACTGCAAGCATTTCATCTCAACATAAAAAAACATTCATTATTCATATTTCATCATTACACATATATTTTTAATTCTAAATATTTCACCTCCGCAGCGATTTTCGTTTTTCCCACATGTAAAAATAATAGTTTAAACAATCCCCAAATGTTGCAATTTTAAAAATTTGACACATTCTTCATTATGGGGTACTGATGCTACACATTTTAGCCAAATTTTAAAGTTGTAGCACTCCTAGAAGTAAAATAATATTTTTGTAATTGTTTAAATTTAAATAATTTTTAACGGCCGATGCATATCGTATGTGGTAAAATTGAAATGTTTATTTATGCAAATTTACTACTCTGTAAATAATTTGAAAATTTCAGCTTCCTAGCTCATCCCGTAGTACCTAAACAGTTTTCCAATTGTTTAAACTTTAAGAATTTCTAACTGCCAAACAAATTAAAATATCAAAATGGATAAATTAAAAAGTGTATTCGTTTATATAGTCTAAATTCTTAATAATTTAAACATTTAAGCTCCCTAACTCACCCCATAGTGCCTAAACATTTACCTATTTGTTTAAACTTTAAGAACTTTTAACTGCCAAACAAATTACAATATCAAAACTGTATAAGCCCTATTACGTTTTTTTAGAAATCCTACATATAAAAATAACTTCAGTTCCGCAGCTCCTTCGGATATACATAAACCTTGAAAATTTGTTTAAACAATTGCGAATTTTTAGTGGCCGCATTGTTGCACTTTTTCATGATTTTTGTTTTTTCTAGTCGGTTTTGCACAAAATCCTACCTATGAAAAAAATTTCGAATCTCCTGCTCATGTAGAAGTGCCTAAACAATAGTATCATCCTATATCCTCATCATCCTCCTCAGTAAGAAACGTCTTTATAGGAGGATACTAATGTTTAGGCACTTCCATATGAGCTGGAGATTCGAAAATTTTTTCTTGGGTACGATTTTGTGCAAAACCGACTAGAAAAAACAAAAAGTTTGAAAAAGTGTAACAATGCGGTCGCTAAAAATTCGCAATTGTTTAAACAAATTTTCAAGGTTTACGTAATTCCGTATGTGCTATGGGGCTGAAATTTTTTTTATATGTAGCATTTGTAAAAAAAACGAAATAAAGATTATACAAATTTTGATATTTTGATTTGTTTGGCTGTTAAAAATTTCTAAAATTTAAACAATTAGCCAACTACTTAACTACTACGGGATGAGCTAGGAAGCTGTTTTATTCAAGGTTTTTCCAGAGTAGTGCATTTACACAAATAAAAATTTGAACATCTCCATAATTATATTGTGGCGGCCGTTAAAAATGTTTAAAATTTTAAGAATTAGAAAAATGTTATTTCACTTCTAGAAGTGCTTATACTTTATAATTTGTCAGAAATGTGTAGCATTAGTACCCCATTATGGAAAAAGTATAAAATTCTTAAAATTACAAAGTTTGGGGAATGTTTTAATCCATAAGTTCTTCATTAGGGAAAAACGAAAATCGCTGCGGAGGTGAAATCTTAAGAATTAAAAGACAATTTGTAATGTTGTATTGTCTCTCTGAAAAATGACTGTTTTTTCAAGGTGAATAATAATTCTCGCAGTATGCAAGCACCAACTACTAGTCATTATATATCGACGACTCTTACAGAGGAGGATATAACATATATATAACATATAACATATAGGAGTATACTAATGTTTAGGCACTTCCAGATGAGCTGGAGATTCGAAATTATTTTCATAGGTAGGATTTTGTGCAAAACCGACTAGAAAAAACGAAAATCTTGAAAAAGTGCAGCAATGCGGCCGCTAAAAATTCGCAATTGTTTAAACAAATTTTCATGGTTTATGTATTTCCGCATGTGCTACGGAGTTGAAATTTTTTTTATAAGTAGAATTCATAAAAAAACGTAATCGGGGTTATACAAATTTCGATGTTTTAATTTGATTGAAAGTTAAAAATTCTTAAAGTTTAAACAAATAGATAAAAATTTAGACATTACGGGATGATCAATGGAGCTGAAATTTTCAATTTATGTACAAAGTTGTGAATTAGCAAAAAAAACATTTCACTTTTACCATACGTGAATTTCGGTCGCCGTTAAAAATTATTTAAATTTAAACAATTAGAAAATATAATTTGACTTCTAGAAGTGCTACAACTTTAAAATTTTGCTAAGTTGTTTAGCATTAGTACCCCATAATGGAGAAAGTGTAACATTTTTAAAATTGCAACATTTGGGGATTGTTTTAAACTATTATTTTTACATTTGGGGAAAAGGAAAATCGCTGCGGAGGTGAAATCTTTAGAATTAAAAGAATATTTGCAATGATGAAATATCTGTCTGCAAAATGAATGTCTTTTCAAGGTGAGATGAAATGCTTGCAGTATGCAAGCACCTTTTACTAGTCTATTATATATCGACGACTCTTACAGAGGAGGATATAACATACTAGTAGTTGGTGCTTGCATACTGCAAGCATTTCATCTCACCTTGAAAAGACATTCATTTTTCAGACAGACATTTCATCATTACAAATATTCTTTTAATTCAAAATATTTCACCTCCGCAGCGATTTCCGTTTTTCCCACATGTAAAAATAATAGATTAAAAAAATCCCCAAATGTCGCAATTTTAAAAATTCTACACTTTCATCGTTATGGGGTACTGATGCTACACATTTTAGCTAAATTTTAAAGTTGTAGCACTTCTAGAAGTAAAATAATATTTTTCTAATTGTTTAAATTTAAATAATTTTTAACGGCCGCCGCAACTCAGATATGGTAAAATTGAAATGTTTATTTGTGGAAATTCACTACTCTGTAAGTAATTTGAAAATTTCAGCTTCCTAGCTCATTTCTTAGTACCTAAACAGCTATCTATTTGTTTAAAATTTAAGAATTTTTAACTGCCAAACAAATTAAAATATCAAAATTTGTATAATCCCTATTTCGTTTTTTAAGAATTCTACTTATAAAAAAATTTCAACTCTGTAGCAAATGCGGAAATACATAAAGCATGAAAATTTGTTTAAACAATTGCGAATTTTTAGCGACCGCATTGCTGCACTTTCTCAAGATTTTCGTTTTTTTTAGTCGGTTTTGCACAAAATGCGACCTAATAAAAAAATTTCGAATCTCCAGCACATCTGGAAGTGCCTAAACATTAGTATCCTCCTGTTATATGTTATATATGATTATATATCGACGACTCTTACTGAGGAGGATATAACATACTAGTAGTTGGTGCTTGCATACTGCAAGCATTTCATCTCAACATAAAAAAACATTCATTATTCATATTTCATCATTACACATATATTTTTAATTCTAAATATTTCACCTCCGCAGCGATTTTCGTTTTTCCCACATGTAAAAATAATAGTTTAAACAATCCCCAAATGTTGCAATTTTAAAAATTTGACACATTCTTCATTATGGGGTACTGATGCTACACATTTTAGCCAAATTTTAAAGTTGTAGCACTCCTAGAAGTAAAATAATATTTTTGTAATTGTTTAAATTTAAATAATTTTTAACGGCCGATGCATATCGTATGTGGTAAAATTGAAATGTTTATTTATGCAAATTTACTACTCTGTAAATAATTTGAAAATTTCAGCTTCCTAGCTCATCCCGTAGTACCTAAACAGTTTTCCAATTGTTTAAACTTTAAGAATTTCTAACTGCCAAACAAATTAAAATATCAAAATGGATAAATTAAAAAGTGTATTCGTTTATATAGTCTAAATTCTTAATAATTTAAACATTTAAGCTCCCTAACTCACCCCATAGTGCCTAAACATTTACCTATTTGTTTAAACTTTAAGAACTTTTAACTGCCAAACAAATTACAATATCAAAACTGTATAAGCCCTATTACGTTTTTTTAGAAATCCTACATATAAAAATAACTTCAGTTCCGCAGCTCCTTCGGATATACATAAACCTTGAAAATTTGTTTAAACAATTGCGAATTTTTAGTGGTCGCATTGTTGCACTTTTTCATGATTTTTGTTTTTTTTAGTCGGTTTTGCACAAAATCCTACCTATGAAAAAAATTTCGAATCTCCTGCTCATGTAGAAGTGCCTAAACAATAGTATCATCCTATATCCTCATCATCCTCCTCAGTAAGAAACGTCTTTATAGGAGGATACTAATGTTTAGGCACTTCCATATGAGCTGGAGATTCGAAAATTTTTTCTTGGGTACGATTTTGTGCAAAACCGACTAGAAAAAACAAAAAGTTTGAAAAAGTGTAACAATGCGGTCGCTAAAAATTCGCAATTGTTTAAACAAATTTTCAAGGTTTACGTAATTCCGTATGTGCTATGGGGCTGAAATTTTTTTTATATGTAGCATTTGTAAAAAAAAAACGAAATAAAGATTATACAAATTTTGATATTTTGATTTGTTTGGCTGTTAAAAATTTCTAAAATTTAAACAATTAGCCAACTACTTAACTACTACGGGATGAGCTAGGAAGCTGTTTTATTCAAGGTTTTTCCAGAGTGGTGCATTTACACAAATAAAAATTTGAACATCTCCATGATTATATTGTGGCGGCCGTTAAAAATGTTTAAAATTTTAAGAATTAGAAAAATGTTATTTCACTTCTAGAAGTGCTTATACTTTATAATTTGTCAGAAATGTGTAGCATTAGTACCCCATTATGGAAAAAGTATAAAATTCTTAAAATTACAAAGTTTGGGGAATGTTTTAATCCATAATTTCTTCATTAGGGAAAAACGAAAATCGCTGCGTAGGTGAAATCTTAAGAATTAAAAGACAATTTGTAATGTTGTATTGTCTCTCTGAAAAATGACTGTTTTTTCAAGGTGAATAATAATTCTCGCAGTATGCAAGCACCAACTACTAGTCATTATATATCGACGACTCTTACAGAGGAGGATATAACATACATATAACATATAGGAGTATACTAATGTTTAGGCACTTCCAGATGAGCTGGAGATTCGAAATTATTTTCATAGGTAGGATTTTGTGCAAAACCGACTAGAAAAAACGAAAATCTTGAAAAAGTGCAGCAATGCGGCCGCTAAAAATTCGCAATTGTTTAAACAAATTTTCATGGTTTATGTATTTCCGCATGTGCTACGGAGTTGAAATTTTTTTTATAAGTAGAATTCATAAAAAAACGTAATCGGGGTTATACAAATTTCGATGTTTTAATTTGATTGAAAATTAAAAATTCTTAAAGTTTAAACAAATAGATAAAAATTTAGACATTACGGGATGAGCAATGGAGCTGAAATTTTCAAGTTATGTACAAAGTTGTGAATTAGCAAAAAAAAACATTTCAATTTTACCATACGTGAATTTCGGTCGCCGTTAAAAATTATTTAAATTTAAAAAATTAAAAATATAATTTGACTTCTAGAAGTGCTACAACTTTAAAATTTTGCTAAGTTGTTTAGCATTAGTACCCCATAATGGAGAAAGTGTAACATTTTTAAAATTGCAACATTTGGGGATTGTTTTAAACTATTATTTTTACATTTGGGGAAAAGGAAAATCGCTGCGGAGGTGAAATCTTTAGAATTAAAAGAATATTTGCAATGATGAAATATCTGTCTGCAAAATGAATGTCTTTTCAAGGTGAGATGAAATGCTTGCAGTATGCAAGCACCTTTTACTAGTCTATTATATATCGACGACTCTTACAGAGGAGGATATAACATACTAGTAGTTGGTGCTTGCATACTGCAAGCATTTCATCTCACCTTGAAAAGACATTCATTTTTCAGACAGACATTTCATCATTACAAATATTCTTTTAATTCAAAATATTTCACCTCCGCAGCGATTTCCGTTTTTCCCACATGTAAAAATAATAGATTAAAAAAATCCCCAAATGTCGCAATTTTTAAAATTCTACACTTTCATCGTTATGGGGTACTGATGCTACACATTTTAGCTAAATTTTAAAGTTGTAGCACTTCTAGAAGTAAAATAATATTTTTCTAATTGTTTAAATTTAAATAATTTTTAACGGCCGCCGCAACTCAGATATGGTAAAATTGAAATGTTTATTTGTGGAAATTCACTACTCTGTAAGTAATTTGAAAATTTCAGCTTCCTAGCTCATTTCTTAGTACCTAAACAGCTATCTATTTGTTTAAAATTTAAGAATTTTTAACTGCCAAACAAATTAAAATATCAAAATTTGTATAATCCCTATTTCGTTTTTTAAGAATTCTACTTATAAAAAAATTTCAACTCTGTAGCAAATGCGGAAATACATAGAGCATGAAAATTTGTTTAAACAATTGCGAATTTTTAGCGACCGCATTGCTGCACTTTCTCAAGATTTTCGTTTTTTTTAGTCGGTTTTGCACAAAATGCGACCTAATAAAAAAATTTCGAATCTCCAGCACATCTGGAAGTGCCTAAACATTAGTATCCTCCTGTTATATGTTATATATGATTATATATCGACGACTCTTACTGAGGAGGATATAACATACTAGTAGTTGGTGCTTGCATACTGCAAGCATTTCATCTCAACATAAAAAAACATTCATTATTCATATTTCATCATTACACATATATTTTTAATTCTAAATATTTCACCTCCGCAGCGATTTTCGTTTTTCCCACATGTAAAAATAATAGTTTAAACAATCCCCAAATGTTGCAATTTTAAAAATTTGACACATTCTTCATTATGGGGTACTGATGCTACACATTTTAGCCAAATTTTAAAGTTGTAGCACTCCTAGAAGTAAAATAATATTTTTGTAATTGTTTAAATTTAAATAATTTTTAACGGCCGATGCATATCGTATGTGGTAAAATTGAAATGTTTATTTATGCAAATTCACTACTCTGTAAATAATTTGAAAATTTCAGCTTCCTAGCTCATCCCGTAGTACCTAAACAGTTTTCCAATTGTTTAAACTTTAAGAATTTCTAACTGCCAAACAAATTAAAATATCAAAATGGATAAATTAAAAAGTGTATTCGTTTATATAGTCTAAATTCTTAATAATTTAAACATTTAAGCTCCCTAACTCACCCCATAGTGCCTAAACATTTACCTATTTGTTTAAACTTTAAGAACTTTTAACTGCCAAACAAATTACAATATAAAAACTGTATAAGCCCTATTACGTTTTTTTAGAAATCCTACATATAAAAATAACTTCAGTTCCGCAGCTCCTTCGGATATACATAAACCTTGAAAATTTGTTTAAACAATTGCGAATTTTTAGTGGTCGCATTGTTGCACTTTTTCATGATTTTTGTTTTTTCTAGTCGGTTTTGCACAAAATCCTACCTATGAAAAAAATTTCGAATCTCCTGCTCATATAGAAGTGCCTAAACAATAATATCTTCCTATATCCTCATCATCCTCCTCAGTAAGAAACGTCTTTATAGGAGGATACTAATGTTTAGGCACTTCCATATGAGCTGGAGATTCGAAAATTTTTTCTTGGGTACGATTTTGTGCAAAACCGACTAGAAAAAACAAAAAGTTTGAAAAAGTGTAACAATGCGGTCGCTAAAAATTCGCAATTGTTTAAACAAATTTTCAAGGTTTACGTAATTCCGTATGTGCTATGGGGCTGAAATTTTTTTATATGTAGCATTTGTAAAAAAAAACGAAATAAAGATTATACAAATTTTGATATTTTGATTTGTTTGGCTGTTAAAAATTTCTAAAATTTAAACAATTAGCCAACTACTTAACTACTACGGGATGAGCTAGGAAGCTGTTTTATTCAAGGTTTTTCCAGAGTGGTGCATTTACACAAATAAAAATTTGAACATCTCCATAATTATATTGTGGCGGCCGTTAAAAATGTTTAAAATTTTAAGAATTAGAAAAATGTTATTTCACTTCTAGAAGTGCTTATACTTTATAATTTGTCAGAAATGTGTAGCATTAGTACCCCATTATGGAAAAAGTATAAAATTCTTAAAATTACAAAGTTTGGGGAATGTTTTAATCCATTATTTCTACATTAGGGAAAAACGAAAATCGCTGCGGAGGTGAAATCTTAAGAATTAAAAGACAATTTGTAATGTTGTATTGTCTCTCTGAAAAATGACTGTTTTTTCAAGGTGAATAATAATTCTCGCAGTATGCAAGCACCAACTACTAGTCATTATATATCGACGACTCTTACAGAGGAGGATATAACATACATATAACATATAACATATAGGAGTATACTAATGTTTAGGCACTTCCAGATGAGCTGGAGATTCGAAATTATTTTCATAGGTAGGATTTTGTGCAAAACCGACTAGAAAAAACGAAAATCTTGAAAAAGTGCAGCAATGCGGCCGCTAAAAATTCGCAATTGTTTAAACAAATTTTCATGGTTTATGTATTTCCGCATGTGCTACGGAGTTGAAATTTTTTTTATAAGTAGAATTCATAAAAAAACGTAATCGGGGTTATACAAATTTCGATGTTTTAATTTGATTGAAAGTTAAAAATTCTTAAAGTTTAAACAAATAGATAAAAATTTAGACATTACGGGATGATCAATGGAGCTGAAATTTTCAATTTATGTACAAAGTTGTGAATTAGCAAAAAAAACATTTCACTTTTACCATACGTGAATTTCGGTCGCCGTTAAAAATTATTTAAATTTAAACAATTAGAAAATATAATTTGACTTCTAGAAGTGCTACAACTTTAAAATTTTGCTAAGTTGTTTAGCATTAGTACCCCATAATGGAGAAAGTGTAACATTTTTAAAATTGCAACATTTGGGGATTGTTTTAAACTATTATTTTTACATTTGGGGATAAGGAAAATCGCTGCGGAGGTGAAATCTTTAGAATTAAAAGAATATTTGCAATGATGAAATATCTGTCTGCAAAATGAATGTCTTTTCAAGGTGAGATGAAATGCTTGCAGTATGCAAGCACCTTTTACTAGTCTATTATATATCGACGACTCTTACAGAGGAGGATATAACATACTAGTAGTTGGTGCTTGCATACTGCAAGCATTTCATCTCACCTTGAAAAGACATTCATTTTTCAGACAGACATTTCATCATTACAAATATTCTTTTAATTCAAAATATTTCACCTCCGCAGCGATTTCCGTTTTTCCCACATGTAAAAATAATAGATTAAAAAAATCCCCAAATGTCGCAATTTTAAAAATTCTACACTTTCATCGTTATGGGGTACTGATGCTACACATTTTAGCTAAATTTTAAAGTTGTAGCACTTCTAGAAGTAAAATAATATTTTTCTAATTGTTTAAATTTAAATAATTTTTAACGGCCGCCGCAACTCAGATATGGTAAAATTGAAATGTTTATTTGTGGAAATTCACTACTCTGTAAGTAATTTGAAAATTTCAGCTTCCTAGCTCATTTCTTAGTACCTAAACAGCTATCTATTTGTTTAAAATTTAAGAATTTTTAACTGCCAAACAAATTAAAATATCAAAATTTGTATAATCCCTATTTCGTTTTTTAAGAATTCTACTTATAAAAAAATTTCAACTCTGTAGCAAATGCGGAAATACATAAAGCATGAAAATTTGTTTAAACAATTGCGAATTTTTAGCGACCGCATTGCTGCACTTTCTCAAGATTTTCGTTTTTTTTAGTCGGTTTTGCACAAAATGCGACCTAATAAAAAAATTTCGAATCTCCAGCACATCTGGAAGTGCCTAAACATTAGTATCCTCCTGTTATATGTTATATATGATTATATATCGACGACTCTTACTGAGGAGGATATAACATACTAGTAGTTGGTGCTTGCATACTGCAAGCATTTCATCTCAACATAAAAAAACATTCATTATTCATATTTCATCATTACACATATATTTTTAATTCTAAATATTTCACCTCCGCAGCGATTTTCGTTTTTCCCACATGTAAAAATAATAGTTTAAACAATCCCCAAATGTTGCAATTTTAAAAATTTGACACATTCTTCATTATGGGGTACTGATGCTACACATTTTAGCCAAATTTTAAAGTTGTAGCACTCCTAGAAGTAAAATAATATTTTTGTAATTGTTTAAATTTAAATAATTTTTAACGGCCGATGCATATCGTATGTGGTAAAATTGAAATGTTTATTTATGCAAATTCACTACTCTGTAAATAATTTGAAAATTTCAGCTTCCTAGCTCATCCCGTAGTACCTAAACAGTTTTCCAATTGTTTAAACTTTAAGAATTTCTAACTGCCAAACAAATTAAAATATCAAAATGGATAAATTAAAAAGTGTATTCGTTTATATAGTCTAAATTCTTAATAATTTAAACATTTAAGCTCCCTAACTCACCCCATAGTGCCTAAACATTTACCTATTTGTTTAAACTTTAAGAACTTTTAACTGCCAAACAAATTACAATATCAAAACTGTATAAGCCCTATTACGTTTTTTTAGAAATCCTACATATAAAAATAACTTCAGTTCCGCAGCTCCTTCGGATATACATAAACCTTGAAAATTTGTTTAAACAATTGCGAATTTTTAGTGGTCGCATTGTTGCACTTTTTCATGATTTTTGTTTTTTCTAGTCGGTTTTGCACAAAATCCTACCTATGAAAAAAATTTCGAATCTCCTGCTCATGTAGAAGTGCCTAAACAATAGTATCATCCTATATCCTCATCATCCTCCTCAGTAAGAAACGTCTTTATAGGAGGATACTAATGTTTAGGCACTTCCATATGAGCTGGAGATTCGAAAATTTTTTCTTGGGTACGATTTTGTGCAAAACCGACTAGAAAAAACAAAAAGTTTGAAAAAGTGTAACAATGCGGTCGCTAAAAATTCGCAATTGTTTAAACAAATTTTCAAGGTTTACGTAATTCCGTATGTGCTATGGGGCTGAAATTTTTTTTATATGTAGCATTTGTAAAAAAAACGAAATAAAGATTATACAAATTTTGATATTTTGATTTGTTTGGCTGTTAAAAATTTCTAAAATTTAAACAATTAGCCAACTACTTAACTACTACGGGATGAGCTAGGAAGCTGTTTTATTCAAGGTTTTTCCAGAGTAGTGCATTTACACAAATAAAAATTTGAACATCTCCATAATTATATTGTGGCGGCCGTTAAAAATGTTTAAAATTTTAAGAATTAGAAAAATGTTATTTCACTTCTAGAAGTGCTTATACTTTATAATTTGTCAGAAATGTGTAGCATTAGTACCCCATTATGGAAAAAGTATAAAATTCTTAAAATTACAAAGTTTGGGGAATGTTTTAATCCATAAGTTCTTCATTAGGGAAAAACGAAAATCGCTGCGGAGGTGAAATCTTAAGAATTAAAAGACAATTTGTAATGTTGTATTGTCTCTCTGAAAAATGACTGTTTTTTCAAGGTGAATAATAATTCTCGCAGTATGCAAGCACCAACTACTAGTCATTATATATCGACGACTCTTACAGAGGAGGATATAACATATATATAACATATAACATATAGGAGTATACTAATGTTTAGGCACTTCCAGATGAGCTGGAGATTCGAAATTATTTTCATAGGTAGGATTTTGTGCAAAACCGACTAGAAAAAACGAAAATCTTGAAAAAGTGCAGCAATGCGGCCGCTAAAAATTCGCAATTGTTTAAACAAATTTTCATGGTTTATGTATTTCCGCATGTGCTACGGAGTTGAAATTTTTTTTATAAGTAGAATTCATAAAAAAACGTAATCGGGGTTATACAAATTTCGATGTTTTAATTTGATTGAAAGTTAAAAATTCTTAAAGTTTAAACAAATAGATAAAAATTTAGACATTACGGGATGATCAATGGAGCTGAAATTTTCAATTTATGTACAAAGTTGTGAATTAGCAAAAAAAACATTTCACTTTTACCATACGTGAATTTCGGTCGCCGTTAAAAATTATTTAAATTTAAACAATTAGAAAATATAATTTGACTTCTAGAAGTGCTACAACTTTAAAATTTTGCTAAGTTGTTTAGCATTAGTACCCCATAATGGAGAAAGTGTAACATTTTTAAAATTGCAACATTTGGGGATTGTTTTAAACTATTATTTTTACATTTGGGGAAAAGGAAAATCGCTGCGGAGGTGAAATCTTTAGAATTAAAAGAATATTTGCAATGATGAAATATCTGTCTGCAAAATGAATGTCTTTTCAAGGTGAGATGAAATGCTTGCAGTATGCAAGCACCTTTTACTAGTCTATTATATATCGACGACTCTTACAGAGGAGGATATAACATACTAGTAGTTGGTGCTTGCATACTGCAAGCATTTCATCTCACCTTGAAAAGACATTCATTTTTCAGACAGACATTTCATCATTACAAATATTCTTTTAATTCAAAATATTTCACCTCCGCAGCGATTTCCGTTTTTCCCACATGTAAAAATAATAGATTAAAAAAATACCCAAATGTCGCAATTTTAAAAATTCTACACTTTCATCGTTATGGGGTACTGATGCTACACATTTTAGCTAAATTTTAAAGTTGTAGCACTTCTAGAAGTAAAATAATATTTTTCTAATTGTTTAAATTTAAATAATTTTTAACGGCCGCCGCAACTCAGATATGGTAAAATTGAAATGTTTATTTGTGGAAATTCACTACTCTGTAAGTAATTTGAAAATTTCAGCTTCCTAGCTCATTTCTTAGTACCTAAACAGCTATCTATTTGTTTAAAATTTAAGAATTTTTAACTGCCAAACAAATTAAAATATCAAAATTTGTATAATCCCTATTTCGTTTTTTAAGAATTCTACTTATAAAAAAATTTCAACTCTGTAGCAAATGCGGAAATACATAAAGCATGAAAATTTGTTTAAACAATTGCGAATTTTTAGCGACCGCATTGCTGCACTTTCTCAAGATTTTCGTTTTTTTTAGTCGGTTTTGCACAAAATGCGACCTAATAAAAAAATTTCGAATCTCCAGCACATCTGGAAGTGCCTAAACATTAGTATCCTCCTGTTATATGTTATATATGATTATATATCGACGACTCTTACTGAGGAGGATATAACATACTAGTAGTTGGTGCTTGCATACTGCAAGCATTTCATCTCAACATAAAAAAACATTCATTATTCATATTTCATCATTACACATATATTTTTAATTCTAAATATTTCACCTCCGCAGCGATTTTCGTTTTTCCCACATGTAAAAATAATAGTTTAAACAATCCCCAAATGTTGCAATTTTAAAAATTTGACACATTCTTCATTATGGGGTACTGATGCTACACATTTTAGCCAAATTTTAAAGTTGTAGCACTCCTAGAAGTAAAATAATATTTTTGTAATTGTTTAAATTTAAATAATTTTTAACGGCCGATGCATATCGTATGTGGTAAAATTGAAATGTTTATTTATGCAAATTTACTACTCTGTAAATAATTTGAAAATTTCAGCTTCCTAGCTCATCCCGTAGTACCTAAACAGTTTTCCAATTGTTTAAACTTTAAGAATTTCTAACTGCCAAACAAATTAAAATATCAAAATGGATAAATTAAAAAGTGTATTCGTTTATATAGTCTGACTTCTTAATAATTTAAACATTTAAGCTCCCTAACTCACCCCATAGTGCCTAAACATTTACCTATTTGTTTAAACTTTAAGAACTTTTAACTGCCAAACAAATTACAATATCAAAACTGTATAAGCCCTATTACGTTTTTTTAGAAATCCTACATATAAAAATAACTTCAGTTCCGCAGCTCCTTCGGATATACATAAACCTTGAAAATTTGTTTAAACAATTGCGAATTTTTAGTGGTCGCATTGTTGCACTTTTTCATGATTTTTGTTTTTTTTAGTCGGTTTTGCACAAAATCCTACCTATGAAAAAAATTTCGAATCTCCTGCTCATGTAGAAGTGCCTAAACAATAGTATCATCCTATATCCTCATCATCCTCCTCAGTAAGAAACGTCTTTATAGGAGGATACTAATGTTTAGGCACTTCCATATGAGCTGGAGATTCGAAAATTTTTTCTTGGGTACGATTTTGTGCAAAACCGACTAGAAAAAACAAAAAGTTTGAAAAAGTGTAACAATGCGGTCGCTAAAAATTCGCAATTGTTTAAACAAATTTTCAAGGTTTACGTAATTCCGTATGTGCTATGGGGCTGAAATTTTTTTTATATGTAGCATTTGTAAAAAAAAAACGAAATAAAGATTATACAAATTTTGATATTTTGATTTGTTTGGCTGTTAAAAATTTCTAAAATTTAAACAATTAGCCAACTACTTAACTACTACGGGATGAGCTAGGAAGCTGTTTTATTCAAGGTTTTTCCAGAGTGGTGCATTTACACAAATAAAAATTTGAACATCTCCATGATTATATTGTGGCGGCCGTTAAAAATGTTTAAAATTTTAAGAATTAGAAAAATGTTATTTCACTTCTAGAAGTGCTTATACTTTATAATTTGTCAGAAATGTGTAGCATTAGTACCCCATTATGGAAAAAGTATAAAATTCTTAAAATTACAAAGTTTGGGGAATGTTTTAATCCATAATTTCTTCATTAGGGAAAAACGAAAATCGCTGCGTAGGTGAAATCTTAAGAATTAAAAGACAATTTGTAATGTTGTATTGTCTCTCTGAAAAATGACTGTTTTTTCAAGGTGAATAATAATTCTCGCAGTATGCAAGCACCAACTACTAGTCATTATATATCGACGACTCTTACAGAGGAGGATATAACATACATATAACATATAACATATAGGAGTATACTAATGTTTAGGCACTTCCAGATGAGCTGGAGATTCGAAATTATTTTCATAGGTAGGATTTTGTGCAAAACCGACTAGAAAAAACGAAAATCTTGAAAAAGTGCAGCAATGCGGCCGCTAAAAATTCGCAATTGTTTAAACAAATTTTCATGGTTTATGTATTTCCGCATGTGCTACGGAGTTGAAATTTTTTTTATAAGTAGAATTCATAAAAAAACGTAATCGGGGTTATACAAATTTCGATGTTTTAATTTGATTGAAAATTAAAAATTCTTAAAGTTTAAACAAATAGATAAAAATTTAGACATTACGGGATGAGCAATGGAGCTGAAATTTTCAAGTTATGTACAAAGTTGTGAATTAGCAAAAAAAAACATTTCAATTTTACCATACGTGAATTTCGGTCGCCGTTAAAAATTATTTAAATTTAAAAAATTAAAAATATAATTTGACTTCTAGAAGTGCTACAACTTTAAAATTTTGCTAAGTTGTTTAGCATTAGTACCCCATAATGGAGAAAGTGTAACATTTTTAAAATTGCAACATTTGGGGATTGTTTTAAACTATTATTTTTACATTTGGGGAAAAGGAAAATCGCTGCGGAGGTGAAATCTTTAGAATTAAAAGAATATTTGCAATGATGAAATATCTGTCTGCAAAATGAATGTCTTTTCAAGGTGAGATGAAATGCTTGCAGTATGCAAGCACCTTTTACTAGTCTATTATATATCGACGACTCTTACAGAGGAGGATATAACATACTAGTAGTTGGTGCTTGCATACTGCAAGCATTTCATCTCACCTTGAAAAGACATTCATTTTTCAGACAGACATTTCATCATTACAAATATTCTTTTAATTCAAAATATTTCACCTCCGCAGCGATTTCCGTTTTTCCCACATGTAAAAATAATAGATTAAAAAAATCCCCAAATGTCGCAATTTTTAAAATTCTACACTTTCATCGTTATGGGGTACTGATGCTACACATTTTAGCTAAATTTTAAAGTTGTAGCACTTCTAGAAGTAAAATAATATTTTTCTAATTGTTTAAATTTAAATAATTTTTAACGGCCGCCGCAACTCAGATATGGTAAAATTGAAATGTTTATTTGTGGAAATTCACTACTCTGTAAGTAATTTGAAAATTTCAGCTTCCTAGCTCATTTCTTAGTACCTAAACAGCTATCTATTTGTTTAAAATTTAAGAATTTTTAACTGCCAAACAAATTAAAATATCAAAATTTGTATAATCCCTATTTCGTTTTTTAAGAATTCTACTTATAAAAAAATTTCAACTCTGTAGCAAATGCGGAAATACATAGAGCATGAAAATTTGTTTAAACAATTGCGAATTTTTAGCGACCGCATTGCTGCACTTTCTCAAGATTTTCGTTTTTTTTAGTCGGTTTTGCACAAAATGCGACCTAATAAAAAAATTTCGAATCTCCAGCACATCTGGAAGTGCCTAAACATTAGTATCCTCCTGTTATATGTTATATATGATTATATATCGACGACTCTTACTGAGGAGGATATAACATACTAGTAGTTGGTGCTTGCATACTGCAAGCATTTCATCTCAACATAAAAAAACATTCATTATTCATATTTCATCATTACACATATATTTTTAATTCTAAATATTTCACCTCCGCAGCGATTTTCGTTTTTCCCACATGTAAAAATAATAGTTTAAACAATCCCCAAATGTTGCAATTTTAAAAATTTGACACATTCTTCATTATGGGGTACTGATGCTACACATTTTAGCCAAATTTTAAAGTTGTAGCACTCCTAGAAGTAAAATAATATTTTTGTAATTGTTTAAATTTAAATAATTTTTAACGGCCGATGCATATCGTATGTGGTAAAATTGAAATGTTTATTTATGCAAATTCACTACTCTGTAAATAATTTGAAAATTTCAGCTTCCTAGCTCATCCCGTAGTACCTAAACAGTTTTCCAATTGTTTAAACTTTAAGAATTTCTAACTGCCAAACAAATTAAAATATCAAAATGGATAAATTAAAAAGTGTATTCGTTTATATAGTCTAAATTCTTAATAATTTAAACATTTAAGCTCCCTAACTCACCCCATAGTGCCTAAACATTTACCTATTTGTTTAAACTTTAAGAACTTTTCACTGCCAAACAAATTACAATATAAAAACTGTATAAGCCCTATTACGTTTTTTTAGAAATCCTACATATAAAAATAACTTCAGTTCCGCAGCTCCTTCGGATATACATAAACCTTGAAAATTTGTTTAAACAATTGCGAATTTTTAGTGGTCGCATTGTTGTACTTTTTCATGATTTTTGTTTTTTCTAGTCGGTTTTGCACAAAATCCTACCTATGAAAAAAATTTCGAATCTCCTGCTCATGTAGAAGTGCCTAAACAATAATATCTTCCTATATCCTCATCATCCTCCTCAGTAAGAAACGTCTTTATAGGAGGATACTAATGTTTAGGCACTTCCATATGAGCTGGAGATTCGAAAATTTTTTCTTGGGTACGATTTTGTGCAAAACCGACTAGAAAAAACAAAAAGTTTGAAAAAGTGTAACAATGCGGTCGCTAAAAATTCGCAATTGTTTAAACAAATTTTCAAGGTTTACGTAATTCCGTATGTGCTATGGGGCTGAAATTTTTTTTATATGTAGCATTTGTAAAAAAAAACGAAATAAAGATTATACAAATTTTGATATTTTGATTTGTTTGGCTGTTAAAAATTTCTAAAATTTAAAAAATTAGCCAACTACTTAACTACTACGGGATGAGCTAGGAAGCTGTTTTATTCAAGGTTTTTCCAGAGTGGTGCATTTACACAAATAAAAATTTGAACATCTCCATAATTATATTGTGGCGGCCGTTAAAAATGTTTAAAATTTTAAGAATTAGAAAAATGTTATTTCACTTCTAGAAGTGCTTATACTTTATAATTTGTCAGAAATGTGTAGCATTAGTACCCCATTATGGAAAAAGTATAAAATTCTTAAAATTACAAAGTTTGGGGAATGTTTTAATCCATTATTTCTACATTAGGGAAAAACGAAAATCGCTGCGGAGGTGAAATCTTAAGAATTAAAAGACAATTTGTAATGTTGTATTGTCTCTCTGAAAAATGACTGTTTTTTCAAGGTGAATAATAATTCTCGCAGTATGCAAGCACCAACTACTAGTCATTATATATCGACGACTCTTACAGAGGAGGATATAACATATATATAACATATAACATATAGGAGTATACTAATGTTTAGGCACTTCCAGATGAGCTGGAGATTCGAAATTATTTTCATAGGTAGGATTTTGTGCAAAACCGACTAGAAAAAACGAAAATCTTGAAAAAGTGCAGCAATGCGGCCGCTAAAAATTCGCAATTGTTTAAACAAATTTTCATGGTTTATGTATTTCCGCATGTGCTACGGAGTTGAAATTTTTTTTATAAGTAGAATTCATAAAAAAACGTAATCGGGGTTATACAAATTTCGATGTTTTAATTTGATTGAAAGTTAAAAATTCTTAAAGTTTAAACAAATAGATAAAAATTTAGACATTACGGGATGAGCAATGGAGCTGAAATTTTCAAGTTATGTACAAAGTTGTGAATTAGCAAAAAAAAACATTTCAATTTTACCATACGTGAATTTCGGTTGCCGTTAAAAATTATTTAAATTTAAACAATTAGAAAATATAATTTGACTTCTAGAAGTGCTACAACTTTAAAATTTTGCTAAGTTGTTTAGCATTAGTACCCCATAATGGAGAAAGTGTAACATTTTTAAAATTGCAACATTTGGGGATTGTTTTAAACTATTATTTTTACATTTGGGGAAAAGGAAAATCGCTGCGGAGGTGAAATCTTTAGAATTAAAAGAATATTTGCAATGATGAAATATCTGTCTGCAAAATGAATGTCTTTTCAAGGTGAGATGAAATGCTTGCAGTATGCAAGCACCTTTTACTAGTCTATTATATATCGACGACTCTTACAGAGGAGGATATAACATACTAGTAGTTGGTGCTTGCATACTGCAAGCATTTCATCTCACCTTGAAAAGACATTCATTTTTCAGACAGACATTTCATCATTACAAATATTCTTTTAATTCAAAATATTTCACCTCCGCAGCGATTTCCGTTTTTCCCACATGTAAAAATAATAGATTAAAAAAATCCCCAAATGTTGCAATTTTAAAAATTTTACACTTTCATCGTTATGGGGTACTGATGCTACACATTTTAGCTAAATTTTAAAGTTGTAGCACTTCTAGAAGTAAAATAATATTTTTCTAATTGTTTAAATTTAAATAATTTTTAACGGCCGCCGCAACTCAGATATGGTAAAATTGAAATGTTTATTTGTGGAAATTCACTACTCTGTAAGTAATTTGAAAATTTCAGCTTCCTAGCTCATTTCTTAGTACCTAAACAGCTATCTATTTGTTTAAAATTTAAGAATTTTTAACTGCCAAACAAATTAAAATATCAAAATTTGCATAATCCCTATTTCGTTTTTTAAGAATTCTACTTATAAAAAAATTTCAACTCTGTAGCAAATGCGGAAATACATAGAGCATGAAAATTTGTTTAAACAATTGCGAATTTTTAGCGACCGCATTGCTGCACTTTCTCAAGATTTTCGTTTTTTTAGTCGGTTTTGCACAAAATGCGACCTAATAAAAAAATTTCGAATCTCCAGCACATCTGGAAGTGCCTAAACATTAGTATCCTCCTGTTATATGTTATATATGATTATATATCGACGACTCTTACTGAGGAGGATATAACATACTAGTAGTTCGTGCTTGCATACTGCAAGCATTTCATCTCAACATAAAAAAACATTCATTATTCATATTTCATCATTACACATATATTTTTAATTCTAAATATTTCACCTCCGCAGCGATTTTCGTTTTTCCCACATGTAAAAATAATAGTTTAAACAATCCCCAAATGTTGCAATTTTAAAAATTTGACACATTCTTCATTATGGGGTACTGATGCTACACATTTTAGCCAAATTTTAAAGTTGTAGCACTCCTAGAAGTAAAATAATATTTTTGTAATTGTTAAAAATTAAATAATTTTTAACGGCCGCTGCATATCGTATGTGGTAAAATTGAAATGTTTATTTATGCAAATTCACTACTCTGTAAATAATTTGAAAATTTCAGCTTCCTAGCTCATTTCGTAGTACCTAAACAGTTTTCCAATTGTTTAAACTTTAAGAATTTCTAACTGCCAAACAAATTAAAATATCAAAATGGATAAATTAAAAAGTGTATTCGTTTATATAGTCTAAATTCTTAATAATTTAAACATTTAAGCTCCCTAACTCACCCCATAGTGCCTAAACATTTACCTATTTGTTTAAACTTTAAGAACTTTTAACTGCCAAACAAATTACAATATAAAAACTGTATAAGCCCTATTACGTTTTTTTAGAAATCCTACATATAAAAATAACTTCAGTTCCGCAGCTCCTTCGGATATACATAAACCTTGAAAATTTGTTTAAACAATTGCGAATTTTTAGTGGCCGCATTGTTGCACTTTTTCATGATTTTTGTTTTTTCTAGTCGGTTTTGCACAAAATCCTACCTATGAAAAAAATTTCGAATCTCCTGCTCATGTAGAAGTGCCTAAACAATAGTATCTTCCTATATCCTCATCATCCTCCTCAGTAAGAAACGTCTTTATAGGAGGATACTAATGTTTAGGCACTTCCATTTGAGCTGGAGATTCGAAAATTTTTTCTTGGGTACGATTTTGTGCAAAACCGACTAGAAAAAACAAAAAGTTTGAAAAAGTGTAACAATGCGGTCGCTAAAAATTCGCAATTGTTTAAACAAATTTTCAAGGTTTACGTAATTCCGTATGTGCTATGGGGCTGAAATTTTTTTTATAAGTAGCATTTGTAAAAAAAAACGAAATAAAGATTATACAAATTTTGATATTTTGATTTGTTTGGCTGTTAAAAATTTCTAAAATTTAAACAATTAGCCAACTACTTAACTACTACGGGATGAGCTAGGAAGCTGTTTTATTCAAGGTTTTTCCAGAGTGGTGCATTTACACAAATAAAAATTTGAACATCTCCATAATTATATTGTGGCGGCCGTAAAAAATGTTTAAAATTTTAAGAATTAGAAAAATGTTATTTCACTTCTAGAAGTGCTTATACTTTATAATTTGTCAGAAATGTGTAGCATTAGTACCCCATTATGGAAAAAGTATAAAATTCTTAAAATTACAAAGTTTGGGGAATGTTTTAATCCATAAGTTCTTCATTAGGGAAAAACGAAAATCGCTGCGGAGGTGAAATCTTAAGAATTAAAAGACAATTTGTAATGTTGTATTGTCTCTCTGAAAAATGACTGTTTTTTCAAGGTGAATAATAATTCTCGCAGTATGCAAGCACCAACTACTAGTCATTATATATCGACGACTCTTACAGAGGAGGATATAACATATATATAACATATAACATATAGGAGTATACTAATGTTTAGGCACTTCCAGATGAGCTGGAGATTCGAAATTATTTTCATAGGTAGGATTTTGTGCAAAACCGACTAGAAAAAACGAAAATCTTGAAAAAGTGCAGCAATGCGGCCGCTAAAAATTCGCAATTGTTTAAACAAATTTTCATGGTTTATGTATTTCCGCATGTGCTACGGAGTTGAAATTTTTTTTATAAGTAGAATTCATAAAAAAACGTAATCGGGGTTATACAAATTTCGATGTTTTAATTTGATTGAAAGTTAAAAATTCTTAAAGTTTAAACAAATAGATAAAAATTTAGACATTACGGGATGATCAATGGAGCTGAAATTTTCAATTTATGTACAAAGTTGTGAATTAGCAAAAAAAAACATTTCACTTTTACCATACGTGAATTTCGGTCGCCGTTAAAAATTATTTAAATTTAAACAATTAGAAAATATAATTTGACTTCTAGAAGTGCTACAACTTTAAAATTTTGCTAAGTTGTTTAGCATTAGTACCCCATAATGGAGAAAGTGTAACATTTTTAAAATTGCAACATTTGGGGATTGTTTTAAACTATTATTTTTACATTTGGGGAAAAGGAAAATCGCTGCGGAGGTGAAATCTTTAGAATTAAAAGAATATTTGCAATGATGAAATATCTGTCTGCAAAATGAATGTCTTTTCAAGGTGAGATGAAATGCTTGCAGTATGCAAGCACCTTTTACTAGTCTATTATATATCGACGACTCTTACAGAGGAGGATATAACATACTAGTAGTTGGTGCTTGCATACTGCAAGCATTTCATCTCACCTTGAAAAGACATTCATTTTTCAGACAGACATTTCATCATTACAAATATTCTTTTAATTCAAAATATTTCACCTCCGCAGCGATTTCCGTTTTTCCCACATGTAAAAATAATAGATTAAAAAAATCCCCAAATGTCGCAATTTTAAAAATTCTACACTTTCATCGTTATGGGGTACTGATGCTACACATTTTAGCTAAATTTTAAAGTTGTAGCACTTCTAGAAGTAAAATAATATTTTTCTAATTGTTTAAATTTAAATAATTTTTAACGGCCGCCGCAACTCAGATATGGTAAAATTGAAATGTTTATTTGTGGAAATTCACTACTCTGTAAGTAATTTGAAAATTTCAGCTTCCTAGCTCATTTCTTAGTACCTAAACAGCTATCTATTTGTTTAAAATTTAAGAATTTTTAACTGCCAAACAAATTAAAATATCAAAATTTGTATAATCCCTATTTCGTTTTTTAAGAATTCTACTTATAAAAAAATTTCAACTCTGTAGCAAATGCGGAAATACATAAAGCATGAAAATTTGTTTAAACAATTGCGAATTTTTAGCGACCGCATTGCTGCACTTTCTCAAGATTTTCGTTTTTTTTAGTCGGTTTTGCACAAAATGCGACCTAATAAAAAAATTTCGAATCTCCAGCACATCTGGAAGTGCCTAAACATTAGTATCCTCCTGTTATATGTTATATATGATTATATATCGACGACTCTTACTGAGGAGGATATAACATACTAGTAGTTGGTGCTTGCATACTGCAAGCATTTCATCTCAACATAAAAAAACATTCATTATTCATATTTCATCATTACACATATATTTTTAATTCTAAATATTTCACCTCCGCAGCGATTTTCGTTTTTCCCACATGTAAAAATAATAGTTTAAACAATCCCCAAATGTTGCAATTTTAAAAATTTGACACATTCTTCATTATGGGGTACTGATGCTACACATTTTAGCCAAATTTTAAAGTTGTAGCACTCCTAGAAGTAAAATAATATTTTTGTAATTGTTTAAATTTAAATAATTTTTAACGGCCGATGCATATCGTATGTGGTAAAATTGAAATGTTTATTTATGCAAATTTACTACTCTGTAAATAATTTGAAAATTTCAGCTTCCTAGCTCATCCCGTAGTACCTAAACAGTTTTCCAATTGTTTAAACTTTAAGAATTTCTAACTGCCAAACAAATTTAAATATCAAAATGGATAAATTAAAAAGTGTATTCGTTTATATAGTCTAAATTCTTAATAATTTAAACATTTAAGCTCCCTAACTCACCCCATAGTGCCTAAACATTTACCTATTTGTTTAAACTTTAAGAACTTTTAACTGCCAAACAAATTACAATATAAAAACTGTATAAGCCCTATTACGTTTTTTTAGAAATCCTACATATAAAAATAACTTCAGTTCCGCAGCTCCTTCGGATATACATAAACCTTGAAAATTTGTTTAAACAATTGCGAATTTTTAGTGGTCGCATTGTTGCACTTTTTCATGATTTTTGTTTTTTCTAGTCGGTTTTGCACAAAATCCTACCTATGAAAAAAATTTCGAATCTCCTGCTCATGTAGAAGTGCCTAAACAATAATATCTTCCTATATCCTCATCATCCTCCTCAGTAAGAAACGTCTTTATAGGAGGATACTAATGTTTAGGCACTTCCATATGAGCTGGAGATTCGAAAATTTTTTCTTGGGTACGATTTTGTGCAAAACCGACTAGAAAAAACAAAAAGTTTGAAAAAGTGTAACAATGCGGTCGCTAAAAATTCGCAATTGTTTAAACAAATTTTCAAGGTTTACGTAATTCCGTATGTGCTATGGGGCTGAAATTTTTTTTATATGTAGCATTTGTAAAAAAAAACGAAATAAATATTATACAAATTTTGATATTTTGATTTGTTTGGCTGTTAAAAATTTCTAAAATTTAAACAATTAGCCAACTACTTAACTACTACGGGATGAGCTAGGAAGCTGTTTTATTCAAGGTTTTTCCAGAGTGGTGCATTTACACAAATAAAAATTTGAACATCTCCATAATTATATTGTGGCGGCCGTTAAAAATGTTTAAAATTTTAAGAATTAGAAAAATGTTATTTCACTTCTAGAAGTGCTTATACTTTATAATTTGTCAGAAATGTGTAGCATTAGTACCCCATTATGGAAAAAGTATAAAATTCTTAAAATTACAAAGTTTGGGGAATGTTTTAATCCATTATTTCTACATTAGGGAAAAACGAAAATCGCTGCGGAGGTGAAATCTTAAGAATTAAAAAACAATTTGTAATGTTGTATTGTCTCTCTGAAAAATGACTGTTTTTTCAAGGTGAATAATAATTCTCGCAGTATGCAAGCACCAACTACTAGTCATTATATATCGACGACTCTTACAGAGGAGGATATAACATATATATAACATATAACATATAGGAGTATACTAATGTTTAGGCACTTCCAGATGAGCTGGAGATTCGAAATTATTTTCATAGGTAGGATTTTGTGCAAAACCGACTAGAAAAAACGAAAATCTTGAAAAAGTGCAGCAATGCGGCCGCTAAAAATTCGCAATTGTTTAAACAAATTTTCATGGTTTATGTATTTCCGCATGTGCTACGGAGTTGAAATTTTTTTTATAAGTAGAATTCATAAAAAAACGTAATCGGGGTTATACAAATTTCGATGTTTTAATTTGATTGAAAATTAAAAATTCTTAAAGTTTAAACAAATAGATAAAAATTTAGACATTACGGGATGAGCAATGGAGCTGAAATTTTCAAGTTATGTACAAAGTTGTGAATTAGCAAAAAAAAACATTTCAATTTTACCATACGTGAATTTCGGTTGCCGTTAAAAATTATTTAAATTTAAACAATTAGAAAATATAATTTGACTTCTAGAAGTGCTACAACTTTAAAATTTTGCTAAGTTGTTTAGCATTAGTACCCCATAATGGAGAAAGTGTAACATTTTTAAAATTGCAACATTTGGGGATTGTTTTAAACTATTATTTTTACATTTGGGGAAAAGGAAAATCGCTGCGGAGGTGAAATCTTTAGAATTAAAAGAATATTTGCAATGATGAAATATCTGTCTGCAAAATGAATGTCTTTTCAAGGTGAGATGAAATGCTTGCAGTATGCAAGCACCTTTTACTAGTCTATTATATATCGACGACTCTTACAGAGGAGGATATAACATACTAGTAGTTGGTGCTTGCATACTGCAAGCATTTCATCTCACCTTGAAAAGACATTCATTTTTCAGACAGACATTTCATCATTACAAATATTCTTTTAATTCAAAATATTTCACCTCCGCAGCGATTTCCGTTTTTCCCACATGTAAAAATAATAGATTAAAAAAATCCCCAAATGTTGCAATTTTAAAAATTTTACACTTTCATCGTTATGGGGTACTGATGCTACACATTTTAGCTAAATTTTAAAGTTGTAGCACTTCTAGAAGTAAAATAATATTTTTCTAATTGTTTAAATTTAAATAATTTTTAACGGCCGCCGCAACTCAGATATGGTAAAATTGAAATGTTTATTTGTGGAAATTCACTACTCTGTAAGTAATTTGAAAATTTCAGCTTCCTAGCTCATTTCTTAGTACCTAAACAGCTATCTATTTGTTTAAAATTTAAGAATTTTTAACTGCCAAACAAATTAAAATATCAAAATTTGCATAATCCCTATTTCGTTTTTTAAGAATTCTACTTATAAAAAAATTTCAACTCTGTAGCAAATGCGGAAATACATAGAGCATGAAAATTTGTTTAAACAATTGCGAATTTTTAGCGACCGCATTGCTGCACTTTCTCAAGATTTTCGTTTTTTTAGTCGGTTTTGCACAAAATGCGACCTAATAAAAAAATTTCGAATCTCCAGCACATCTGGAAGTGCCTAAACATTAGTATCCTCCTGTTATATGTTATATATGATTATATATCGACGACTCTTACTGAGGAGGATATAACATACTAGTAGTTCGTGCTTGCATACTGCAAGCATTTCATCTCAACATAAAAAAACATTCATTATTCATATTTCATCATTACACATATATTTTTAATTCTAAATATTTCACCTCCGCAGCGATTTTCGTTTTTCCCACATGTAAAAATAATAGTTTAAACAATCCCCAAATGTTGCAATTTTAAAAATTTGACACATTCTTCATTATGGGGTACTGATGCTACACATTTTAGCCAAATTTTAAAGTTGTAGCACTCCTAGAAGTAAAATAATATTTTTGTAATTGTTAAAAATTAAATAATTTTTAACGGCCGCTGCATATCGTATGTGGTAAAATTGAAATGTTTATTTATGCAAATTCACTACTCTGTAAATAATTTGAAAATTTCAGCTTCCTAGCTCATTTCGTAGTACCTAAACAGTTTTCCAATTATTTAAACTTTAAGAATTTCTAACTGCCAAACAAATTAAAATATCAAAATGGATAAATTAAAAAGTGTATTCGTTTATATAGTCTAAATTCTTAATAATTTAAACATTTAAGCTCCCTAACTCACCCCATAGTGCCTAAACATTTACCTATTTGTTTAAACTTTAAGAACTTTTAACTGCCAAACAAATTACAATATCAAAACTTTATAAGCCCTATTACGTTTTTTTAGAAATCCTACATATAAAAATAACTTCAGTTCCGCAGCTCCTTCGGATATACATAAACCTTGAAAATTTGTTTAAACAATT
The DNA here is from genome assembly GCA_028673005.1 of Tanypteryx hageni. Taxonomy (NCBI): domain Eukaryota; kingdom Metazoa; phylum Arthropoda; class Insecta; order Odonata; family Petaluridae; genus Tanypteryx; species Tanypteryx hageni. The sequence goes on along the minus strand of CM054120.1, from coordinate 183,675,587 downwards.
TCGAATTTTTAGTGGCCGCATTGTTGCACTTTTTCATGATTTTTGTTTTTTCTAGTCGGTTATGCACAAAATCCTACCTATGAAAAAAATTTCGAATCTCCTGCTCATGTAGAAGTGCCTAAACAATAGTATCTTCCTATATCCTCATCATCCTCCTCAGTAAGAAACGTCTTTATAGGAGGATACTAATGTTTAGGCACTTCCATATGAGCTGGAGATTCGAAAATTTTTTCTTGGGTACGATTTTGTGCAAAACCGACTAGAAAAAACAAAAAGTTTGAAAAAGTGTAACAATGCGGTCGCTAAAAATTCGCAATTGTTTAAACAAATTTTCAAGGTTTACGTAATTCCGTATGTGCTATGGGGCTGAAATTTTTTTTATAAGTAGCATTTGTAAAAAAAAACGAAATAAAGATTATACAAATTTTGATATTTTGATTTGTTTGGCTGTTAAAAATTTCTAAAATTTAAACAATTAGCCAACTACTTAACTACTACGGGATGAGCTAGGAAGCTGTTTTATTCAAGGTTTTTCCAGAGTGGTGCATTTACACAAATAAAAATTTGAACATCTCCATAATTATATTGTGGCGGCCGTTAAAAATGTTTAAAATTTTAAGAATTAGAAAAATGTTATTTCACTTCTAGAAGTGCTTATACTTTATAATTTGTCAGAAATGTGTAGCATTAGTACCCCATTATGGAAAAAGTATAAAATTCTTAAAATTACAAAGTTTGGGGAATGTTTTAATCCATTATTTCTACATTAGGGAAAAACGAAAATCGCTGAAGAGGTGAAATCTTAAGAATTAAAAGACAATTTGTAATGTTGTATTGTCTCTCTGAAAAATGACTGTTTTTTCAAGGTGAATAATAATTCTCGCAGTATGCAAGCACCAACTACTAGTCATTATATATCGACGACTCTTACAGAGGAGGATATAACATATATATAACATATAACATATAGGAGTATACTAATGTTTAGGCACTTCCAGATGAGCTGGAGATTCGAAATTATTTTCATAGGTAGGATTTTGTGCAAAACCGACTAGAAAAAACGAAAATCTTGAAAAAGTGCAGCAATGCTGCCGCTAAAAATTCGCAATTGTTTAAACAAATTTTCATGGTTTATGTATTTCTGCTTGTGCTACGGAGTTGAAATTTTTTTTATAAGTAGAATTCATAAAAAAACGTAATCGGGGTTATACAAATTTCGATGTTTTAATTTGATTGAAACTTAAAAATTCTTAAAGTTTAAACAAATAGATAAAAATTTAGACATTACGGGATGAGCAATGGAGCTGAAATTTTCAAGTTATGTACAAAGTTGTGAATTAGCAAAAAAAACATTTCAATTTTACCATACGTGAATTTCGGTTGCCGTTAAAAATTATTTAAATTTAAACAATTAGAAAATATAATTTGACTTCTAGAAGTGCTACAACTTTAAAATTTTGCTAAGTTGTTTAGCATTAGTACCCCATAATGGAGAAAGTGTAACATTTTTAAAATTGCAACATTTGGGGATTGTTTTAAACTATTATTTTTACATTTGGGGAAAAGGAAAATCGCTGCGGAGGTGAAATCTTTAGAATTAAAAGAATATTTGCAATGATGAAATATCTGTCTGCAAAATGAATGTCTTTTCAAGGTGAGATGAAATGCTTGCAGTATGCAAGCACCTTTTACTAGTCTATTATATATCGACGACTCTTACAGAGGAGGATATAACATACTAGTAGTTGGTGCTTGCATACTGCAAGCATTTCATCTCACCTTGAAAAGACATTCATTTTTCAGACAGACATTTCATCATTACAAATATTCTTTTAATTCAAAATATTTCACCTCCGCAGCGATTTCCGTTTTTACCACATGTAAAAATAATAGATTAAAAAAATCCCCAAATGTTGCAATTTTAAAAATTTTACACTTTCATCGTTATGGGGTACTGATGCTACACATTTTAGCTAAATTTTAAAGTTGTAGCACTTCTAGAAGTAAAATAATATTTTTCTAATTGTTTAAATTTAAATAATTTTTAACGGCCGCCGCAACTCAGATATGGTAAAATTGAAATGTTTATTTGTGGAAATTCACTACTCTGTAAGTAATTTGAGAATTTCAGCTTCCTAGCTCATTTCTTAGTACCTAAACAGCTATCTATTTGTTTAAAATTTAAGAATTTTTAACTGCCAAACAAATTAAAATATCAAAATTTGTATAATCCCTATTTCGTTTTTTAAGAATTCTACTTATAAAAAAAATTTCAACTCTGTAGCAAATGCGGAAATACATAAAGCATGAAAATTAGTTTAAACAATTGCGAATTTTTAGCGACCGCATTGCTGCACTTTCTCAAGATTTTCGTTTTTTTTAGTTGGTTTTGCACAAAATGCGACCTAATAAAAAAATTTCGAATCTCCAGCACATCTGGAAGTGCCTAAACATTAGTATCCTCCTGTTATGTGTTATATATGATTATATATCGACGACTCTTACTGAGGACGATATAACATACTAGTAGTTGGTGCTTGCATACTGCAAGCATTTCATCTCAACATAAAAAAACAAATCAGTATTCATATTTCATCATTACACATATATTTTTAATTCTAAATATTTCACCTCCGCAGCGATTTTCGTTTTTCCCACATGTAAAAATAATAGTTTAAACAATCCCCAAATGTTGCAATTTTAAAAATTTGACACATTCTTCATTATGGGGTACTGTTGCTACACATTTTAGCCAAATTTTAAAGTTGTAGCACTCCTAGAAGTAAAATAATATTTTTGTAATTGTTAAAAATTAAATAATTTTTAACGGCCGCTGCATATCGTATGTGGTAAAATTGAAATGTTTATTTATGCAAATTCACTACTCTGTAAATAATTTGAAAATTTCAGCTTCCTAGCTCATTTCGTAGTACCTAAACAGTTTTCCAATTGTTTAAACTTTAAGAATTTCTAACTGCCAAACAAATTAAAATATCAAAATGGATAAATTAAAAAGTGTATTCGTTTATATAGTCTAAATTCTTAATAATTTAAACATTTAAGCTCCCTAACTCACCCCATAGTGCCTAAACATTTACCTATTTGTTTAAACTTTAAGAACTTTTAACTGCCAAACAAATTACAATATCAAAGCTGTATAAGCCCTATTACGTTTTTTTAGAAATCCTACATATAAAAATAACTTCAGTTCCGCAGCTCCTTCGGATATACATAAACCTTGAAAATTTGTTTAAACAATTGCGAATTTTTAGTGGCCGCATTGTTGCACTTTTTCATGATTTTTGTTTTTTCTAGTCGGTTTTGCACAAAATCCTACCTATGAAAAAAATTTCGAATCTCCTGCTCATGTAGAAGTGCCTAAACAATAGTATCTTCCTATATCCTCATCATCCTCCTCAGTAAGAAACGTCTTTATAGGAGGATACTAATGTTTAGGCACTTCCATATGAGCTGGAGATTCGAAAATTTTTTCTTGGGTACGATTTTGTGCAAAACCGACTAGAAAAAACAAAAAGTTTGAAAAAGTGTAACAATGCGGTCGCTAAAAATTCGCAATTGTTTAAACAAATTTTCAAGGTTTACGTAATTCCGTATGTGCTATGGGGCTGAAATTTTTTTTATAAGTAGCATTTGTAAAAAAAAATGAAATAAAGATTATACAAATTTTGATATTTTGATTTGTTTGGCTGTTAAAAATTTCTAAAATTTAAACAATTAGCCAACTACTTAACTACTACGGGATGAGCTAGGAAGCTGTTTTATTCAAGGTTTTTCCAGAGTAGTGCATTTACACAAATAAAAATTTGAACATCTCCATAATTATATTGTGGCGGCCGTTAAAAATGTTTAAAATTTTAAGAATTAGAAAAATGTTATTTCACTTCTAGAAGTGCTTATACTTTATAATTTGTCAGAAATGTGTAGCATTAGTACCCCATTATGGAAAAAGTATAAAATTCTTAAAATTACAAAGTTTGGGGAATTTTTTAATCCATAATTTCTTCATTAGGGAAAAACGAAAATCGCTGCGGAGGTGAAATCTTAAGAATTAAAAGACAATTTGTAATGTTGTATTGTCTCTCTGAAAAATGACTGTTTTTTCAAGGTGAATAATAATTCTCGCAGTATGCAAGCACCAACTACTAGTCATTATATATCGACGACTCTTACAGAGGAGGATATAAGATATATATAACATATAACATATAGGAGTATACTAATGTTTAGGCACTTCCAGATGAGCTGGAGATTCGAAATTATTTTCATAGGTAGGATTTTGTGCAAAACCGACTAGAAAAAACGAAAATCTTGAAAAAGTGCAGCAATGCGGCCGCTAAAAATTCGCAATTGTTTAAACAAATTTTCATGGTTTATGTATTTCCGCATGTGCTACGGAGTTGAAATTTTTTTTATAAGTAGAATTCATAAAAAAACGTAATCGGGGTTATACAAATTTCGATGTTTTAATTTGATTGAAAGTTAAAAATTCTTAAACTTTAAACAAATAGATAAAAATTTAGACATTACGGGATGAGCAATGGAGCTGAAATTTTCAAGTTATGTACAAAGTTGTGAATTAGCAAAAAAAACATTTCAATTTTACCATGCGTGAATTTCGGTTGCCGTTAAAAATTATTTAAATTTAAACAATTAGAAAATATAATTTGACTTCTAGAAGTGCTACAACTTTAAAATTTTGCTAAGTTGTTTAGCATTAGTACCCCATAATGGAGAAAGTGTAACATTTTTAAAATTGCAACATTTGGGGATTGTTTTAAACTATTATTTTTACATTTGGGGAAAAGGAAAATCGCTGCGGAGGTGAAATCTTTAGAATTAAAATAATATTTGCAATGATGAAATATCTGTCTGCAAAATGAATGTCTTTTCAAGGTGAGATGAAATGCTTGCAGTATGCAAGCACCTTTTACTAGTCTGTTATATATCGACGACTCTAACAGAGGAGGATATAACATACTAGTAGTTGGTGCTTGCATACTGCAAGCATTTCATCTCACCTTGAAAAGACATTCATTTTTCAGACAGACATTTCATCATTACAAATATTCTTTTAATTCAAAATATTTCACCTCCGCAGCGATTTCCGTTTTTCCCACATGTTAAAATAATAGATTAAAAAAATCCCCAAATGTTGCAATTTTAAAAATTTTACACTTTCATCGTTATGGGGTACTGATGATACACATTTTAGCTAAATTTTAAAGTTGTAGCACTTCTAGAAGTAAAATAATATTTTTCTAATTGTTTAAATTTAAATAATTTTTAACGGCCGCCGCAACTCAGATATGGTAAAATTGAAATGTTTATTTGTGGAAATTCACTACTCGGTAAGTAATTTGAAAATTTCAGCTTCCTAGCTCATTTCTTAGTACCTAAACAGCTATCTATTTGTTTAAAATTTAAGAATTTTTAACTGCCAAACAAATTAAAATATCAAAATTTGCATAATCCCTATTTCGTTTTTTAAGAATTCTACTTATACAAAAATTTCAACTCTGTAGCAAATGCGGAAATACATAAAGCATGAAAATTTGTTTAAACAATTGCGAATTTTTAGCGACCGCATTGCTGCACTTTCTCAAGATTTTCGTTTTTTTTAGTCGGTTTTGCACAAAATGCGACCTAATAAAAAAATTTCGAATCTCCAGCACATCTGGAAGTGCCTAAACATTAGTATCCTCCTGTTATATGTTATATATGATTATATATCGACGACTCTTACTGAGGAGGATATAACATACTAGTAGTTCGTGCTTGCATACTGCAAGCATTTCATCTCAACATAAAAAAACATTCATTATTCATATTTCATCATTACACATATATTTTTAATTCTAAATATTTCACCTCCGCAGCGATTTTCGTTTTTCCCACATGTAAAAATAATAGTTTAAACAATCCCCAAATGTTGCAATTTTAAAAATTTGACACATTCTTCATTATGGGGTACTGATGCTACACATTTTAGCCAAATTTTAAAGTTGTAGCACTCCTAGAAGTAAAATAATTTTTTTGTAATTGTTTAAATTTAAATAATTTTTAACGGCCGATGCATATCGTATGTGGTAAAATTGAAATGTTTATTTATGCAAATTTACTACTCTGTAAATAATTTGAAAATTTCAGCTTCCTAGCTCATCCCGTAGTACCTAAACAGTTTTCCAATTGTTTAAACTTTAAGAATTTCTAACTGCCAAACAAATTAAAATATCAAAATGGATAAATTAAAAAGTGTATTCGTTTATATAGTCTAAATTCTTAATAATTTAAACATTTAAGCTCCCTAACTCACCCCATAGTGCCTAAACATTTACCTATTTGTTTAAACTTTAAGAACTTTTAACTGCCAAACAAATTACAATATCAAAACTGTATAAGCCCTATTACGTTTTTTTAGAAATCCTACATATAAAAATAACTTCAGTTCCGCAGCTCCTTCGGATATACATAAACCTTGAAAATTTGTTTAAACAATTGCGAATTTTTAGTGGCCGCATTGTTGCACTTTTTCATGATTTTTGTTTTTTCTAGTCGGTTTTGCACAAAATCCTACCTATGAAAAAAATTTCGAATCTCCTGCTCATGTAGAAGTGCCTAAACAATAGTATCTTCCTATATCCTCATCATCCTCCTCAGTAAGAAACGTCTTTATAGGAGGATACTAATGTTTAGGCACTTCCATATGAGCTGGAGATTCGAAAATTTTTTCTTGGGTACGATGTTGTGCAAAACCGACTAGAAAAAACAAAAAGTTTGAAAAAGTGTAACAATGCGGTCGCTAAAAATTCGCAATTGTTTAAACAAATTTTCAAGGTTTACGTAATTCCGTATGTGCTATGGGGCTGAAATTTTTTTTATATGTAGCATTTGTAAAAAAAAACGAAATAAAGATTATACAAATTTTGATATTTTGATTTGTTTTGCTGTTAAAAATTTCTAAATTTTAAACAATTAGCCAACTACTTAACTACTACGGGATGAGCTAGGAAGCTGTTTTATTCAAGGTTTTTCCAGAGTAGTGCATTTACACAAATAAAAATTTGAACATCTCCATAATTATATTGTGGCGGCCGTTAAAAATGTTTAAAATTTTAAGAATTAGAAAAATGTTATTTCACTTCTAGAAGTGCTTATACTTTATAATTTGTCAGAAATGTGTAGCATTAGTACCCCATTATGGAAAAAGTATAAAATTCTTAAAATTACAAAGTTTGGGGAATGTTTTAATCCATTATTTCTACATTAGGGAAAAACGAAAATCGCTGCGGAGGTGAAATCTTAAGAATTAAAAGACAATTTGTAATGTTGTATTGTCTCTCTGAAAAATGACTGTTTTTTCAAGGTGAATAATAATTCTCGCAGTATGCAAGCACCAACTACTAGTCATTATATATCGACGACTCTTACAGAGGAGGATATAACATATATATAACATATAACATATAGGAGTATACTAATGTTTAGGCACTTCCAGATGAGCTGGAGATTCGAAATTATTTTCATAGGTAGGATTTTGTGCAAAACCGACTAGAAAAAACGAAAATCTTGAAAAAGTGCAGCAATGCGGCCGCTAAAAATTCGCAATTGTTTAAACAAATTTTCATGGTTTATGTATTTCCGCATGTGCTACGGAGTTGAAATTTTTTTTATAAGTAGAATTCATAAAAAAACGTAATCGGGGTTATACAAATTTCGATGTTTTAATTTGATTGAAAATTAAAAATTCTTAAAGTTTAAACAAATAGATAAAAATTTAGACATTACGGGATGAGCAATGGAGCTGAAATTTTCAAGTTATGTACAAAGTTGTGAATTAGCAAAAAAAAACATTTCAATTTTACCATACGTGAATTTCGGTTGCCGTTAAAAATTATTTAAATTTAAACAATTAGAAAATATAATTTGACTTCTAGAAGTGCTACAACTTTAAAATTTTGCTAAGTTGTTTAGCATTAGTACCCCATAATGGAGAAAGTGTAACATTTTTAAAATTGCAACATTTGGGGATTGTTTTAAACTATTATTTTTACATTTGGGGAAAAGGAAAATCGCTGCGGAGGTGAAATCTTTAGAATTAAAAGAATATTTGCAATGATGAAATATCTGTCTGCAAAATGAATGTCTTTTCAAGGTGAGATGAAATGCTTGGAGTATGCAAGCACCTTTTACTAGTCTATTATATATCGACGACTCTTACAGAGGAGGATATAACATACTAGTAGTTGGTGCTTGCATACTGCAAGCATTTCATCTCACCTTGAAAAGACATTCATTTTTCAGACAGACATTTCATCATTACAAATATTCTTTTAATTCAAAATATTTCACCTCCGCAGCGATTTCCGTTTTTCCCACATGTAAAAATAATAGATTAAAAAAATCCCCAAATGTTGCAATTTTAAAAATTTTACACTTTCATCGTTATGGGGTACTGATGATACACATTTTAGCTAAATTTTAAAGTTGTAGCACTTCTAGAAGTAAAATAATATTTTTCTAATTGTTTAAATTTAAATAATTTTTAACGGCCGCCGCAACTCAGATATGGTAAAATTGAAATGTTTATTTGTGGAAATTCACTACTCGGTAAGTAATTTGAAAATTTCAGCTTCCTAGCTCATTTCTTAGTACCTAAACAGCTATCTATTTGTTTAAAATTTAAGAATTTTTAACTGCCAAACAAATTAAAATATCAAAATTTGCATAATCCCTATTTCGTTTTTTAAGAATTCTACTTATACAAAAATTTCAACTCTGTAGCAAATGCGGAAATACATAAAGCATGAAAATTTGTTTAAACAATTGCGAATTTTTAGCGACCGCATTGCTGCACTTTCTCAAGATTTTCGTTTTTTTTAGTCGGTTTTGCACAAAATGCGACCTAATAAAAAAATTTCGAATCTCCAGCACATCTGGAAGTGCCTAAACATTAGTATCCTCCTGTTATATGTTATATATGATTATATATCGACGACTCTTACTGAGGAGGATATAACATACTAGTAGTTCGTGCTTGCATACTGCAAGCATTTCATCTCAACATAAAAAAACATTCATTATTCATATTTCATCATTACACATATATTTTTAATTCTAAATATTTCACCTCCGCAGCGATTTTCGTTTTTCCCACATGTAAAAATAATAGTTTAAACAATCCCCAAATGTTGCAATTTTAAAAATTTGACACATTCTTCATTATGGGGTACTGATGCTACACATTTTAGCCAAATTTTAAAGTTGTAGCACTCCTAGAAGTAAAATAATTTTTTTGTAATTGTTTAAATTTAAATAATTTTTAACGGCCGATGCATATCGTATGTGGTAAAATTGAAATGTTTATTTATGCAAATTTACTACTCTGTAAATAATTTGAAAATTTCAGCTTCCTAGCTCATCCCGTAGTACCTAAACAGTTTTCCAATTGTTTAAACTTTAAGAATTTCTAACTGCCAAACAAATTAAAATATCAAAATGGATAAATTAAAAAGTGTATTCGTTTATATAGTCTAAATTCTTAATAATTTAAACATTTAAGCTCCCTAACTCACCCCATAGTGCCTAAACATTTACCTATTTGTTTAAACTTTAAGAACTTTTAACTGCCAAACAAATTACAATATCAAAACTGTATAAGCCCTATTACGTTTTTTTAGAAATCCTACATATAAAAATAACTTCAGTTCCGCAGCTCCTTCGGATATACATAAACCTTGAAAATTTGTTTAAACAATTGCGAATTTTTAGTGGCCGCATTGTTGCACTTTTTCATGATTTTTGTTTTTTCTAGTCGGTTTTGCACAAAATCCTACCTATGAAAAAAATTTCGAATCTCCTGCTCATGTAGAAGTGCCTAAACAATAGTATCTTCCTATATCCTCATCATCCTCCTCAGTAAGAAACGTCTTTATAGGAGGATACTAATGTTTAGGCACTTCCATATGAGCTGGAGATTCGAAAATTTTTTCTTGGGTACGATGTTGTGCAAAACCGACTAGAAAAAACAAAAAGTTTGAAAAAGTGTAACAATGCGGTCGCTAAAAATTCGCAATTGTTTAAACAAATTTTCAAGGTTTACGTAATTCCGTATGTGCTATGGGGCTGAAAGTTTTTTTATAAGTAGCATTTGTAAAAAAAAACGAAATAAAGATTATACAAATTTTGATATTTTGATTTGTTTTGCTGTTAAAAATTTCTAAAATTTAAACAATTAGCCAACTACTTAACTACTACGGGATGAGCTAGGAAGCTGTTTTATTCAAGGTTTTTCCAGAGTAGTGCATTTACACAAATAAAAATTTGAACATCTCCATAATTATATTGTGGCGGCCGTTAAAAATGTTTAAAATTTTAAGAATTAGAAAAATGTTATTTCACTTCTAGAAGTGCTTATACTTTATAATTTGTCAGAAATGTGTAGCATTAGTACCCCATTATGGAAAAAGTATAAAATTCTTAAAATTACAAAGTTTGGGGAATGTTTTAATCCATTATTTCTACATTAGGGAAAAACGAAAATCGCTGCGGAGGTGAAATCTTAAGAATTAAAAGACAATTTGTAATGTTGTATTGTCTCTCTGAAAAATGACTGTTTTTTCAAGGTGAATAATAATTCTCGCAGTATGCAAGCACCAACTACTAGTCATTATATATCGACGACTCTTACAGAGGAGGATATAACATATATATAACATATAACATATAGGAGTATACTAATGTTTAGGCACTTCCAGATGAGCTGGAGATTCGAAATTATTTTCATAGGTAGGATTTTGTGCAAAACCGACTAGAAAAAACGAAAATCTTGAAAAAGTGCAGCAATGCGGCCGCTAAAAATTCGCAATTGTTTAAACAAATTTTCATGGTTTATGTATTTCCGCATGTGCTACGGAGTTGAAATTTTTTTTATAAGTAGAATTCATAAAAAAACGTAATCGGGGTTATACAAATTTCGATGTTTTAATTTGATTGAAAATTAAAAATTCTTAAAGTTTAAACAAATAGATAAAAATTTAGACATTACGGGATGAGCAATGGAGCTGAAATTTTCAAGTTATGTACAAAGTTGTGAATTAGCAAAAAAAAACATTTCAATTTTACCATACGTGAATTTCGGTTGCCGTTAAAAATTATTTAAATTTAAACAATTAGAAAATATAATTTGACTTCTAGAAGTGCTACAACTTTAAAATTTTGCTAAGTTGTTTAGCATTAGTACCCCATAATGGAGAAAGTGTAACATTTTTAAAATTGCAACATTTGGGGATTGTTTTAAACTATTATTTTTACATTTGGGGAAAAGGAAAATCGCTGCGGAGGTGAAATCTTTAGAATTAAAAGAATATTTGCAATGATGAAATATCTGTCTGCAAAATGAATGTCTTTTCAAGGTGAGATGAAATGCTTGGAGTATGCAAGCACCTTTTACTAGTCTATTATATATCGACGACTCTTACAGAGGAGGATATAACATACTAGTAGTTGGTGCTTGCATACTGCAAGCATTTCATCTCACCTTGAAAAGACATTCATTTTTCAGACAGACATTTCATCATTACAAATATTCTTTTAATTCAAAATATTTCACCTCCGCAGCGATTTCCGTTTTTCCCACATGTAAAAATAATAGATTAAAAAAATCCCCAAATGTTGCAATTTTAAAAATTTTACACTTTCATCGTTATGGGGTACTGATGATACACATTTTAGCTAAATTTTAAAGTTGTAGCACTTCTAGAAGTAAAATAATATTTTTCTAATTGTTTAAATTTAAATAATTTTTAACGGCCGCCGCAACTCAGATATGGTAAAATTGAAATGTTTATTTGTGGAAATTCACTACTCGGTAAGTAATTTGAAAATTTCAGCTTCCTAGCTCATTTCTTAGTACCTAAACAGCTATCTATTTGTTTAAAATTTAAGAATTTTTAACTGCCAAACAAATTAAAATATCAAAATTTGCATAATCCCTATTTCGTTTTTTAAGAATTCTACTTATACAAAAATTTCAACTCTGTAGCAAATGCGGAAATACATAAAGCATGAAAATTTGTTTAAACAATTGCGAATTTTTAGCGACCGCATTGCTGCACTTTCTCAAGATTTTCGTTTTTTTTTAGTCGGTTTTGCACAAAATGCGACCTAATAAAAAAATTTCGAATCTCCAGCACATCTGGAAGTGCCTAAACATTAGTATCCTCCTGTTATATGTTATATATGATTATATATCGACGACTCTTACTGAGGAGGATATAACATACTAGTAGTTCGTGCTTGCATACTGCAAGCATTTCATCTCAACATAAAAAAACATTCATTATTCATATTTCATCATTACACATATATTTTTAATTCTAAATATTTCACCTCCGCAGCGATTTTCGTTTTTCCCACATGTAAAAATAATAGTTTAAACAATCCCCAAATGTTGCAATTTTAAAAATTTGACACATTCTTCATTATGGGGTACTGATGCTACACATTTTAGCCAAATTTTAAAGTTGTAGCACTCCTAGAAGTAAAATAATTTTTTTGTAATTGTTTAAATTTAAATAATTTTTAACGGCCGATGCATATCGTATGTGGTAAAATTGAAATGTTTATTTATGCAAATTTACTACTCTGTAAATAATTTGAAAATTTCAGCTTCCTAGCTCATCCCGTAGTACCTAAACAGTTTTCCAATTGTTTAAACTTTAAGAATTTCTAACTGCCAAACAAATTAAAATATCAAAATGGATAAATTAAAAAGTGTATTCGTTTATATAGTCTAAATTCTTAATAATTTAAACATTTAAGCTCCCTAACTCACCCCATAGTGCCTAAACATTTACCTATTTGTTTAAACTTTAAGAACTTTTAACTGCCAAACAAATTACAATATCAAAACTGTATAAGCCCTATTACGTTTTTTTAGAAATCCTACATATAAAAATAACTTCAGTTCCGCAGCTCCTTCGGATATACATAAACCTTGAAAATTTGTTTAAACAATTGCGAATTTTTAGTGGCCGCATTGTTGCACTTTTTCATGATTTTTGTTTTTTCTAGTCGGTTTTGCACAAAATCCTACCTATGAAAAAAATTTCGAATCTCCTGCTCATGTAGAAGTGCCTAAACAATAGTATCTTCCTATATCCTCATCATCCTCCTCAGTAAGAAACGTCTTTATAGGAGGATACTAATGTTTAGGCACTTCCATATGAGCTGGAGATTCGAAAATTTTTTCTTGGGTACGATGTTGTGCAAAACCGACTAGAAAAAACAAAAAGTTTGAAAAAGTGTAACAATGCGGTCGCTAAAAATTCGCAATTGTTTAAACAAATTTTCAAGGTTTACGTAATTCCGTATGTGCTATGGGGCTGAAAGTTTTTTTATAAGTAGCATTTGTAAAAAAAAACGAAATAAAGATTATACAAATTTTGATATTTTGATTTGTTTTGCTGTTAAAAATTTCTAAAATTTAAACAATTAGCCAACTACTTAACTACTACGGGATGAGCTAGGAAGCTGTTTTATTCAAGGTTTTTCCAGAGTAGTGCATTTACACAAATAAAAATTTGAACATCTCCATAATTATATTGTGGCGGCCGTTAAAAATGTTTAAAATTTTAAGAATTAGAAAAATGTTATTTCACTTCTAGAAGTGCTTATACTTTATAATTTGTCAGAAATGTGTAGCATTAGTACCCCATTATGGAAAAAGTATAAAATTCTTAAAATTACAAAGTTTGGGGAATGTTTTAATCCATTATTTCTACATTAGGGAAAAACGAAAATCGCTGCGGAGGTGAAATCTTAAGAATTAAAAGACAATTTGTAATGTTGTATTGTCTCTCTGAAAAATGACTGTTTTTTCAAGGTGAATAATAATTCTCGCAGTATGCAAGCACCAACTACTAGTCATTATATATCGACGACTCTTACAGAGGAGGATATAACATATATATAACATATAACATATAGGAGTATACTAATGTTTAGGCACTTCCAGATGAGCTGGAGATTCGAAATTATTTTCATAGGTAGGATTTTGTGCAAAACCGACTAGAAAAAACGAAAATCTTGAAAAAGTGCAGCAATGCGGCCGCTAAAAATTCGCAATTGTTTAAACAAATTTTCATGGTTTATGTATTTCCGCATGTGCTACGGAGTTGAAATTTTTTTTATAAGTAGAATTCATAAAAAAACGTAATCGGGGTTATACAAATTTCGATGTTTTAATTTGATTGAAAATTAAAAATTCTTAAAGTTTAAACAAATAGATAAAAATTTAGACATTACGGGATGAGCAATGGAGCTGAAATTTTCAAGTTATGTACAAAGTTGTGAATTAGCAAAAAAAAACATTTCAATTTTACCATACGTGAATTTCGGTTGCCGTTAAAAATTATTTAAATTTAAACAATTAGAAAATATAATTTGACTTCTAGAAGTGCTACAACTTTAAAATTTTGCTAAGTTGTTTAGCATTAGTACCCCATAATGGAGAAAGTGTAACATTTTTAAAATTGCAACATTTGGGGATTGTTTTAAACTATTATTTTTACATTTGGGGAAAAGGAAAATCGCTGCGGAGGTGAAATCTTTAGAATTAAAAGAATATTTGCAATGATGAAATATCTGTCTGCAAAATGAATGTCTTTTCAAGGTGAGATGAAATGCTTGCAGTATGCAAGCACCTTTTACTAGTCTATTATATATCGACGACTCTTACAGAGGAGGATATAACATACTAGTAGTTGGTGCTTGCATACTGCAAGCATTTCATCTCACCTTGAAAAGACATTCATTTTTCAGACAGACATTTCATCATTACAAATATTCTTTTAATTCAAAATATTTCACCTCCGCAGCGATTTCCGTTTTTCCCACATGTAAAAATAATAGATTAAAAAAATCCCCTAATGTTGCAATTTTAAAAATTTTACACTTTCATCGTTATGGGGTACTGATGCTACACATTTTAGCTAAATTTTAAAGTTGTAGCACTTCTAGAAGTAAAATAATATTTTTCTAATTGTTTAAATTTAAATAATTTTTAACGGCCGCCGCAACTCAGATATGGTAAAATTGAAATGTTTATTTGTGGAAATTCACTACTCTGTAAGTAATTTGAAAATTTCAGCTTCCTAGTTCATTTCTTAGTACCTAAACAGCTATCTATTTGTTTAAAATTTAAGAATTTTTAACTGCCAAACAAATTAAAATATCAAAATTTGTATAATCCCTATTTCGTTTTTTAAGAATTCTACTTATAAAAAAATTTCAACTCTGTAGCAAATGCGGAAATACATAAAGCATGAAAATTTGTTTAAACAATTGCGAATTTTTAGCGACCGCATTGCTGCACTTTCTCAAGATTTTCGTTTTTTTTTAGTCGGTTTTGCACAAAATGCGACCTAATAAAAAAATTTCGAATCTCCAGCACATCTGGAAGTGCCTAAACATTAGTATCCTCCTGTTATATGTTATATATGATTATATATCGACGACTCTTACTGAGGAGGATATAACATACTAGTAGTTGGTGCTTGCATACTGCAAGCATTTCATCTCAACATAAAAAAACATTCATTATTCATATTTCATCATTACACATATATTTTTAATTCTAAATATTTCACCTCCGCAGCGATTTTCGTTTTTCCCACATGTAAAAATAATAGTTTAAACAATCCCCAAATGTTGCAATTTTAAAAATTTGACACATTCTTCATTATGGGGTACTGATGCTACACATTTTAGCCAAATTTTAAAGTTGTAGCACTTCTAGAAGTAAAATAATATTTTTGTAATTGTTTAAATTTAAATAACTTTTAACGACCGCTGCATATCGTATGTGGTAAAATTGAAATGTTTATTTATGCAAATTTACTACTCTGTAAATAATTTGAAAATTTCAGCTTCCTAGCTCATCCCGTAGTACCTAAACAGTTTTCCAATTGTTTAAACTTTAAGAATTTCTAACTGCCAAACAAATTAAAATATCAAAATGGATAAATTAAAAAGTGTATTCGTTTATATAGTCTGACTTCTTAATAATTTAAACATTTAAGCTCCCTAACTCACCCCATAGTGTCTAAACATTTACCTATTTGTTTTAACTTTAAGAACTTTTAACTGCCAAACAAATTACAATATAAAAACTGTATAAGCCCTATTACGTTTTTTTAGAAATCCTACATATAAAAATAACTTCAGTTCCGCAGCTCCTTCGGATATACATAAACCTTGAAAATTTGTTTAAACAATTGCGAATTTTTAGTGGTCGCATTGTTGCACTTTTTCATGATTTTTGTTTTTTCTAGTCGGTTTTGCAAAAAATCCTACCTATGAAAAAAATTTCGAATCTCCTGCTCATGTAGAAGTGCCTAAACAATAATATCTTCCTATATCCTCATCATCCTCCTCAGTAAGAAACGTCTTTATAGGAGGATACTAATGTTTAGGCACTTCCATATGAGCTGGAGATTCGAAAATTTTTTCTTGGGTACGATTTTGTGCAAAACCGACTAGAAAAAACAAAAAGTTTGAAAAAGTGTAACAATGCGGTCGCTAAAAATTCGCAATTGTTTAAACAAATTTTCAAGGTTTACGTAATTCCGTATGTGCTATGGGGCTGAAATTTTTTTTATATGTAGCATTTGTAAAAAAAAACGAAATAAAGATTATACAAATTTTGATATTTTGATTTGTTTGGCTGTTAAAAATTTCTAAAATTTAAACAATTAGCCAACTACTTAACTACTACGGGATGAGCTAGGAAGCTGTTTTATTCAAGGTTTTTCCAGAGTAGTGCATTTACACAAATAAAAATTTGAACATCTCCATAATTATATTGTGGCGGCCGTTAAAAATGTTTAAAATTTTAAGAATTAGAAAAATGTTATTTCACTTCTAGAAGTGCTTATACTTTATAATTTGTCAGAAATGTGTAGCATTAGTACCCCATTATGGAAAAAGTATAAAATTCTTAAAATTACAAAGTTTGGGGAATGTTTTAATCCATAATTTCTTCATTAGGGAAAAACGAAAATCGCTGCGGAGGTGAAATCTTAAGAATTAAAAGACAATTTGTAATGTTGTATTGTCTCTCTGAAAAATGACTGTTTTTTCAAGGTGAATAATAATTCTCGCAGTATGCAAGCACCAACTACTAGTCATTATATATCGACGACTCTTACAGAGGAGGATATAACATATATATAACATATAACATACAGGAGTATACTAATGTTTAGGCACTTCCAGATGAGCTGGAGATTCGAAATTTTTTTATTAGTTCGCATTTTGTGCAAAACCGACTAAAAAAAACGAAAATCTTGAGAAAACGCAGCAATGCGGTCGCTAAAAATTCGCAATTGTTTAAACAAATTTTCATGGTTTATGTATTTCCGCATGTGCTACGGAGTTGAAATTTTTTTATAAGTAGAATTCATAAAAAAACGTAATCGGGGTTATACAAATTTCGATGTTTTAATTTGATTGAAAGTTAAAAATTCTTAAAGTTTAAACAAATAGATAAAAATTTAGACATTACGGGATGAGCAATGGAGCTGAAATTTTCAAGTTATGTACAAAGTTGTGAATTAGCAAAAAAAACATTTCAATTTTACCATACGTGAATTTCGGTCGCCGTTAAAAATTATTTAAATTTAAACAATTAGAAAGTATAATTTGACTTCTAGAAGTGCTACAACTTTAAAATTTTGGTAAGTTGTTTAGCATTAGTACCCCATAATGGAGAAAGTGTAACATTTTTAAAATTGCAACATTTGGGGATTGTTTTAAACTATTATTTTAACATTTGGGGAAAAGGAAAATCGCTGCGGAGGTGAAATCTTTAGAATTAAAAGAATATTTGCAATGATGAAATATCTGTCTGCAAAATGAATGTCTTTTCAAGGTGAGATGAAATGCTTGCAGTATGCAAGCACCTTTTACTAGTCTATTATATATCGACGACTCTTACAGAGGAGGATATAACATACTAGTAGTTGGTGCTTGCATACTGCAAGCATTTCATCTCACCTTGAAAAGACATTCATTTTTCAGACAGACATTTCATCATTACAAATATTCTTTTAATTCAAAATATTTCACCTCCGCAGCGATTTCCGTTTTTCCCACATGTAAAAATAATAGATTAAAAAATCCCCAAATGTTGCAATTTTAAAAATTTTACACTTTCTTCGTTATGGGGTACTGATGCTACACATTTTAGCTAAATTTTAAAGTTGTAGCACTTCTAGAAGTAAAATAATATTTTTCTAATTGTTTAAATTTAAATAATTTTTAACGGCCGCCGCAACTCAGATATGGTAAAATTGAAATGTTTATTTGTGGTAATTCACTACTCTGTAAGTAATTTGAAAATTTAAGCTTCCTAGCTCATTTCTTAGTACCTAAACAGCTATCTATTTGTTTAAAATTTAAGAATTTTTAACTGCAAAACAAATTAATATATCAAAATTTGTATAATCCCTATTTCGTTTTTTAAGAATTCTACTTATACAAAAATTTCAACTCTGTAGCAAATGCGGAAATACATAAAGCATGAAAATTTGTTTAAACAATTGCGAATTTTTAGCGACCGCATTGCTGCACTTTCTCAAGATTTTCGTTTTTTTTAGTCGGTTTTGCACAAAATGCGACCTAATAAAAAAATTTCGAATCTCCAGCACATCTGGAAGTGCCTAAACATTAGTATCCTCCTGTTATATGTTATATATGATTATATATCGACGACTCTTACTGAGGAGGATATAACATACTAGTAGTTGGTGCTTGCATACTGCATGCATTTCTTCTCAACATAAAAAAACATTCATTATTCATATTTCATCATTACACATATATTTTTAATTCTAAATATTTCACCTCCGCAGCGATTTTCGTTTTTCCCACATGTAAAAATAATAGTTTAAACAATCCCCAAATGTTGCAATTTTAAAAATTTGACACATTCTTCATTATGGGGTACTGATGCTACACATTTTAGCCAAATTTTAAAGTTGTAGCACTCCTAGAAGTAAAATAATATTTTTGTAATTGTTAAAAATTAAATAATTTTTAACGGCCGCTGCATATCGTATGTGGTAAAATTGAAATGTTTATTTATGCAAATTTACTACTCTGTAAATAATTTGAAAATTTTAGCTTCCTAGCTCATCCCGTAGTACCTAAACAGTTTTCCAATTGTTTAAACTTTAAGAATTTCTAACTGCCAAACAAATTAAAATATCAAAATGGATAAATTAAAAAGTGTATTCGTTTATATAGTCTAAATTCTTAATAATTTAAACATTTAAGCTCCCTAACTCACCCCATAGTGTCTAAACATTTACCTATTTGTTTAAACTTTAAGAACTTTTAACTGCCAAACAAATTACAATATCAAAACTGTATAAGCCCTATTACGTTTTTTTAGAAATCCTACATATAAAAATAACTTCAGTTCCGCAGCTCCTTCGGATATACATAAACCTTGAAAATTTGTTTAAACAATTGCGAATTTTTAGTGGCCGCATTGTTGCACTTTTTCATGATTTTTGTTTTTTCTAGTCGGTTTTGCACAAAATCCTACATATGAAAAAAATTTCGAATCTCCTGCTCATGTAGAAGTGCCTAAACAATAGTATCTTCCTATATCCTCATCATCCTCCTCAGTAAGAAACGTCTTTATAGGAGGATACTAATGTTTAGGCACTTCCATATGAGCTGGAGATTCGAAAATTTTTTCTTGGGTACGATTTTGTGCAAAACCGACTAGAAAAAACAAAAAGTTTGAAAAAGTGTAACAATGCGGTCGCTAAAAATTCGCAATTGTTTAAACAAATTTTCAAGGTTTACGTAATTCCGTATGTGCTATGGGGCTGAAATTTTTTTTATAAGTAGCATTTGTAAAAAAAACGAAATAAAGATTATACAAATTTTGATATTTTGATTTTTTTGGCTGTTAAAAATTTCTAAAATTTAAACAATTAGCCAACTACTAACTACTACGGGATGAGCTAGGAAGCTGTTTTTTTCAAGGTTTTTCCAGAGTAGTGCAGTTACACAAATAAAAATTTGAACATCTCCATAATTATATTGTGGCGGCCGTTAAAAATGTTTAAAATTTTAAGAATTAGAAAAATGTTATTTCACTTCTAGAAGTGCTTATACTTTATAATTTGTCAGAAATGTGTAGCATTAGTACCCCATTATGGAAAAAGTATAAAATTCTTAAAATTACAAAGTTTGGGGAATGTTTTAATCCATTATTTCTACATTAGGGAAAAACGAAAATCGCTGCGGAGGTGAAATCTTAAGAATTAAAAGACAATTTGTAATGTTGTATTGTCTCTCTGAAAAATGACTGTTTTTTCAAGGTGAATAATAATTCTCGCAGTATGCAAGCACCAACTACTAGTCATTATATATCGACGACTCTTACAGAGGAGGATATAACATATATATAACATATAACATATAGGAGTATACTAATGTTTAGGCACTTCCAGATGAGCTGGAGATTCGAAATTTTTTTATTAGGTCGCATTTTGTGCAAAACCGACTAAAAAAACGAAAATCTTGAGAAAGTGCAGCAATGCGGTCGCTAAAAATTCGCAATTGTTTAAACAAATTTTCATGGTTTATGTATTTCCGCATGTGCTACGGAGTTGAAATTTTTTTTATAAGTTGAATTCATAAAAAAACGTAATCGGGGTTATACAAATTTCGATGTTTTAATTTGATTGAAACTTAAAAATTCTTAAAGTTTAAACAAATAGATAAAAATTTAGACATTACGGGATGAGCAATGGAGCTGAAATTTTCAAGTTATGTACAAAGTTGTGAATTAGCAAAAAAAACATTTCAATTTTACCATACGTGAATTTCGGTTGCCGTTAAAAATTATTTAAATTTAAACAATTAGAAAATATAATTTGACTTCTAGAAGTGCTACAACTTTAAAATTTTGCTAAGTTGTTTAGCATTAGTACCCCATAATGGAGAAAGTGTAACATTTTTAAAATTGCAACATTTGGGGATTGTTTTAAACTATTATTTTTACATTTGGGGAAAAGGAAAATCGCTGCGGAGGTGAAATCTTTAGAATTAAAAGAATATTTGCAATGATGAAATATCTGTCTGCAAAATGAATGTCTTTTCAAGGTGAGATGAAATGCTTGCAGTATGCAAGCACCTTTTACTAGTCTATTATATATCGACGACTCTTACAGAGGAGGATATAACATACTAGTAGTTGGTGCTTGCATACTGCAAGCATTTCATCTCACCTTGAAAAGACATTCATTTTTCAGACAGACATTTCATCATTACAAATATTCTTTTAATTCAAAATATTTCACCTCCGCAGCGATTTTCGTTTTTCCACATGTAAAAATAATAGTTTAAACAATCCCCAAATGTTGCAATTTTAAAAATTTTACACTTTCATCATTATGGGGTACTGATGCTACACATTTTAGCTAAATTTTAAAGTTGTAGCACTTCTAGAAGTAAAATAATATTTTTCTAATTGTTTAAATTTAAATAATTTTTAACGGCCGCCGCAACTCAGATATGGTAAAATTGAAATGTTTATTTGTGGAAATTCACTACTCTGTAAGTAATTTGAAAATTTCAGCTTCCTAGCTCATTTCTTAGTACCTAAACAGCTATCTATTTGTTTAAAATTTAAGAATTTTTAACTGCCAAACAAATTAAAATATCAAAATTTGTGTAATCCCTATTTCGTTTTTTTAAGAATTCTACTTATAAAAAAATTTCAACTCTGTAGCACATGCGGAAATACATAAAGCATGAAAATTTGTTTAAACAATTGCGAATTTTTAGCGACCGCATTGCTGCACTTTCTCAAGATTTTCGTTTTTTTTAGTCGGTTTTGCACAAAATGCGACCTAATAAAAAAATTTCGAATCTCCAGCACATCTGGAAGTGCCTAAACATTAGTATACTCCTATATGTTATATGTTATATATGTTATATACATTTGGAGATTCCTTTAAACTATTATTCTTTTAAGTGGGAAAAACGAAAATCGCTGCAGAAATGAAATCTTTAGAATTAAAAGACTATTTTTAATGTTGAAATTTCTGTCTGAGAAATGAATGTTCATTTAATGTGAGATGAAATGCTTGCAGTATGCAAGCACCAACTACTAGTATATTATGTCCTCCTCCTCTGTAAGAAACGTCGATGTATAATGACAGGAGGATACTAATGTTTAGGCACTTCTAGATGAGCTGTAGATTCAAAATTTTTTTCTTAGGTAGGAATTTGTGCAAAACCGACTAGAAAAAACAAAAATCATGAATAATTGCAACAATGCGGTAGCTAAAAATTAGCAATTGTTTAAACATATTTTATGATTTATGTATATCTGCATGTTCTAGGGAGTTGAAATTCTTTCTTTTGGTAGAATTCGTAAAAAAACGAAATAGTGATTATACAAATTTTGATATTTTAATTTATTTGGCAGTTAAAAATTCCTAAAATTTAAACAAATAGGTAAATGTTTAGATACTATGTAGGGAGTTAGAGAGCTGAAATTTTTATGTTCTTCAGAGTTTAGTCCATATAAACAAATAAATATTTCATTGTATCCATAAAATTCTTATTGCGGCCGTTAAAAATTATTAAAATTTAAACAATTAGAAAAGAATTATTTCACTTCTATAAGTGATCCAACTTTAAAATTTGGCATAAATATGTAGCATAGTTTAGGGATTGTTTTAATCTATAATTTTTACATAAGGGAGAAACGAAAATCGCTGCGGAGGTAAAATATTTAGAATTAAAAAAATAATTGTATTGATGAAATATCTGTCTAAAAAATGAATATTTTCTCAAGATGAGATGATATGCTTGCAGAATGCAAGCACCTTCTACTCGTAACATATAGGAGGATTGTAATGTTTAGGCAATTCCAGATGAGCTGGAGATTCGAAATTATTTTCTTAGGTAGGATTTTTTGCAAAACCGACTAGAAAAAACGAAAATCTTGAGAAATTGCAACATTGCGGCCACAAAAACTTCGCAATTGCTTAAACCAATTTTCAAGGTTTTTGTATTTCCGAATGTGCTATGGAGCTGAAATTTTTTTAGAGGTAGGATTTGTAAAAAAACTAAATAGAAATTTTGATATTTTAATTTGTTTGGCATTTAAAAATTCTTAAAGTTTAAACAAATAGGTAGATGCTTAGACACTACGACGTAAGTTAGGGAGCTGAAATTTTTAAACTTTTGAGAGGTTAGTCTATGTAAACGAATAACCATTTCAATTTATCCATTAATCGTTATTTTGGCCGCTAAAAATTATTTAAATTTAAACAATTAGATAAATGTTATTTCACTTCAAATTGTACTATAAAATTAAAATTTGGCAGAAATATGTGGCATTATTAACTCAATGTGGGAAAAGTACAATTTTTCGAAAATTGCAGAAATTATTCATTCATTTCCATAATGAAAAAACAAAAACCCGTCTTACTACAAAAAAAAGGCAAGAGAGTCCTATGGAAGTGGAAGCGAACAAGTCTCCAGCAGCTTCCAAAGAGGATTTTAAGAAAACAGGGGATATATCCCCTATAAAACCAAATACAAAGCTGATAAGGCCCTCCACATCCAATCCAGAAGATTACTTATCAGATAGCGGCATCAAATTCCTCAAGATGCCGGGAAGGGGGAAAGGCCGGAAAAAAATAATAATAAAGAGGTAACCCCTCTAATCTCATCCTCAGAGAATGAATAAAATAATTCAATGGAACTGTAATGGCTTTCGATACCACCTACCGGAACTTCGTCTCCTCCTATCGGAGTTATCACCAGTATGTGTTTCCTTCCAGGAAACACGATTCAGGGAAACTGACATAGTCACACTCAGAGGGTATTCCTTGTATAGAAAGGACCTCGTGAGTGCCCAGCAAGCTCACGGAGGAGTGGCTGTGTTGGTTCACAACTCGAAGTACTCTGAGGAGGTAGCTCTTAACACGCAGCTGCATGCTGTAGCAGTTAGAGTTGCTCTCCCTCAGCTGGTGACGATCTGCTCAGTCTATCTGCCCCCTAATGAAAATTCTACAAATAGGTCAATCCTTGACCTTGTAGATCAACTTCTTCCCCCATTCATTCTTATGGGCGATTTTAATGCCCATAATTCAGAGTGGGGGTCGGAGAGGACTGATCCTAGGGGACGTCGCCTTTCTGAGATATTCTCGAGCCTGGATCTGGTGGGTCCTTTTCTTCTATTGACCTAACCATCTGCTCTAGCACGGTCGCTCCATTGTTTGAGTGGGAGGTGTACGAGGATCTATGTGGCAGCGATCATTTCCCGATTATCCTGAAATGCTTATCTGCTAATGTTTCGGAGATGCGTTGCCCCAAGTGGGCCATAAAAAAAGCGGATTGGTGCAAGTTTTCAGGTACCGTTCAGCTCACGGAAGAACAGTTCCCCTCGGGTGATGAACATGTGAGTCATTTCACGGATGCCTTAATAGAGGCAGCAAATGTAAGCATTCCGAAATCCTGCTCACGACTAAAGCGAGTCCCAGTTCCATGGTGGAGTGAGGAATGCCATAAGGCGATCCGTGACAAGCGACAGGCTTTTCGGTTATTTCGTAATAACCCCACCGAGGGGAATATGTTGCGGTACCTGAGATTGAAGGCATTTGCACGCAGGATAATCAGGAAATGTAAGAAGGAATGTTGGAAGAAATATGTATCGACCATTACGAGTTCCACCCCGGTCTCTGAGATGTGGGAAAAGGTGAGGAAGATTTCCGGCCGAACTACCTCTTCCACAATTAGTGGGCTTATGGTAGATGGCTCGGTCATTACATCAAAAATTGGAATAGCAAATGAGCTAGGGTCTCTGTTTGCTAAAGCATCTAGTTCAGAACGCATGTCATCAGTGTTTCTTATGCAGAAAAACGAGCTGGAACAGCAGACTCTCAGATTTTCCTCTCGGAATACTGAGAGCTACAATCTGCCTTTCAGTGCATGGAAACTGGAAAATGCTTTGGCGGAGACCCGTGACAGCGCTCCGGGTTTGGACACTATTCACTATGTGATGATACGTCACCTAAATCCCCCTGAGAAAGAATATTTGCTAAAGATGTACAACCGAATCTGGGTAGAAGGCATCTACCCCACGCAATGGAGACTCACTAGTTGCCTCTCCAAACTTATGGAACGAATGGTCAATAGGCGGCTGGTTTGGTTTTTGGAATCAAACGGCCTATTGACCAACATTCAGTGTGGTTTTCGTCGCCACCGTTCCACCACCGATCATCTGGTGAGATTGGAGAGAGCTGTGTGCGATGCTTTTATCAGGAAGCATCACCTCATTGCAGTTTTCTTTGATATTGCCCGGGCTTACGACACCACGTGGAGATTCGGTATACTCCGTACATTGCATTCTTGGGGGTTAAGGGGTAACCTACCCATATTTATCAAGAGCTTCTTATGGGAACGTTACTTCAGGGTGCGTATCGGGAGCGAAACTTCTCGAACGTTCCTTCAGGAGAATGGTGTTCCACAGGGGTCTATTTTGAGTGTAACCTTGTTTGCCATTGCCATAAATGGAATGGCCCAATGTATTAGGTCTCCAGTAGAGGGAAGCCTCTACGTGGATGACCTGGCCATATATAGCAGTTCGCAAAATGTGGTAGCGGTTGAACGCCAGCTTCAGCTGACGATTAACCGCCTTAACGAGTGGGCCACAAACAATGGATTTACATTCTCAGCGAACAAGACAGTATGCGTCCACTTCTGTCGTGTTTGCGGCCTCCACTCGGACCCAGCGCTGTCACTAGAAGGAGCCGAGCTTCCATTTGTTGAAACAGCACCATCTTTGGGTGTCCTGTTGGATCATAAGCTTACTTGGCGTCCTCATATGAAGAGGCTGAAGGCAAGCTGCCAATCCTCCTTGAACCTCTTGCGCATTCTCAGCCATAAATCATGGGGTGCATATCGGAGAGTCTTACTAAGAATGTATCGATCACTTGTCCGCTGAAGATTGGACTACGGGAGCATTGTGTATGGATCATCTAAACCATCTGTACTAAAAACTATTGATGTGATTCATCATACAGGGGTTCGCTTGGCTACTGGTGCATTTCGCACTAGCCCAATACCAAGTGTTCTCTGTGAATCCGGTGAACCATCACTGTATATGCGCCGGAAACTGCTAGGTACTCGTTATGTAGCAGCTTTAAGCGCTAACCCAGATCATCCAGCTTACACAGCAGTTCTAGACCGTCGATTTGTGCAGTTATATGATGCCCGTATCCGCTCTGTAAAACCTCTGGCTGTGAGAATGCGTAATGTTTTCGAAGAGATGTCCTTCGAATTGCCTCAGACATTAAAAACGGAGTGCAGCATATCTCCGCCGTGGATGCTGCATCGCCCCAACATCATTACTTCTCTTGCAAAATTACATAGGCCTTTTACTCTGCCTATTGAATACCGATGTGACTTCGAGAGACTCTATGCACGGTTTCAGTCGTTCACTGCCATATACACGGACGGTTCTAAGCAGGGGGAGCAGGTAGGGTGTGCTTTCACCATCGGCAAACGCTCGTACCGTTTCCGTCTACATCCGCTGTGTGGTATATTTACAGCGGAATTGTATGCTTTATGGGAAGCACTGAGGTTTGCATACTCATACCCCAGCAGTGATTATGTCATCTTTACTGACTCACTGTCAGCCTTACGTGCAATAGAGTCTTTGTACCCTTCTCACCCTGTGGTTCAGAGGATCCAGTCATCCTTGATGGATCTGGATTCCATAGGGATGACGGTAGTTTTTATTTGGGTACCAGGTCACGTCGGTATTCCGGGTAATGAGAGGGCAGACAGGGCAGCAAAACTGGCTGCGAATGAAGATTTTATAAACCAACCGAAAGTTCTTGTTGAGGACATTAAAACATATTTGAAGGAACGTGTCTATCAACAATGGCAAGAAGAATGGAATGGAGTTATCGGTAACAAACTGAGGGCAATAAAAAACACGGTACAACCATGGCAGTCCTCCTCCAGGTCGTCCCGACTCGAAGAGGTTCCCATCGCAAGACTTCGCATAGGTCACTGCTGGTGGACGCACAGTTACCTATTGCGGGCGGAGGAACCCCCAGTTTGCGAGACATGTGATACTGCATTGACAGTGTCACATGTGTTACGGGACTGTATCCAATTTAGGAATGAGAGAGAGAGGGCATGTATGGCTTCGAACCTCACTCTCTCTCTCTTGGAGATAATCCAGAAAATATAAATAGAACATTGTCATTCCTAAGGGAGTCCAGAATTTGAACTTTTATTTAATTTTTAAGTGTTTTTAATCTTTTGACAATGGGATAAGAGGAAGAAAGATCCTTTCTCTATCCATTTTTAAAGGTTTTATATTTTACGGGCATAATAGCTCCTTCTAGTGCAGTGAAAGAATTTTATACATGTCAGGAGACCCTTATACAGTCTTGCAGATGTTTTATTCTACAGATTGGGAGAGACCCTTATACAATCTCTTACAATCTGTTTTTAACTTCATTTATTTATCTGTTTTATCTATTTATCTATCTGTTTTATCTATTTATTTATTTATTTATTGTGTGTCTGGTGCTATGGTTAGTTTGCCACAAATGGGCTGTGGTTAAAGATGCATATTATGGCGATAATAGCCCAAGAGGTTGATTCGCCTTAAATTACACACACACACACACACACACACACACACACACACAAAAACCCGTCCAGAGGAGAAATCTTTAGAATTAAAGAAATATTTCTCAGGATAAAATTAATGTTTTTTTCAAGGTGCGATTAAATGATTTAAGTATGCAAGCACCTTCTACTAGTCATTATATATAAACATTCCTTACAGAGGAGGAGGTGGAAGATATAAGAGGAGGATACTAATGTCCTGCCAAAACTACAAAAGCTAGAGAGCTGAAAGTTTGATTTTTTTTAGATATGATTGAGAAACCTTCAGATAAAATGAGACTTCTTTCCTAAGTGACATGAGTTCGACTCCAGAAATTCCGAAAATTGCGTTTTTTCCCATAAGAAAAGCATTGCGCCATTTTTGTAAATTAATTAGGGGCACTTGCCGGTAAGCTAGGAAAATGAACTTTTTAGGGCTGCTAGATGGCCGCAATATCTATTAGTAATTACTGTCATTTTTGCTTACAGTGTCTTGAGTTCGACTCCAGAGACCCCGGAATATCTCCCATAAGTTAGCATGGGAAAACGCAATCCATTGTGTAGACCAATCTAATAAGTTTAGGAAGCTGAAATTTTGCAAGATTATAGAACTTTTCTCATAACTAACTATAAAAATCGAAAATTTTAAAATTGTAAATTTTAGGGGTTGTTTTAACCCCATTTGAACATTAAAGTTTAATAATTTTTTAGGTACTACGGGATGAGCTAGGAAGCTGCAATTTTGAAAATAATTACAGAATAGTGCAGTTGTACAAATAAACATATGAGTCTCTCCATATATATATTGCGGACCCCGTTCAAAATATTTCAATTTTAAACAATTAGAAAAATATTATTTTACTTCCAGAAATTCCACAACTTTAAAATTTGGCTGAAATGTGTAGCATTAGTACCCCATAATGGAGAAAGTGTAAAATGTATAAAATTGCAACATTTGGGTATGGTTTTAAACTATGATTTTTACATGTGCGAAAAACGAAAATCGCTGCGGAGGTGAAATCTCTTAATGTCCAGCCCAAACTACAAGAGCTAGAGTTCTGAAAGTTTTGGTTTTTGTAGATATGATGGGAAAAATTTCAGATAAAATGAGACTTTTTACCTAAGTGACATGAGTTCGACTCCAGAAATTCCGAAATTTGCGTTTTTTCCCTTAAGAAAAGCATTGCGCCATATTTGTAAATTAATTATGGGCACTTACCGGTAAGATAGAAAGATGATATTTTATGTGATGCTAGATGGCCGCAATATCTATTAGGAATTATTGTCACTTTTGCTTAAAGTGTCTTGGGTTCGACCCCAGAGATCCCGGAATATCTCCCATAAGTTAGCATGGGAAAAGGTTTTCCCAGTGTGTAGACCAATCTAATAGGTTTAGGAAGCTGAAATTTTGCAGGTTTATAGAACATTTGTCATAACCAATTATAAAAGTCGAAATTTTTAAAATTGTAAATATTAGGGGTTGTTTTAACCTCATTCGAACATTAAAGTTTAATATTTTTTATGTACTACGGGATAAGCTAGGAAGCTGCAATTTTTAAATTATTTACAGAACAGTGAATTTGTCCAAATAAACATATCAGTCTCTCCATATATATATTGCGGACCCCGTTCAAAATATTAAAATTTTAAACAATTAGAAAAATATTATTTTATTTCTAGAATTGCTACAACTTTAAAATTGGGATAATATATCTAGAGTTAGTACCCAATAATGGAGAAAGTACAAAATTCTTAAAATTGCAAAGTCTTGGGATTGTTTTAATCTAATAATTTTACATAAGGGAAAACGAAAATCGCTCCGGTGGTGAAAGATTTAGAATTTAAAAAATATTTGTAATGATGAATTATGTAAAATGAACGTTTTTATGTGGAGATGATATGCTTGCAGAATGCAGGCACTAACTACTAGTATGTTATATCCTCCTCCTCCTCCTCTGTATGGAACGTCTATATAGAATGATAACATATAGGAGGATACTAATGTTTAGGCACTTCCAGATGTGCTGGAGATTCGACATGTTTTTCATAGATAGGATTTTGTGCAAAACCGACTAGAAAAAACGAAAATCTTGAATAAGTGCAACAATGCGGCCGCTAAAAATCCGCAATTGTTTAAAGAAATTTTCATGGTTTATGTATTTCCGCATGTGCTACGGATTTGAAATTTTTTTATAAGTAGAATTCATAAAAAAAACGAAATCGGGATTATACAAATTTTGATATTTTAATTTTTTTGGTAGTTAAAAATTCTTAAATTTAAACAAATAGATAACTGTTTAGACATTACGGGCTGAGCTATAGAGCTGAAATTTTCAAGTTATGTACAAAGTAGTAAACTAGCACAAAAAAACATTTCAATTTTACCATACATGCTCATCGGCGGCCGTTAAAAATTATTTAAATTTAAACAATTATTAAATATTATTTGACTTCTAGAAGTGCTACAACTTTAACATTTTGCTAAATTGGGTAGAAATAGTACCCCAGAATGGAGAAAGTGTAAAAATTTTTAAATTGCAACATTTGGGGATTGTTTAAAACTATTATTTTTACATTTGGGGAAAACGGAAATCGCTGCGGAGGTGAAATCATTATAATTAAAAGAATATTTGTAATGATGAAATATCTGTCTGAAAAATGAATGTTTTTTCAAGGTGATATAAAATGCTTTCAATATGCAAGCACCAACTACTAGTATGTTATATCCCCCTCTGTAAGAGTCGTCGATATATAATGATAACATATATATAGGAGGATATTAATGTTTAGACATTTCCAGGTGAGCTGGAGATTCGAAATTTTTTTCTTAGGTAGGATTTTGTGCAAAACCAACTAGAAAAAACGAAAAACTTGAAAAATTGCAACAATGCGGCCGCAAAAAATTCGCAAGTGTTTAAAGAAATTTTTAAATTTTATGTATTTCCGAATGTGCCATGGAGTTGAAATTTTTTTATAAGTAGAATTCTTAAAGAAACGAAATGAAGATTATACAAATTTTGATATTTTAATTTGTTTGGCAGTTAAAAGTTCTTAAAGATTAAATAAATAGGTAAATGTTTAGACACTATGGGGTGAGTTAGGGAGCTTAAATGTTTAAATTATTAAGAATATAGACTATATAAACGAATACACTTTTTAATTTATCCATTTTGATATTTTAATTTGTTTGGCAGTTAGAAATTCTTAAAGTTTAAACAATTGGATAACTGTTTATGTAATACGGGATGAGCAAGGAAGCTGAAAATTTCAAATTATTTACAGAATAATAAATTTGCACAAATAAATATTTCAATTTTACCATACATGATTTGCGGCGGCTATTAATAATTATTTAAATTTAAAAAATTAGAAAAATACTATTTTACTTATTTAAGTGCTACAACTTTAAAATCTGGCTAAAATGTGTAGCATTAGTACCTTATAATGAAGAAAGTGTAATTTTTTTTAAATTGTAACATTATGGATTGTTTTATACTATTATTTTAACATGTGGGAAAAAAGGAATTTGCTGCGGAGGTGAAATCTTTAGAATTAAAAGAATATTTGTGATGATGAAATGTATGTCTGGAAAATGAACGTTTTTTCAATTCGCAATTGTTTAAATAAATTTTCAAGGTGTATGTATTTCAGCATGTGCTACGAAGTTGAAATTTTTTTTGTAAGTAGAATTCATAAATAAAAGAAATAAGGATTATACAAATTTTGATATTTTAATTTTTTTGGCAGTTAAAAATTCTTAAATTTTAAACAAATGGATAACTTTTTAAGTACTACGTGACGAGCTAGGAAGCTGAAATTTTCAAATGATTTACAGAGTAGAGAAATTGCACAAATAAAAATTTCAATTTTATCATATATGAATTGTGGCGGCCATTAAAAATTATTTAAATTTAAACAATTAGAAAAATATTATTTTACTACAAGAAATGCGACAACTTTAAAATTTGGCTAAAATGTGTAGCATTAGTACCACATAATGGAGAAAGTGTAAAATTTTTAAAATTGCAACATTTGGGGATTGTTTTAAACTATTATTTTTACATCACTGGGGAGTTGAAATCTTTCGAATTAAAAGAATATTTGTCATGATGAAATGTCTGACTGAAAAATGAATGTTTTTTCAAGGTGAGATGAAATGCTTGCAGTATGCAAGCACCAACTACTAGTATGTTATATACTCATCCTCTTCTGTAAGGAACCTCTAAATATAATGATATATATCCTCCTCTGTAAGAGTCGTCGATATATAATTATTACAGGAAGATACTAATGTCCAGCCAAACTACAAAAGCTAGAGAGCTGAACGTTTTAGGTTTTGTAGATATGTTGGAGAAACCTTCAGATAAAATGAGACTTTTTACCTAAATGACATGATTTCTACTCCAGAAATTCCGAAATTGCGTTTTTTTCCCATAAGAAAGGTATTGCACCATTTTTGTAAATTAATTAGGGGCACTTGCCGGTAAGCTAGAAAAATGAAATTTTCAGTGTTGCTATATGGCCGTAATATCTATTAGAAATTATTGTCACTTTTTCTTACAGTGTCTTGGGTTCGACTCCAGAGACCGCGGAATATCTCCCATAAGTTAGCATGGGAAAACGCACTCCAGTGTGTAGACCAATTTAATAAGTTTAGGAAGCTGAAAATTTTCAAGATTATACAACTTTTCTCATAACCAACTACAAAAATCGAAAATTTAAAAGATGATAGTTTTTAGGGGTTGTTTTAACCCCATTTGTACATAAAAGTTTTATAATTTTTTAGGTAATACGGGATGAGCTAGGAAGCTGCAATTTTGAAAATAATTACAGAATAGTGCATTTGCACAAATTAACATTTCAATCTCTCCATATATATATTGCGGCGGCCGTTGAAAATGTTTATATTTTAAAAAATTTGAAAAATATTATTTTACTTCTAGAAGTGGTACAACTTTAAAATTTGGTTGAAATGTGTAGCATATGTTCCCCATAATGGAGAAAGTGTAAAATGTTTAAAATTGCAACATTTGGGGATTGTTTTAAACTATTATTTTTACATGTGGGAAAAACGAAAATCGCTGCGGTCGTGAAATCTTTAAAATTAATAGAATATTTGTAATGATGAAATATCTGTTTGAAAAATGATTGTTTTTTCAAGGTGAGATGAAATGCTTGCAGTATTCAAGCACCAACTAATAGTTTGTTATATTCTCCTCCTCCTCTGTATGAAACTTCTATAATAGAATGACTCCTAGTTGGTGCTTTCATTATGCAAGCATATCATCTCAACACAAAAAAACATTTATTTTTCATATTTCATCATTACAAATAGTTTTTAAATATAATATTTCACCTCCGGAGCGCTTTTCTTTTTTCCCTAGTGTAAAAATAATAGATTAAACAATCCCAAAACTTTGCAATTTTAAGAAGTTTATAATTTCTCCATTATGGGGTACAAATGCTATAGATTTCTGACAGATTTTAAAGTTGTAGTACTTCTAGTATTAAAATAATATTTTTCCAATTGTTTAAATTTTAACATTTTTATCGGCCGCCGCAATATGTTTATGTAGAGATTCAAATGTTTATGTGTTCAATTGTACTATTCTGTACAAAATTTGAAAATTTCAGCTTCCTAGCTCATCCCTTAATGTCTAAACAGTTACCTATTTGCTTAAATTTTAAGAATTTTTAACTGCCAAACAAATCAAAATAACAAAATTTGTATAATCCCTATCTAATTTTTTTACAATTTCTATCTCTAAAAAAATTTCAGCTCCGTAAAACATTTGGAAATACATAAACTTTGAAAATTTCTTTAAACAATTGCGAATTTTTATCGGCCGCATTGGTACACTTTTTGAAGTTTTTCGTTTTTTCTAGTCTGTTTTGCAAAAAATATAAAAATATGTAATATAAAAATTATAAAATTTCTTATTCTGTTCATCTTTTTTCACCTACAGTTCCAAATCCCTCATTTTAAATGATTAATTCACATATTTTGAGGAAATCTTACCATTTTAATGGAATGTTGCCTTGCCAATGAGTTACATTGTAAATTTTCGAAATCCTATTCTTATTTCAATCCTTATGGGTGAAAGCGTGCTTTATATGTTTTTAATATGATGGAGAAGGAAGAATAGGGAAATGTTTTGCTGTATAATATGTGAGAAGTAATTCATCAGAATGCACAACATTAATCATTTGCATATTAAAATTACTTAGTATCATCGTAGGAGGTCGAGAATCAAAACAACGAATGCCTAAAAGAACCACAGTTTGTTTTCCTGCTATTGATTTTTGAATACGCACCGAATCGATCAACAGATCAGTTTTTAACGTGAGAATTTGACGCATTTTTAGTGATTGTGCTGCTGCCGGTTTTGTGTAATTGGGTACGATTGACTTGGATAATCTATTCACGAAATTAAAAGTTATGTTGCAATTTTAATAATAGTTCAGATGTCTTAAAGAATGCAACATAACTTTTACATATTCAATATCTCTATTAATTCAATAATTTAAATTGTTTTTTTTTTATTCAGTGCGTTTTATATAAGTAATTAATAACAAAGTTATTATATTTTTATTTTTTACAATTTTTGTGCACTTTATAAAAGTTAATGGCTTAAAAATTTGTTTTATTTCTTACTGAAAAACAACAAAAAAAACTGATTAAAACAAAAATTTATCTGTCAAAAAGTTACTTAATTTATAACACTGTATGAAAAATACACATTTTATTATTATTCTTTTAGAGTAAAAAAATTTTTCAGTTAAGGCATTTACTTACTGTTTAATAATAAGTACCTAAGTTGAAAATAACTAATTTATTTTATAAATAATAATTAATTCTTGGTTTTCATTTTAGATTTTGACTCTGAATGGTAGTTTAATTTTCAACAGCAATTCAGAAGCTTTTGCAATAGTCAACAAATGGTTCTGAAACTTTTTCAAAATTTAACCTGCAAACCTGCCCTAGATTAGCATTGCATATCACTGATACTTGATAAATAACTCTTCTCTAAGTTCCTAAATTAAAATTTACCTTAAAAGGTCTTGAATCAATTAACTAGTGTCAAAAATGTTGACGATGTTTAAATGTGAAGTTGAATTTCTTTATTCTAGTTGAGGCTTTACTTGTAGAGTTAATTTACAGAAACAGCAGAGTTGCTTGGAAACATTTATTTAAACTTTTCAAGAAGGGTTGGTTTACATGTAGATAAATTTTAACACATATTAATATTAAAGTTTTCGCTTTGAAAACTCTTGCATTGATAAAATACACAAATATTAAACAGAAAGAAGTTTACTCTTATAATACACTCCTGAATATGTGAATTATTAACCACCAGAATTCATATGTAATAACAGCAACTATATAAATGTTAAATGAATCTAATAAGTTTTATACATTCTAAAGAAAGGAAACTCCTCTTTCAAGTCTTTAGTTCAGGTACCTCCACGATATGATCATTTTTGTTCCTCATCCATAAATTGAGTATTCAATTCCTTTAGGACTCTTTCCATCATCAAGGGTTGATATACAACAAAGGTACAGAATACAATAAACATTTAATAGTACCATCATTTCAGCTTGCTTCAAAAACTGTTTGTCAAAACAGTTTTAAATAGCATCACAACAATCATTGGTAAATATTTTCCAAAATTCTAATAGGTATAAGGAAACACCACAAAAGAAACACATAGAGTTGAAATATGAAGTTCCAAGTAGCTACTAACCAAGCACTCAAGCTCTATCATTTCAAATCGCCCATCCGTTCAACTTTTATCCAAAGTGTCATAAATACTATTGACAAAATGGAAATACCTGTTAGGAAAATATTATGACCATGAACAAGATATTGACGGAGTATTGTTAAAAAAATTGTCCTAATTTCATTCAAATTCCATATTATTAAGTACAAAACAAAAGATTGGCACAGCCTGATGGAGTGAAGATGCTCTTCGTGATCATGGATCCATTATATAATACAAGTTATAAATTAAATATAAAATATTAAAATATGGTCCCTTTAAATGTATTACAAACTTAATTGGTCTAGCTTCTATTCAGGAAATAATAACAAACACTAAGTACCTTATCTTTGAAATTACATCATTAAGCTTTGGCTGATAACAAAAAAATGATTCGTAACATAACATAAAAAGCAACAAGACAAGCTTTTTCAGTTTTGGCAAATCAAGTCAAAATATTTTTCACATGTTAAATTTCAGAAAAATAATATAAAAGTGGGTTTTCACTTTTAAACTCAGCTTAAAAGATGTAAATTTAATTTATTTCCATAATTAAATTCCAATTTGAAGATGGTTCAATGGCATTTTGATTTCAAATTGACTTTTACCCTTAAACCTTAAATAAAAAATAATTGTTCTAACAAACTAGCAATTTTGATTTTTAAAATCTCTTAATAAGATCTGATAACTTTCATTAGTAAGGGGTGAAAATGAGATATGTATTCGCATTAATAAAAGATAGTACAACAATGTATTAACTTTGGCACAATATTATCACCTAATGACTAATTTACAGAATTAATTACTGCAAAAGAATAAATGAAAATTATTTTTAATTTCAAATCTAATCTAAAGGAAATCATTGAAAGTAGTCAATGATTCAATCATAATTCCATATGTTGAAATAGACTATCATACACAATGATAAGCTATTAAGGTATTAAAAATATATCATTGAGTAGTATTTGTTTCATTGAGAAAAAATGCAAAATTTAGTAATGAAAGGAATGACACCTGACATTAGCAGTCACTTCATCACTGGAAGAAATCCTTCTGAAAATCACATGATCCCTTGTCAATTCAAAAATTAGACAAATCTATTTCTAAAAATCTACATTTCATGTAAAGAGAGAGCATAAATGCCCGTTTTCAGATTCTCAATATAATCACATTCCAAACTCCAACAATCACAGTCTTTGAGCTTTTTACATTCATTGGTATGATAAAATAAATTTTACTTTCCTATTTTATCTTTTCAAATATTAATTTTTCAGAAAAATTTCAAAATAGACCTTCTCATTTTAACTACAGCACCAGGTTTATGACTAATTTTAGTCTTTAATGTAAACTTTTAGTAACTTTTCACCACATTCCATAGACCTTCAATATAGTATATATTCTTTCTGTCCAAAAAAGTTTACTCAAGAAATAGTATAAAATATTCCTTATTATAGTGCATCCATTTCAAGGGTGGACAATCAATTGCACATTAATTAAACAACATCTCCCATATAAACAATGAATTATCATTACATCAAGGGATTTTTTTTGTGCATTTTTGACATACAACATCACATAAGATCAGACATGCAGTATGTGAGAAGTGTATTAAGTTGCTAGACCAGAATCATTTTCAGTTGAATGCATTGTCTTGTATGAAGCAACCTGGGAAATCTGACGGCTGCCATTAAATAAATGTCAGCATGTTTAGGTGTTAATCAATGAGATCATAGCTTGCTCATGAAAGGCAAAGAAGGTCAATGCTATTATAGCTTTCATCCCCAAGCTCTTGGCCTTTCTTCTCCTTTTCTGTAGACAGCCTGAATAAATAAAACCACATTTTTAGAAACAGTTTCTACAATATACTTATCATTTTTATTAGTAGTAATAAAGCATAAATATTTTTACTGAATGAAACTACTGGAAAAATAAGATTAAGCTAATCTTTACATTGACTGAAATTTGCGACAGAATCAAATATTAATGACTGCTATACAAAAAAGATTCACACAAATTAACTCTTTTCAATCTTTTAATTTAGGAGGTAGTGTTTTTGTTTATTCTTAATTGTTTCCAGTAAAAATTTTGAAAAATTAATGCTCACCGATTATTACCAAGTTTTACATAAATTTTATTTATATAGACATAGGGAGTTAATACTTTATTGTGATACCAATGATTCATAAGAGATGTGACACCAGATATGGCATGAAATTAGCTGCTAGACTTCTGAAGAGGAAAAATTTCCTATGAGAACTCTTCCGACATTTGATCAGAATGTGTTAAAATATTTCTACAGTAAATTTTTCCCTTTTTCATACCTCCAATTGTTAAATTAGTGTATAAGTCCAAAAATTTGTGAAATAAACTTTTATACCATTGCAATTGTTTTTAATTGAAACAAGCAAGTAGATATTTCCATTAGTATTACTGAAACTTGTGCCACGCGTGGCTTTTATGAGAAAACTGCAATTCACAAACATGTGACATGGTTGTTAAACCTTTTAAGAAGTTCAGAATTGTAGTTGATATAAACATTTTGAAGAATTCATTAGAATGGATAGGAAGTGATCATAAATAATTTATATTAAATTAATTAATTAACAAGTTCAATTAAATTAAAGGAAGGCTAACTGGATAGGACATTACCTGAGGAGAGAGACAGCAAGATTATAGATTTGATGGAAGGAAAAAGAGAAAGAGGAAGGGAAGGTTTAAGATCTTAGATGACTTGAAAAAAGAGATCTATGAATCAATGAAGAAGATAGCCAAAAACAGAAGTATGTGAAGAATCAGGATGAATCAATTAAACCAATGATCTATCTACCTACAGACTACTTATGATGATGATGAAATTAATTGTAATGGCTCACCAGCAAGTTTCAAATAAATATTTCAAGAATATTATACTCATTAAAATTACAGCTGGGTAATAGAAGTAGTTCATCCATTGCAATGAAGGTGAGCCATAATGACAACTCAATTTCACAACATGAAACAAATTTATCCCATGACTTGAAACCCAGGTCTTGTACCACTGTTTCAAGTGAATTTGTATAACAGTATAATAAGTTTGATTTTTAAGAACAAATTGAGTTTTTATTATGAAGAAATTCTACAAAGAGATGGCTATATGTTAATTTTATTGAAAGTGAACCAACATTTAAAAAAAGATTAATTAAGAACAATAATGGGATCATACAAGGAAAATGAGTTAAAATCATGAATTTTATTATGAAAATTGGAAGTGTCATGTTTTCATTAGTAAGATAGTAAATTTATAACTTTATATACTAGTTAACTTATATAAATTTGTAAAATTTGCAGATAATTTAGTAAAATTCTTTCTGGAAATTTTGTCAGATGTATACTTACTTTGATGAGCCTTTCCTATCATAATCAGAGTCATCATCATCAAACAAGACCTATTGAATAAAAAATAATGATATTTAGATGGTATAAACAAACTGTAATTAGGAACTGCTTCATACTGAAATTTTTCTCTTAAGGTAGGGGTGTGCAACCTTTGTGATGAGGAGCATCCATAGTCGTGAGTGCTTTGGGAGCCCATTTTAGAAGTAGTAAGTGCTTCATCAGAATAGATAAAAGCTTACAACAGGACTTATTCAAAAGATTGTGTAGTTATAAAAGTTAAAATAATAATGATATTAACATTCTTTTAGCATTAAAACATCTCTAGAAAAGGTTTTGTAGCCATAATTTTAACCCTCCATTACTCGCACGTGTTTTTCAAACATGTGTGCTCATACAGGGTAGATTTTAACCCCATATGTATCACATTGAAAATGCATGCCAAATGTAGTTCATATATATATGTATAATTTAATAGAAACAAAACAGAATTTTTAAAGAATATTTAATAATATTATTTTAAAATAAAAATTGACAAAACTTAAGTCAATATTTCTATAATGTCAAAAATAGTGAACATATTTTTGGCATGCGAAAACTAAATACAAAATGAAATTTGGTAAAAAATGGTTAAATTACAATCCCTTTTTAATATAAATATATAATAAATACATAAAAGCTTATAAAAGTACAATTGTAGTAATTTTACTATTTTCAAAAGTCTCAAATGCTTCATACAAATCTATTTTTCTCATGATGTCTCATACACAACCACAAACTATAAATTAATTAATGTGAGACAATTAGTGTATAAAAATTTAATTATTTACTATCAATAATATTGCATATGAAGAGAGAAAGAGAAAAGATCATAATTTTTTTCCTCACCTCAGAAATTATAGGTATCGGTTAAAATTTGTTGAGTGAGAAACATAAACATGAAAAACTGTCAATTTTTGCATTTAAAACTAATTCACCAAAACAGCAACAATATTTTCCACACAAGGAGATATATCACATATGTGCATCTGAAATTGCCGTGCGCTGTCTAAAAAAGCTTCCTTACTCAAAAATGGTTGACACAATACTAGAAATTTTTGCCTAAAAACCTTCCACACGTGTGTCATTCCAGCTACTGAAAAGGAGAAAGCAGCGAAAAACAAACAGGTGGGAAATCATCATAAAATGTGAGGGGGGGGGTGGAAATCTACCACGTGCGAGTACCAGAGGGAAAAATGAAAAAATTGAAATTGCATTTGTTAAATATAAAAAAAAACATTATTCCATCAAGATATTGCACATTATATGCTTTATCAGACTGAAAATGTTCCAGTAGGTTGCATATCCATCTTACATCAACAAATAGAAATAAATGTCCATGGAAACACTTGACTAGTATCGCTAGGAATTGATGAATGAACAATTTATTGGACTCCCTCTAGTATATGAAGTTGAATAAAAATCACTCTTAGCAATACAAATTTATATTCAACATTTTGATTTAGTTAATTTAGATAAATATAATGACATTCTATAATTACATTAGATTCTTGACATTTATAAAATTTAGGAATGCAATTTATTGTAAATTTTGTTTAAGTTATCTTACTTACCCATGATTTCTCCTTGCTTGGAACTTTTTCCAATTCTTTAGAAAAATCAATTAGAAGACTATTATTTTCATCAAGATGATCATCATCAGAAACCTTTTTTGTTGGGTAACCTGCATCAAGGAAAAATTAATCATGACAGCTTTTGCTTTATGAATTTAATGGAAAATTTTTAATGGCAAAATATAATTATTTGCATTAAATGGTACTTTTTTTAGCTAAATTACATGATACAGTTTTGGAGTTTAATATATTTTATTTTATATATCATGGAAAAATTGTTATAACCTGATGCCACATAAAACTACAATTAAGTTAATGCAATAATTAAAATAACAGTCTATATTATGTTAAGCAGTGGCATAGCAAGGTCTTAACACACCCTAAGGCCAGATTTTTGTAAAGCTTTTACATTGGTACTTTGTGAGGCCTCACCTCAGCTGCCAGGACAATAACTATGCCATTGTTGCTTAGTATTATTTTTTGATAAAGGAGTGCACTAAATGCCAAAAACCAAGACAGCTGAATTGGTTGGAGAATGTTTTTCATGTTAAAAATAACTTAAAATTCATCATGTATAATCTATTTCCATGACTGGAATGCCAAAAATTAAAGTTATTGACATCAGTGGCGGCCGGTGGTTGTTTCAACTGGTAGGGCCAAAAAACCTAAATTTATAATTAAAAAGTATTTAATTTTTTACTTCCCGAAAAATGTACTGTAGTGAGTAGATGAAAAAAGTGTCTTGCAGCTAAAATGTGTGGTAAACAAAGTATTTGGCGATCTTTCTTGTTAGAAAATAAATCAATAACTTTTCTGTTGAAGCAATCTGTTACTTACAACAGTTTTTTCACACGATAGCATGCCTAAAGCACTAGGTCTTTCTTCTTACATAGTATTCCTAAGAAAAGTCTTTATTCTTTTCGTCATTGAAAAACACCGTTCTGCTTCTGATTGGTATCGTGATCAACACTTTTAAAAGCTTTATTATCTATTGAAATGTTTCACATAAATCATCACCCATAATTAGCAACAGAAATGGTACTGCACCAGAAACTGCTCTCAATTCCTCTCTTTCGTAAAAAACTTGAGTTCACTCTTCAGTGTCTTTCTTTCCAAAAAAGGATA
The DNA here is from genome assembly GCA_028673005.1 of Tanypteryx hageni. Taxonomy (NCBI): domain Eukaryota; kingdom Metazoa; phylum Arthropoda; class Insecta; order Odonata; family Petaluridae; genus Tanypteryx; species Tanypteryx hageni. Next base: position 183,633,969 of record CM054120.1, on the reverse strand, counting down.
CTTTTCAATTATTTCACTGAGATAAACGTCATGGAATTTTTTGCTGTAATTATTAAATTCTTCGACCACAAATAGATTCGTAGCCATGAGGTGTCCAGTAAATTGAACTCTATCTTTTATTTCTGTGATTATGGTGTCACAAACTTCTATACCTTCACTCTTCCTGCAGGCAGAGTCACTGTCAGTGATCAGCAGTCTTTTTGGTAGAACTTCTTCCTCTTCATTTTCTAACTTGACTTCAACCTGTTTGGTAATCAAATCAACTTGGTTTCTGACTGTCTGTATGCTATTCTCATAATACTGCATTACTTGCTGAACTTAACTGGATCGGTGATTCATTTTTGAACCTGACTAAAAATTATCTCCACGTGAGGCATTATCCGGTGAAAAAGCGTTAACCAAAAGACAAAGTTATTTTCTTTCAGCCTAAGTTTATATGCACCTGCTTGTGTTGTAGCAGATGGCAACTTTATGTCATTTCCATAACTGTTATGAGTTCTTTTCTATATTCGTAAACAGTGCTGACTCCACAAGAATGAAAATTCCATCTGGTCTGTGATGCCCGGGGTAATCTTCTCTGTACAATGTCATCCAACACTTTTGTTCTTTGGGGCTAATTAGAAAAAAATGAACATATTCCCGACAAATGTGCAAAAAGATACGGGTTTGGCGGTTGATGGATGCTGCATTAGACAATATGAGATTCAGTGGACGAAATTAGCAAGTGGATAAATGTCTTTTATCAGTTTCTGAACCCCATTTAAATGTCCACTCATAACAGAAGCACCATCAAAACCATGTGGTATAAGTTTATTAAGATTGTCACCAATTAGGGGATCAAGTTGTTTTAAAATACAAGCTGCAATTGCACGAGCATCATGTCTGCCAGGATTAACGAAATTCCAGAACCTTTCTACCAGTTTTCTGCCTACAATATAATGTAATACAATGACTAACTGAAATTGACATGACACATCAGTAGTTTAATTGGCTATCAATGCTACATAATCTGCTTTTTTAATCTCTTTGTGAACTTCTTCATGGTATACTTCTAACATGCATTCCAGCAACTCATTCTGTATAGTTTTAGATGTACCTTTAAACACACCTGATTGACTAAGGTGAACTTTTAAATCTTTATCTAACTCAGAACTGGATTAACTCCCGAAAAACTCCCTTATTTTGTGACTCATCCGATTCATCATGCCCTCTCAATGCTAATTCTAATGCCCCACAAAAACGTATACAGTTTATAATCAAATTTAATACAGATCTATTTTTATCTATTTGTTCATTATGTTTAGATATAGCTACCTGATATTGTGAGTTAAACTGACTTTGAATATTTGTTTTACCCAGCAACGATAAACTCAAAACATTGTTCATATGTTGTTTAGATTTTTTGTGAGCCCTCATTTTTCCCCAACTGTGTACCAAGTTCGAAATCCTGTTCCTCGACCAGCTGACATCTCCTTGGAAAAGAACAAAAGGAAAACAAAAAAACGCATTTTTTTATCACATCTGCACAGCCAATTGTTCTTCAGATAAGTGAATAAACTTATGACACCTTTCCTGTTTGTTGGCACACTGTTGCTTTTTAACTAAATTCAAATTAGGGAGGGGTCTTCCCATTCATTGTATTTCGAGTTTATCATCATAATTCAACGACGAAAACGGCTGTTTCAATAAAGCACTTATTGTATTCAATGCGGAGAATTGAAACATCACGCTCACCAATATTACATCGAACTGCTAGCTTGAAGGCTGGCCGAGCTGAGCAAAACTGAACTTTGCCCCAACAGTAGATATTCTCAAGCGTGGGAGAGGGTAGGTGATGGGGAGAAAAGCATGCAGTGTGCATGCACTCCATGTCTTGTGACCGAGTCAGCTAGGTGGTGGCCCAGTTGGAGTGGGGAAACTCCCCGCCAGACTCGCCGCCCACTCCTCCCATAAATTCTCTTACCGACAGGAGTATTGTGGTGCTTCACAACAAATTAAACATATTAAAGACTCAAAAATGAAATAAATCTGTTCAAAAACAATTATTCATAGTGCTTTTTCTTTCTGTGAATTTTGGTAGGGCCATGGCTCCATGGCCCTATGCCAGCAGCCGCCCCTGATTGACATAATTTAAATTTACCAGCAACATCAATGTCATCATCATTCATCAAGTCGAGATCCTTTTTTGTCTCCAATTTAGAGGTTTCCTCGCTCGGAGTTTCCTCATTTGGTGGATCCTCATGGGATAGCTGCCAGAGTTCATATGCTGTGTTAAAGGTCCTGGCAATTGCCAGGGTAGCACGTTGTGCCTAGAGTGAGAAGCATATAAAAGATTAATTTATGACCAAGTTAAAATGTCAATATTTCCATCAACTTTCATTTTTAATGTTTTTACAATTTGAAGAAGTTAAAAGATGATTAATTCAATCTTACAAACAAACATTTTTCAGAGATGACATGAAATCAAAAAATGATTAGATTTTAATAGGAAATGAAAATTAGAAATTTATATTGACAGCATTTTCAGCAACTTTGTTTTAATAATATAGTGGTGCAATTCATAGGTCCCATTTTGCAAAATAAAGAAATGATTGAAGAATGGGAAAAAATTAAAACTAAAGGAAATATAGTTTTCGAATCATGATGCAATAGATGAATTATAGAGGGAGTGAATAATTAAGATAAGTTTAGATTAAATACTTATTAATCATTTGAACTTAATCATTTGAACTTAATCATTTCAATTCTTTTCACTCTTTTGGCAAAATGAAGATGGATAAAATTTTACAAGAATGCCAATTTATTCAGCATATTATCTATAGCTATGGAAGGTTTCTTGAGCTATCTTTCCAACAAAAATTTATTGGAATAATACTAAGAGAAAATGTACTTCATATTTTCTCAGAATAATGCATTCCATTATTACAAAAGGTTAATGCGGCACCAACTCCGCAGCGCCCCAAGGGGCGAGATATGGAACTACAAGGTGCTGAATGTGGCAAGATTTGGAATTACGTAGAGTAGTACTCCATTGGAAGTCAGATGGGCCAGAGAAGGGAAATTTGAACATGAACGAAAATTATAATAGGGGGCAGGGCCGGCGCAAGGCAGTTTGGCGCCCTAGGCAAACTTTTTTTTGGCGCCCTACTCCAACCTAAATGATACAAGAAAATCTAACAGATGAATATTATTTTTAATAGCAATTGTACAAAGGCGTCTACAAGCACCGCTTTTACTTAAATATAATATTAATAGAAGATTGTTTTCATTATTAAATCATTTTTATCATAATTACTAAAAACAATCTTTTTCCAAATTAAAAGATTACTAATAGCGGTAAAAATGGGCATAAAGAAGAATATTTTTAGCAAGAGATTCATCAAATGATAACTTTAGCCTTGTAAGTTATAGTTATAGTTGGTACGTCAACATCATTAAAAATTACACATTTTCCAATGTTAAAAGTAGATAGACGGGGACCTCGCGGCGGTCAATCCCTGGTCCTTCATTAGCCCGCGAGATACCTCAAGTCCTCGGCTGTGCGAACCCTTCCTCGACGCCAAAGCTCACACTTCCCAGCGGGGTATTCTCTGACCGCAGGGATGATTAAGCACGAATTAATCAAAACTTTTTAATACAATTCTGATGAGAAAGCATCTTTGTTTAACACTGTACGTAGTTTCTCGACTATGCACGTCTTTTAAACGGTTTTCTACGGCAAATATTAAGGAAGTTGTTTTTTTTCGCTCAAAGGTAGCAAGACAGTGGGTTTGTTCCCCGCGGTTTCTGCCAAATTTAAAGGCTCTTATATATCGTGAGGTGACGTGACACCATTATGTTCTCATTCCAACTACCATGAGTTTTAGTTTCGTCCTGCTTGATTTTTGCGCTTGAAATATAAAAAATGTGACACTAAATTTTTGCAGGTCTCTTAAATGATATAAAATAATAGATTTTAAAGATTCAACTAACTTATTACCGTATTTATCGCAACCCTCCGTATGTTCCAGTTTATGTTGAGAACTCATGTGAATAGGGTCATCAGATGCTAATCGTCACAACCGGGACAAAATGAGTTTTGAAGGAGAAAATGCTGGACAATTAGAATAAAATACGGAGCAATGGGTATTTTGCTATTTTTAGACGTTTATGCTCTATATTTGAAATTAAAACGTTTAGAAAAGAGAAAGTACACTATTATTCGTTTATTTTAATAACAAATTAATTTATATATTTCATGAATAATTTAACAATATTACAATAAAGTAGCCAAAGGTTTTTTCAGTCTTATTTTAGAGTTCTTCTGTCTGCCTTATTCAAATTTTTATCCTTCTTTATCATCTCATAAAAATCTTAACAGGTCAAATGTAAGTTAAATTTACAAAATAAAATGCAATCTATTGGTTTTATATACACACGATTTGGTTCATCCAAGGGGAAAACGAAGGAGTCACATTACAGATGCGGAAAGAAATCTGCAGGAAGAGCATATCCATCGGAGCGGGACCATATTTGCTGGGCGAAAAGTTGGAATAGGTATTTTTCTATCAGTAGCGTTGGCGTCGATATTGAAGTATCCAGCATCTGTTGTTATCAGGGAAACGAGACAATCCAGCGGGACGAAATTCAAACTCAGGGTAGTTGGAATGATAACATAATGGTGTCATGGCATCTCGTGATCTTGGTGTACACTCATTCAGTCCGGCGGTCAAAAAAACATACAAACTCAGTCCCAGGTTTTTCAGGACATACTCACTCAGTCGCACCACGAAACAAAATTTTCCTTCCCATTTTTCACAGACTTAGGACTGTTTGTACTAAATGTAGCTTTCTCGAAATTCGCGTACACTATACTTGGTGAAAAATTTAACTGGAGTTCAAAGCATTCGGAGACTAAATATTGAAAAGCCTCTACATACACTTCAACACTATTATTAGGAAACAAGAAAAATACCAAAAGTACATAAATGCCGTGGACAGTAAAAAGCGGACAGAAATATTTTGGACAACTTTTGAATGTGCCATCAACAAAAATCGTATCCATGCTAACTAAAAGTTCCAAATTTGAATTGGTCGAAAAACCAACTGTTTATGACGCTGTCATTTATTAACATAAATTTCTCTCGGTGATTACTTTTTATGTCCATTGAATCTGGTGCCTGTGCAGGAGACTGAGTTAGTATGGGCCTCTAACAACCGCGGGACTCAGCTAGTATGCGAACGTTTCGAACAACATCCAGGGACTGAGTTGTCATGCAGCTCGTGATACACAAAAGCGTTTATGTGGCAGAAACAACGGGAAACAAACTCATTGGGTTGGTACCTTTGAGCTAAAAATATCAACTTCCTTAATATTTGCCGTAGAAAGCCGTTTAAAAGACATGCATAGTCGAGAAACTACGTATAGTGTTAAACAGAAATGCTTTCTCATCGGAAATGTATTAAAAAGTTTTGATTAACTCGTGCTTAATCATCCCTGCGGTCAGAGAATACCCCGCTTGGAAAGGTGAGCTTGGGCGACGAGGAAGGTTTCGCACAGCCGAGGGGTAGAGGTATCTCGCGGGCTAATAACGGTCCAAGGGATTGACCTCCGCGAGTTCCCGTCTATCTTCTTTTAACCTTTTCCAAATCTTCCTTAGGCCGCTACTTTAAACCAGAGCATCGAACCGGAACCGAACCGAAAACAGAAAAAAACGTTACTTTAGCCGGAGTGAAAACGAACCCAGAACCGAAAAATATATTTTTCTTAACCCGAACCGAAACAGAAAACCGTTGTGTATTTTGTTCCGTTTTTTCATTTCGCATATGGGAGCGAAAAAAAGGGTTTTTCCTTTTGCTTTAATATGAGTCTTTTTTGAAAGCCTGACTTTTCAACACTGAGTAAGGCAAAAGCTAATTAATGGTTTTCTTGAGAATACATGCTCTTAAGCCTTTGGAGAGATGCATCTTTTTGAGGATATCTGTCCGTTCAATGGTGGGATTATCAATGAGCATCTCAATACACTCATCTCTCGATTTATACGGGGAATACGTTCTAAAAATCGCCGTGTAAATCAAAACCGTGTAAATCTTCATATGAAATTCGGAATTAGGTTCCTATTTATTTAAAAAACATCATATTTTGGAAATTTTATTTATAAGTATATAGTTATCAGACACTTGAATTCGGATATAATAATAGCATGAACATTATATAAATGAACCTTCACATTCTATGAACAACTCTGTGAATTACATTCTACATTCAAATTTGAATTAATATTATTGTACCTATTTAAGTACGTGCATGAGTACTGTTGGAGTAAATTGATTATGATAAAGAGAGCACCTGCTTATACATTATGGAATAGTAAAATCAAATAAATATTGACTTTTGAAAGAATAAAAACGGTTTTACATCAAATTAAAGGCAAAAAATAATTAATAATAACATTTTAAATGGATTTTATATGCACTTAAAAGGAAAAAAATAAATTTTAAATTTCTATAGAAGAGTATTAGACGGGGTCGTATAAAAGGAGCCGTTTACAAATTGAATAACGAAAATGTAAGAAGGGAATCCATACAATATTTTTGTGTTCGTTAAATGGTGGGAGGGGGTGCTTGCGCGATATCTATTTTTGTCTTCTAGGCTTGCGATACTGAATTCATTTGGTTTAAATAAAAAATAACATTAATTAATAAAGATTATTTTGGAATTCTCTTGAAATTACCCCAAAAAATCAATCGGAGCGAATAAAACCGGTTCGAACCGCTTCAATGGTGGTTACTGGAGCGAAAACGGAACCGAACCGAAATTTTTTGTTTTCTATGAACCGCAACGAAAACCCGAGCGAAAAAATTTCGTTTCAATGCCCTGGTTCTTAGTTTTAGGATAGGGGTAGTGCACAGCATTGAAGAGGAATTGAAATAATTTTGAATATAAAGGTATATAAAACACAAACGCACGTGAAAAATATAACAAAATGAATCAATAAATTATGAAAGATAAGTAGTAGTATCGTACATTACTTTAAAAAAGAATGCAGACACATATACAGTGCAGTAAAATCAAAACATTGGCTCTTCATGGCCCCCCTCAATCTCTGGCGCCCTAGGCAGTTGTCTGTTTTACTACCCCGTTCCGCCGGCCCTGCCAACGGGTTGGGCAAGTTGGTGGAAGTGTTTTTCTTATCTCCTCAGGTTCACTGTGTTTAGAGGCGTCTCCATTCAAAGAAAAAAGAAGGGATACCGTTATAAATGAAATTTTTATGATGGTATCCCTTTTTTTTCTTTGAGCGGAGATGCCTCTGAACACAATGAATGTGAGGAGGAATGAAATACACTTCCATCATCTTACCCAACCCTGTAGGGGCGAGTAAAATTTACGTTCATGCTCAAATTTCCCTTCCTTGGCCCATCCGAGTTCCAATGGAGTACTGCTCCACGTAATTCCAAATCTCGCCACATTCAGCGCCATGTAGTTCCATATCTCACCCCTAGATGAACGCTGCGGAGGTGGTGTCGCGTTAACCACAAAGTAGCAAATTCAATAAGTTGGTTCCCCAGGCAAAATGGCTTAAAAACCGAATGGAGCACAAGAGAGAAAACAACGGAAATTTACCGAAGAAATTCTTCAAAAAAGTGCAGAAAATGGTTAGATAGAAACAAACTGTTGCAATTGGCAAATGTAGATCAAGATCCTTCCCAATCCACTTAGGCAGGTGCAGAAGAATCCTCAAGCATTCCTGAATTCGCCAATACGATTTTAACGCAAATTATCCACGAAGATCCAATAACTTCAAAATTACCAGTAAAAGAACTTAACAAGAATGATTAAAATCTCGAGAAATCAAATGAAGAGTAAGTCGAAGATCCATCTACTTCGCAGTTACCAGAGACAGACAGAGATGAAGAAAAAGATCCTCGCCTCGTGACAGCATATGAAGGCCTTCCTGTCGTGCCAACAGAAACAGGTTCATCTTCTGTAATAAATTTTAATGACTGTCCGTCATGGCCATAGAATTAGTAATAAGACAGGTGGCGTGACGTCTTTAACGTGAAGCACGCAAGAAGAGGATATCTTAATGCATGTCAAATCCAAATTTAGTGGTAATTACTTTGTTTGTGAGAAGATATCCTCCAACGAAAGAAGCTGTGGTTTCAAGGTTGGATTTGACTCCTCCCTACTTGAGGACCTAAAAAACCCTGCCAATTGGCCAATTGGGGTAAGCGTGAATAGGTTCTACTTTCCAAAATCTCAAGCTATTAAAGCTCCCTCAGTACCTCCCAAGGAAATTTCACCTGTAACCACTACCCCTGCTGTCACTCCATCATTCAGCATTATACCAGCCTCTGGCCCTCCCCTTAACACTAGTGACCCAGTGAATGAGCCCCTAGTGAACTCCAATATTGAAGAGTGTGAGAGATCGTGTCATGAAGAATCAATCACTGGTACTACCACCTCATATGCTACCACCTCCACCACAGGTGTAACTACTAGAGGGAAACTGGGAATTAGTAAGCCCAAGACCACACAGTGACTAGAAAGTGAAAATATGCTGAATCTTTTTTACAGCAATATTCAGTCTGTTAGAAACAAGGGGCATACTCTTGAGATACTCCTCCAAGAACTAAAATTCTCTTTCTATCCGAACATTGGCTAACTGAGGATGAATTAACATCATTTAATATCAAAGGGTTTAACCTTATTTCTTACTATTGTTGCCATCAAAACAAGTGTGGTGGGGTAGCCGTGTACTCCAGACCTGGTTTTGATCTCTCATGCATAGACTTTCAAGAAAGCAGCGAGAAACTTTTTGAATGCTGTATTTCTACCTTAAAAGTCAACTCCTCCTCTTATGCGGTTTTTTGCTTGTACCGTGCACCAAGTGGTAGTTTCAGTGACTTCCTTAAGCACCTGCATGATGCTATTTTATCAGCATTACTCAGAAATGTTGATGGACTTTTGCTGTGTGGGGGCTTGAACGTAGACCTTCTTAAAGATACAGTTGATAAAACAGACTTCTCCAACTTCTTAAGTAGTTTCGGTCTGAAAATTATTAATAATGAGCCCACAAGGATATCTTCCCGCTCATGTTCACTAATAGATTTCCTAATATATGATATCCCTACCACTAATTTCTCTTGCAAAACATTACATACAGGCCTCTCGGACCATTTGGCACTAAACTTCACTTTAAAATTTCCCAAGACTTCCAAAGCTGTAAATCCTATGTACATATCTAAACGAATTTTTAAGCAAAACTCTATTGAACAACTCTGTGTTATGTTATCCAATGAAAATTGGGAGGATGTATCAAATGCTCTAGGCACCAATGATAAATTCAATGCCTTTATGAATTATTTTATGATGTACTTCAATGCTGTTTTTCCCATTAAACGAGTTAGGCATAGAACCTTAAATATAAATAAAAAATTTTATTCTAATGATTTAATAATCATGGGTCAATTTCTATGGGATTTACAATATAAATGCAAATACATTGATCCCAATCTCTCCGGTTCTTATAAACAATCTCTTAAAAAATTCAAACAATGTGTTTCAGATTACCAGAAACTAATCAATGAAAACTATATTCAATCATCCAATAATATTATTAAATCTGCCTGGGATATAATTAAATGCAATACCAAAGCCACAATGATTAACCCAAACCAAAATAACATTAGTTTCAATAATTGCCTTCTCTCCAACCCTGATGAAATAGCTCAGCACTTCAACTTACAGTTCTGTCAAACCACTCCCGTTGCAACTACCCCAACTGTTTCTTATCATTCCATGCCTACTCCTTCTTCTAAATCACTATTTTTAGCTCCTACTAATGTTCATGAAATAAAAAATATTGTTAGGTCCTTTGACAACTCATGGTCATGTGGTCTTGATGAGATCCCAATGCCTATAATTAAAGCTGTCATTAATTATATTGCTCTTCCTCTAGTTAATATAATAAATTCATCTTTTTATGAAGGGCAATTCCCCTCTAGCCTTAAGTTTGCTTGTGTTCTCCCTATTCCTAAAAAAGGCTCTCTCTCTAACTCAGATAATTATAGGCCTATATCAGTATTATCGGTATTTTCCAAAATATTTGAAAAAATATTTCATAACCGAGTAATCCATTTTCTTGAATCTTTTCTTCTACTCCATGAATCTCAACATGGCTTCAGGAAAGCTAGATCCACTATATCAGCTTCCTTCCAATTAATTAACCAGGTCCATCAGGCATTAAATAAGAAAGACTTCACTCTTGGTATCTTCTATGATCTGTCAAAGGCATTTGACAGCATTGACCATGAAATACTATATACTAAACTTTGCAATGTGGGAATAAATGGAAATGCCCTCAATTGGATAAATTCCTTTCTATCTGGCAGGCAGCAAATTGTAAAATACACACATCAGACTTCTAATGGTGTAATCACTTCTAAATCTAAACCTCTAAAAGTGTGGAGTGGTGTCCCTCAGGGTTCAATATTAGGGCCACTGCTTTTCATTATATTCATGAATAACCTTCCCCATAATATTGCTAATAGCAAACTCCTATTATATGCAGATGACACATCATGTGCATTGCACTCCGAAAATCTGCCTGATTTAATTAATATTTCAAACTCTTCTGCGGACAGCATGCTTCACTGGTGTCAATCCAATAATCTTAAAGTGAATAGTAATAAAACCCTTTACCTTCAATTTCACACTAAAAAGTCACCTCCTTCCAGCAGTCCATTACTAAAAATGGACCATTCAAACATTGTACGTTCTACCTCGGTAAAATTTCTAGGTATACACATTAGTGAAGACTTAGATTGGTCAATCCATATTAATTCTGTTATGAAAAAAGTGGCCACTGGCATTTTTATGCTAAGAAAATTGGCACCCATTGTCTCCATCAGTACCCTAAAACTTTTCTATTTTGCTAAAATTCATTCTTTTCTGTCCTATGGCATCATATTTTGGGGCAATGTCAGCTACTCCAACAAAGTCTTTTCTTTACAAAAGCACGCTATCAAGGCAATGTTGCAATTACCTTACCATACTCCTGGCAAGCCATTATTTCACTCCCTTAATATATTAACTCTCCCTTCAATCTATATTTTAAACTGTGCTACTTCTGTTAAACAACACCCTCACCTTTTCCCTACAAATTCCAACTACCACTCGCACCATACTTGTAATAAACTAAACATTCATTTAAATGAGTATCACTTGTCCCTTTCCCTAAAAGGACCTCACCATGCTGCCTCTATTATGTTTAATAACTTACCCTCTAGGATTAAGTCAACCTCCTGTACCTTGTCTTTCAAGAGGCGATTGAAGCGCCATCTAATAAGTAAAAATTATTATAGTGTCTCTGAATACTTGACTGATAGAGATTTGTAATGTGACAATAATACCAGCTAATTGTCTTCTCTGTTTTTCATTTCAATTTTTTGTATTGTATTGTCTGTGCTATATTATGTTTTATTATGACCTATTCCATGTCTATGTAGACCTACGGAATCAATAAAATTTCATTCATTCATTCATTCAAGCCAAGGGCCGGTGCTTTCCGCCATATTGAATGGCCCAGAACTTTGAAGTTGCCATAAGAGTCTGTGGATATCTGGACGATATGTTACCTTGAACCAGTCGATTTAATGAAATTTATGAAATAAATCTATGCTTCAAATTAATTATTAGATGTTTCTAAATGTGTATTTTTGCGGAAATAACGTCGTATTTTATATAATATGGAATTTTTATTCTTGATCAGGTGCCTGAAAACAATTGTTGCGTACATTTAATAAGAGCTGGACCCCATGAATATTTAAATATAAGAGGGCATTGTGCAGCAAAATGCATGTCAACGTCACTGCAGGAAGTCCGGATCCGACAGATGTTTAAGAAATTAGTTCTAATGAAAAGCCAATGATGGGTATGTTGTGGTTGTAATGGAAGAGGCAGTGAGTGTATTATGATATAGTTAAGGATGTATTATGGATTAAAAGCTGATTTATTAAATAAAAGTGCTTTCTTTCCTTTGATACTGTGTCCTTGTCTCATTTAATTTTGAGATTAACATCTCATCATTTTTGTCATATTTATCTTGTCAACGTACTATTCTACTGTTTTCATTCATTGTGAATTAACTTTGTAATGATTGCAATGCGGTTTGTAGCTTTACGGAAACAGTCCTCCATCCATTTTACGAAGTTCATGTATGTTAATGTAAGTTTTAGAATGGATTTTCTCTGTGTCATAAAAAAATTTGTTTATATTTTTAGAGATAAAGTCTTCATGAATTTAATATGCTTCATTGCCAATCGTTGAATCCTCAATCGTAGGATGTATTACGATATCTTCGTAGGAAATGATTGAAGTGCTAAACCAAGGTTTTTTGAGAGAACCTTCTTGACTAATTTATTGGAATTGAAACAGTTTTCCCTTTGATGATGAATTGGATGTGCTTTAACCATAGTGGAGCTATTACGTATTCGAGTATATTGTCCTCCGTCAGCGTTTCTTATATTTCAGTAATCTGAGGAGTTCCTTTCAACATATTTTGCACAGACCTCTACATAGAAGATAATAGAGCATATATTCATCTTGCGTTTTTTAAAAAGTCACCATTGCCCTGTAGCATCGTTTACTCTAAAAGTAATGTTTACTTGAAGATTTGCGTGCGCTTTAGGAACATTGTTGTACATTTTATTATTTTGTAAATATAATATTTCTCAGACATTGCTCACAGATCACTAAACTACTTCTGGGGATACCAGTTTACGAACCGCTGCCCTCCAACATTATCATTATGCACGTATATTGCTACCTGGACATTATTGCATTGAGTCCTCTCTAACTGCTTACGTAATTCGACCGTTATGCACGAGTTTGTAGGTGATGATAATTACCATACTTCTGCGAAAGTCCAAATGGGGTGGAAAATATCTTTTTCCAATTTCTTTTACGTGTACTTAAACCAGTCCAGTTAGCGGACGACGTGTAAAAATTCTTAACTGCCGCTTTTCTCCGTAGCTGTGCCGGAGACTAAATAATACTCGTATATTAACCTCTATATTTTACATATGGTAAGACAATTTCATTGCGATGCATGGTTTTATTCGGCCGAAAACTAAAGATACATGCGTGAAGGCCTATGGCTTCAATAGAATAGTAGGGTTACTCAATATGGCCGCCGGTTACGCCCACCTGGCTTCACTTTCGCTTGGGTTCCAGTATAGGCAGCGCCATCTCCGTCTTATTACTAACTCTATGGTCTTGGCCACAAATTATGGACTAAATAAGATTTTTAATAATCGAACATGGACCCGACCAATGCAAAGACGCATATTTTGAGGAATCTGCATGAGAAGAGGGCCGTAAATTTTCTACTTACTGGCTTTCCAAGAAACCTCCTAACGGAGAATTTGTTGACTGTAATTGGCTGATGTATTCGAAAACCTCAAAGGCATTATTTTGTTTTCCGTGCTTTGCAACAAACGTTTCTGAAGCAAGTATTTGCAATAAAAAAGTGGTTTAATGATTTGAAACATTTAAATCAAATTATCGATCATGAAAACGCGCCGGATCATAGGGATAAATTTTTTAAGTGGAAGTTGTTAGAAAAAAAATAAAAAGCGGTGGAATTATCGAATATTCTCTATAAAAGGCAATTCAAACAGAAAAGGATAAATGGCGATACATTTTGAAAGTCATTTTGGATGCCATTCTCTTTTGTGCAAGAATTAATCCTGCTATTAGAGACACTACAGAGGTTACTGGCAGCCCTAAGGCGGAGATTTTTATAAATCTGATAGAATTAATTAGCCATTATGACAGTGAAGTTAAACGCATTTTGCTCACTCAAAAAAATGTGTAAATAATTTGTTAAATAAAATACAAAATGAATTTCTTAGATTATTAGGGAACGGTGTTTGTGATGAGATAATTGACTGGATAAAAAAGTAAAGTATTACTTATTACTTTTTGACTGCACTCCAGACGTTTCTCATCACTAGTAGATGTGTCAAATAATAAGGTATGTCCATATTGATGCTGGAAAGATTTCGACTGAGGAAAGTTTTATAGATTTCATTGAAAATAAAAAACAGGCAGTGGTTTTGCGGCCAAAATCATGAACAAATTAAAACAAGATGGTATTGACATCCTGAATGCCCGAGGTCAAGGATACGATAACGGGGCTAATAAGTCAGGGGTATACAAGCACTTATTTTAAAAGAAAATGAATGCGCCAAATTTGTCCCATGTTCAGCACCTTGCCTAAATCTAGCGTGCAGCAATGTTGTCTCCGTGAGTCCAACAATGGTAACCTTTTTTGGAATCGTATCACTATTTTCGCTAATTCGACTAGCGGGTGGAATACTCGAAAGTCTGTATTAAATACTACACTCAAAGGACACACTGATACACGTTGAACATCGAGAGCAAGCGCTATCAAAGCGTTAAGTTTGCAAATTAAAGAAATGCACGAAATCATCAATGACATGAAATCAAATACGTCATCTATACCTACAGAAACGATTTCTACAGCAACAGAAATTGCAAGACAAATCAATTATAACTTCTTATGCACGTTAATCATAGGGAACAATATTCTCAGCCATGTAAAACGAATAAATAAAGCTTTACAGGCAAAAACTCTTTCCATACTTCAAGCAAGTAGAATTATTTACGTCTTGAAAAATAATTTACAAGAAATCCGGGAAAGTAAACGGGATTTTCTTCTTGAACGAGCCAAGAAAACGACCGAAACTATGGGTATAACACCGGAATTTTTGGATAAAAGAAAAAGAAAAGCCATACGAGTCCATCTTTCTGAATCAGCAGATGAAGGTACCAGTTCATCAACCAAACAAGTATATAAAATTGAGATAAAAAAGCACTTGATGTAATTATTTTTTAACTAAATTGGAGATGCAAAAAACTTGACGAATTCTCTAGAGATTTTGCCTTTCTTTCGGGAAGTAAACTAACAGCAATGAACCTTACGGAACTACAAAATGCGGCAGTGGATTTGGCGTTAAAATATGGAAAATATTTAAATGCTACAGAAATTTCATCTGAAATTGAAAGCTTCAAACATCAGGCGTTGTCATTTCTGTCGATTACCGAGTCAGTTTCCATTGATGGAATCATACCCAAATCTGGAAATGGCATGTATATTTTTTAACTATTCCCGTAACGGTAGCATCTTGCAAAAGAAGCTTCAGCAAGTTGAAACTAGTTCAATTTTCTTTAAGGTCTTCCCTCGGGCAGGAGAGATTATCAAATATGGCGATCCTCTCGATTGAAAACGAAATCACAAGAGAAATAAATTTTGACGAAATCATCGATGAATTTGCGGCTATGAAAGCTCGGAGGGTTGAACTTTAAAATGTAATCTTTAAAGGATAAATTTAAGTATAATATTTGAAAGAAAATGTTCTGATGATGTTTCTAAAAGATAATTTAAAAATTAATGTTTTGAAGTTCTTTTCAAAAGATTAGTTAAAATTTAATGTTCAGATGTACTTTTTAAATATAAGTTATGAGTTAATGTTTGGATGTTCTTTCTAAAATATAAGTTAAAATTTAATGTTCTGAAGACTTACAAGTTTTGCTTGTTCTATTTACATTTACGCATTTAATCGATATTTTTCTATCAATATTAGCGTTGTTAAATCTACATTATATTTCATGATTCTTATTTAGCATACTTGCATTTAATTGTAAACTGTATATTACAGGAACCGAAATAAATATTTAAGTTATGCATATGTACTTGTTTATCATTTAATTATAATTATTTTTTACGTTATATAATAAAGCGTTTGAGCTAGGGGCGCGATTCATGTTCTTTGCCTCGGGCGCCATAATACCTAATCCCGGCTCGGTGTAAAGCATTTCTTGCTCATTTACGTTGTTTCAATCCAATTTGTAAGGCATCTTTTGTCTGTATTACGAAAAGATCTTCGCCAAAATCCTAAAATAAGGGATTTTTCGAACTGAAAAATTTAGAACAGGGTCAATTATCCCTCTCGTATTTTTACAAGTGCATTGAGATAAAATCTAAGTTCTAGGATTTATCTTTCTTGTTAGACTCCCATTCTCGCCGGTTTCGGTTCGCTCCGGACCTGCGTGAATGCCGTCCCCCACTGAGATGCTTCTTTTCCAAAAACTCATTAAGGCTCTCTCCTACGCCAATTTTAGGATATTCTCCAGGCTTTTAATTCATTTTCACTTTCTAATCCTTCATTGTTATAGTCGTCGGCTTCAAAGACACAGTTAGGTATTAAACAGTTTTTACTTGAGTGTGCACCCAGTCGATTCTACTCATCAACCGCAGTTTTTGTTTTTAATGTGAATTGGTTAATTGAACACAAAATCCTTAGTTTCCCACACACATGAGTGGTTTCAACATTGAGGTGACCAAACGGAAAGTTTCCGTTACTAAAATAAATAATATTTTAAAAGAAATTGACAATGAAAAAAATAAGCAGCTATCGCGAAAGAATTAGAAGTTGCAGCTAAAAGAGTGTCCACGATACTCTACGATCGGGAGAAAATTATGAAACTTCATGCGATATCCGTGTTGTGCCCAGATCGGAAGTGACTACATTTGGGAGATCATCAAGAAATTGAGGGGGTGTCAACACATGGTTTAAGAATGTCCGAGCTGCTGACATACCAGTTACGGGCCTTATGTTGTAGGCAAAGGTCCGGGAGTTTGCAAGACTAATGGGAGTTGGAAGCCAGCTCAGGTTGGTTGTTTAGATTTCGAGGACGATACGGTATTTCATGGAATGTGATCGCTGCTGAGCAAATTAGTGATCATGTGAGTGCAGCTAAAATGTGGAAGGAAGAAAGATTTCGGAGATAGCACGATCATATAAACCGGAAGACGTCTTCCACGCTGGTGAGAGAGCCAATTTTGACAAACCTCTGTCTAACAAGACCATGGCATACAGAGGCGATAAATGCAGTGATGGTAGGAGATCAAAATCCTCGTCACCCCTGGCATTTGGCTACCTCAAGAGAGTCTCCGCTGCCTGTGGCTGTTCATGCGAACAATCACAACATAAAATTTAATGATGCTTCACGGTGAGGGCCATTCGCGCTCTCCTCGATAATGCTTCGGCTGTCCAACTCCATCCATCCATCTTCTAAACTCCTTTACTCCCCCTGGCCTCAACCTTCGCTAGTATTTCACTCCTTTTCTGCCATTCCCCAACCCTCTCCGTACCCTCCAATCCCCGACTTTTCCGCACTACCCTTCCACCCTCATGCCTCAACCCTGTGTCACTGCCATCATCATCCCCGAAAACTTCCGTGTTTTTTGTGGTCGTTTGTGTGTTTGTGTCACTTGGACAACTCCAGCAGCTCGCCAACCAACCCTTGTCGTAAATAAAAATACAAAACAAACTGGGATAAAAAAAAATAGTAAAACCTCGGCGAGGCCGATTAAGAAGAATAATTAAAAATGAATAAAAATATCGGGTATGCGAGAAAGGGGGATGCGGTGACCCTTTCCATAAGTTAAAACGCAAGAAGGCGGAAGAGAACATGAAACATAAAAAAATAAAATCAAAATAAAACAAAGAATCGGTGAAGCTCCCTTCCTTTCCTCGAATCGGTTTGTTTTGTATTTTTATTTATGACAAGGGTCATTGCAGTTTTTTTGCATACCCGATCTGTGTGAATGTTGAGTGTGTTTGGAGGTCCCTGGCGCAGAGGAGTCTCCCGTAAACCTTGGTTGGCTGACCTGCTGTACCTGTCGCTGGCCTTAAAAAGCCCCTAAACAGCAGCTGGAGTGTCTGGATGTATGGATGAGGTTTTAATGTTTTCAATTATTAATCTTTTAATTTTTTTTAAATTTTCAAATCTTTTTTCTTTCCTTACCTTACATTAGTGGAGTACCTCAATTTTATTACGGCATTTGGAGATTTTTTACTTTTTATCATTGTTTTTGTGCCGTGAAGCTCATTCCCAATTATATACGGAGGGAGTGGAGGAATTGCCGAAAAGGAGTGAAATGCTAACAACGGTTGAGGCCAGGGGGAGAGAAGTTTAGAAGGTGGATTGAACCCTCTTCCGGCCAACCTATTTTACTAACTTAAACGGCCAAGGTGAGTCCGGCAGACTCAAATGGGACAATAGAGAAATAAACCGACTTATATTAGGTTATTTACCAAAATAACTGATAAATTAGTTGATGTTAGTGTAACTTGTAATAAAGATAAACAATTATAATATAAAAAATTAAGAACATTTTGCACAATGACGCTTCGAAATAAAATACTCCTTACATGTATTTTTCTTACAAATGTCACAAATATGACCCTGCATTCTTTCTTTTATTGATGGGCAAATATGGCATATTTTTTGCGGATTTATCATTTTGGAAACTACCTGGTAATTTGAGGTATATGGTAACATGATCAGACTCGTACTCTATCAGAGCTTGTACTACATCATCTGCTAATAAATCTCTACTAGCCATCTGAAAAAATACAAACTTGTCTAAATATATCAAATTTTATCGAATTAGTTTAGTGAAAATGTTAACGTTCCTACATGCTCTAAATTTGATTTCTTAGGCAATTATAACTATATATATATAAATTTGAAATAAAAGTGCTGATATTTGTTTATAATAATCAAATATCATACAGAATTCATAATACTCACAACAGATAAGTTCTCGTGATACAAATATGTAATTGTAGCGAATACTTTTCACTTGATTTATTTCTACTTTTATGTACAAAGATGCCAAACTATTTCACAGACGGCCGCCGAATTGAAACTAAGGTGATAAGACAAGTGAATGAGTTGACAAAAAGCACGTGCACCGACTGGCAGAGAAATGTTATGACCTGCGCCGCAGAATGAGTCTAACAGACTCACGTTGGCCGGCTACGTAACTTATTTGTTGCAAGCCATATCACTTACAATCTTCATACTTTAAAGAGTAAACGTAAATGATTTTAAGTGCTACTATAACAAATAAAGTCACCAAAGCAAGAAATTTAAAACCCCACAGAAAAAAGATATTTTAGAAAATACACGTCAATGAGTCTGTTGGACTCACCTTGGCCGGATAAGGGTTAAGCAACCTCCCACTGGTAGAGTTGGGGAGATTACCATTTCGGGCGATCATATTCATCGTTTTAATGTACAATACTACCTATTACAGACCGCAAAATGCTTTTGCCATAGGATCGTTAGAGTTTTGTAAACAGGAATTACGATAATAATCAAAACGTAACATCATTAATAGAAAATCTGAAATGGATATCGTTAGAGGAACGTAGGCTGTAGGCTAGATTTTAACTACTGGAAAAATATATGTCGGAGGGACTAGCGAATGAGGTAGTAGGACTTATCAGAAGCACGACGTATCTCGGAAGGCAGGACAGTGAGGATAAGATTCGCGAGATCGATTGTAGAGCGATATAGAGGATGGTTTTGCCTAGGACGATAAGAGAACATAATAGGAAAAGATAACTTAGGAAAACTATGGACCCCTGGTGCACTGCACCCCCTGCCTTCCACCAAAAAGGTGACTTGCAGGGTATCATGTAGATGTATATATATATATATATATATATATATATATATATATATATATATATGGATGTCAACAAGGTGTTGGGATGAGGAAACCCAGTGAACACTCACCAATCAGACTACTTCAGGTTGGCGAGGCCCCGGGGATGTCGAAGCGACATCAGTTCTCTCTCTGTAGCTGATGAAGGAATAATTCCGAAAGCTTCTATGTTTCTGTGTTTTAGTGTTCTTTTACGTGTGTCGCTTCGACATCCCCGGGGCCTCGCCAACCTGAAGTCGTCTGATTGGTGAGTTTTCACTGGGTTTCCTCATCCCAACACCTTGTTGACATCCATATATCCATTTTACCTTTCCTTTTCCGTAAGCTGTTATATATATATATATATATATATATATATATATATATATATATATATATATATATATATACGAAAACGTGCCGTGAATGAGATCGTTATCCGGAAGAAGCTATTGACTAATTAGCACGGCCCGTAATATATGGAACACACTTATCCCTCGGGAACACCAAACTTGCTGTCCATTCATGCTGAAAGTCTTTTTTCCCCATTCATCTATTGAAAAATCCGGTTGTGACCAAATGTTTGGAAACGTTTGCATTAGCTTATTTCATATGAAAGGACCCAAAAGCAAAGTCTTAATTGTCAGAGAAATGAATGCTTTATGAGGAAGCCAGAAAATGGGACTTGATATAATTTTCAACCATAAATATAAGCCGAAAGGAGAGGATTGAGGGAGTGAGAACGGGCAACAGGCGAATTCGCTTCGCTGAGCGAGGCACGGAATTGACGCGCGTAGGGGCGGAGCGTAAAGAATGCTTAAGCATTGAATTGGCGAGTAGCATATGAAATCCTACCTACATTTCTAAAATCTTAGAAAGTGACATTTTAATTATTTTCAGAAAGTCACATCCACATCTTGAATTACGGCTTAGATCTGCATAACTTCTAAAATTTAGTTACTATGACGCCTTGACTCGGTAGATGAAATCACACCAAACAAATTAATATTTAGGCAAAATTTATATTTATAAAAAAAATTCGTCAAAATTTAAATCTTATTTATCGATTTGCAACGGTGAACATTTATAATGCATTGAAATTGATTTTTTTAAATCATAGGAGAGGATGGCATTTAATTTTACAAGGCTAATATTCAATATTTGCGATCGATGATTGTATGCCGGCAGTGGTTTGTTTTAAATGGTTTGGTAGCATCTGCTGCCATCCGCTTGACTTACAAGTAGCTATAGTCTATTTCATGTATCTTTGCGACTGAAATTTTGTACGTACTCGAGACCGCCCATGTGTTTCCGCTGCTTGGAGGTGGAGAGACATTTCCACACCTCATAGAGAGGAGTAGACTCCTCGCTGAGGAACTCAACCTCGGTGCTGTCATATCTACTAAACTGGAATACGTTGCGGAGAGCGCAGAAGAAAGAGAAAGATGCCAGCGGTGAGTTTCTGGGATGGGGAGCTTCACTGTTTGGACAACAAAGGCGTTAGCACATGGCAACATTGCACTCGATGTGTGCACAAAGGAGGCCAGAGAAAGAATGAGCTTTCGACGGGGAAGGCTCCGCCTACTTCATTCCTATTGGTTTCCATAAGATCGTGTACTGGAAAACTCTCTTCTTCGCTCTCTCTCTCTCAGCCGCAAAGATATATGAAACGGTAAAATTAATTCGCCAGGTTAGGCGCACGCGTAAATTCGCAATAATAGCGTCCCTTTTGATTTGCAACCCGCTTTTCACGCTATTGTAGGTGATGCATAACCATTAGGCGAACATATTTTTTCTTGATCAGGTGTGCCTAATATGCAAAAATTATGCCATTCCGTGACTGTAAAAGCGCTAAATAATTGAACCTATTTGTACCGAGTATTTTCGACTCGTATTCTTTCGCTTTTGAGAATTCAGTGATAAAAATATCCATTCTGACTCCGGAAATCAAAAGCAATGGAGAAGCGGGTCCCGATTTCAGCAGTTATTAGCGGTTACAAATTTCGCCTGCGGGTCGAAGATCTTAACGCTTCCTCTGGATGGAGAATTGCTTACATTTAGAATAGTCCTCGCAAAAGTAAAGGGTACAAGTCCAAATTGAAAGTGTAAATCTTGAAATCACATTCTAATAGATTCCCATCGATTATTTCATGTGTATCTAAAAATTTCCGTACGTTTAATGAAATATGACATATTAAGGTATTCTATAGCAGTGTTTCTCAACCGGTGCTCCGCGGAGCACTGGTGCTCCGCAAGCCATTTAAAAAATTCAAGTGAAAAGTTCAATTATTGGAAATATAATATTAAATTGTTTATTAGAACGAAGTGTAAAGACTTTTGTCTATCACGTTACGATAATCGCAACACTGCTTTGGTTATAAAGTTCACTTGTTCTGCCTTTTCTTTCCGAATATGTACTACCTCGTTTTCTTACCCATCCCCCGACCTCTTCCAACTTTCTGCCTCCCTTTTCCTACTCTCTAATAACCTCCCTTTTCCATCTTAATTTGTTTACTTAGAAGCATATTCACTCCCTTTATTCCTCTCTCCGATTTACGGACCTTCTCCTTCCATATTGTATACATAAAAGAGCATTTTATTGCCCACCAACCAACCTCTCCTTCACCATTCCACCTCCCCTCTCCTACTCACCGATTCCCTTCATCCCCCTCGGTGTAACATTTGCTATAAATTCTATATACTTGCAACTGATGATGCCAGGCCTCTGTTGTTGACTGGGGACTCTTCCACTGCCTCCCTCCACTCGCCTTCCAAAATCGACTGGGAGATATAGTTACATCTCACGGAATATAGTTTAATTACGTTGTGTCCGCAATCCACGAAACAAGCCGGGCACTGTATGTGGGCGGCCATTTGCCCTGTGTTTCATCGTAGTTGTTTGCATATCAGTTTTTTTCGTTTACCATTGTGTAATATTTAAATGCGTTGGTGAGTGGTTGTGAAACGTGTATTCTACATATTTTGTCGAATTTTGGCAGTACGTGAGTAGCCTTTTGCGTTAATAAAATGAAGTTTAAATTTAATATATTTCTATTTATTCTAATAAAATTACGTCTGCGTGGTACCCATAGGATAAAATGGGTAAACAGACCATGTTGACTTTTTTATGAAAAATTCCGGAGTGAGTGAAACAAATGTTGATGAAGCGATTCCATCTACTTCCATGAGCGACAATGCCGGTAATAGATCATATGACTCACATTCACAGTCAGATAGGAAAAAGCAGGAAGAGGTAGTACATCGAAAGTATGATCCTGATTACATTAAATACGGTTTCACATGTCAAGGCAGTAGTCCACAGTGTGTTATTTGTTATGAGGTTTTGTCAAATAGTGCCATGTTTCCAGCAAAATTAAAAAGACATCTTGATTAAAAACACCAGCAGTATCAAAATAAGCCATTCCAGTATTTTAAGAGAAGAGAAAATGAATTATAAAGCCAGAGGGGATTAATTAGTAACATATACAAAGTAACTGACTCAGTGCTTAATGCATCGTTCTTAATTTCACTCCGAATCGCCAAAACTAAAACGCCTTTCACCATAGGAGAAAGTTTAATCATGCCTTACTTAGTAGATGCATGCAAGACGATTTTGAGAGAGAAGGCTGCAAAAAAATTAGACAAGTTCCAGTCTCCAACGATACGATTGCGAGACGTATCGCAATGATGAATGAAGATCATCAGAGAAAGTGAAAAAAGCTAAAGCCTTCGTTCTTCAATTGGACAAATCAACAGATATTGCTAAAAAAGCTGTAATAATTATGTACGTTTGATATATTGATTGGGACAGTGAAGTGAATGAAGAAGAATTCGTGAACAGTTTTTACTTGCCACACCGTTCAACTGGGTCCGAAATTTTCAAGGTAATATCTGAATATTTCTCCAGCAAAGATATCGATATTTAAAATTGTGTTTCGATTTGTACTGACGGTGCAGCAAATATGACAGGTGTACATGCAGGATTGGTTGCAAAATTTAAAGAAGTAATGCCAAAAATTCAAATTAAAGATTGTATTATTCACCTAAAATTATTTGCATGTAAAAAGTTAAGCTCAGAGTTAAATGAAGTGTTAGCAATATCCATCAAAACAGTAAATTTAATAAAATTCAGTGCACTTAACCGCCGATTGTTTGGAGTACTATGCGATGAAATGGGGTCTGCACATTCCACACAATTATTGCATGCAGAAGTTTGCTGGCTGTCCAAAGGTCGAGTGTTAAAAAGATTGTGTGAACTTAGAGAGGAAGTAGTGTGTTTTCTGTCTGAGAAAAATTCAGATCTTTTAAAGTACTACAAGGATATTAATTGGTACTTGAAACTTTGTTATCTTGCAGACATTTTTCAGAATTTGAATGAGTTAAATTTATCACTACAAGTACCATTGAAAAATGTTTTTCACACGTATAGTAAAATAGAAGGGTTTAAAAAGAAATTAAAGTTATGGGTTAACAGAGCCAAAGACAACTACTTTGATATGTTTTCTGGATTAACAGAGCTTCTCAATGAAGTTAAAGATAGAAACAATGAAGAATTTAATTTTGCAGAACTTCAATTGATCATTGTTAATCACCTGGATACACTTAGTGATAAATTTAATAAATATTTTCCTTTAACCCCTCAAGCCCGGAGGAGATTTATTAAATCCCACAGTCTTAGTCTAATGCTCGTGGTAGCCTGACGTGCCTTCAGGTCGCTCCGTCCCCTTTCACTTTCCATTTTTAGCCATCCTGACCGCTGAATATGCCGCCGAAGGCTTTAAAGAAGGACGTTGAGTCCGATAGCACGGAGTTCCGTGCTATGATGGAAACGGTTATGAAGACTATGTCTTCATTTCAAGATGAACTGAGCCAAATCCATAAGGAAGATACTCCTAAGAGAAAAGAATCCCTTTCATCCTTAGAGGATAGATTCAACAGCTTCCGAACAAAAGTGATCGAAGACTTCCGCCGTCTCTCTGACCGCCTTAGTGATCTAGAGAAGAAATGCGTGGAATTGGATGAGAGACGACGCCTTAGAGCAGTATTCCCGACGCAACTGTCTTCTCATTCATGGTGTAACGGAGAAGGAGAATGAAGATTGCTTACTTCTAGTGACTAAATTCTTCAAGGACGAAGTAAAAGAAGAGATCGACATGCAGCGTCTTTCCAGAGCTCACAGAATCGGTGTTCCCAGAAGCTCCAATCCTCACCCCAGAGCTATCATCGTCAGGTTTTTATCTTATCAGTAAAGAGACAAGGTGTGGAGAAACAAGAGACGCCTCAAAGGTACCAATTTTCTTGTCACCGAGTCGCTTACCTCTACGCGAAAAAAGTTATTGCAAGAGGTAAAAATGTTGACAGGACCACGTGGGGTCTGGACGCAAGACGGGAAAATAGTTGTCCTGCATGACGGCAGCAGACGGTTTATCTCCACCATGAGAGATTTAGAGGCATTGAAGCGGGCCTGGCCCTCTCAGAAATCAACTCCGGGGGACGGACGTCGCTAAGTAACCTTACGAGCAAGACTTTGGATTTGCTTAGAAACTGACAAAGACCACTACGGCATAATCATTAGGTAACATCTGTCGTGTGTACTGCATTGTGCTACTTGAGTTCCTGTTTTCCACTAACTCCGTTTTTGTCATCGCCTGGCATCCCCGTTCCTGCATTTGCTGATTCTCGGCTGTTTTCCGTGTTCCTGAGAGAAGAAAGAAGCTCCCTGTGCGTTTCCGTCCCCCCTTCTTTAGCAGCGAGTTTCTTTTCTTTCTTTTTTTTTCTCTTTTCTTTCTTTCTTTCCCTCCCTTACGTGGCGTTCCAAGTGAAAATTAGTGCCTGTGTATATTAGTGTCTGTTTATATTAGTGCCTGTGTTTATTAGTGCTTGTGTATATTAGTGCCTGTGTATATTAGTGCCTGTATTTATCTGTCTCCCCTACATCCCTAGTTCTCCCAAGTTAATTCATTCATAGCCCCTCATTTCTCTAGTGTCAGTTCTCCCCACAGTGTTTTCATTTTCGGTTCTCTCTAGTGCAATTTCTCCCAAAATCTAATCCAAAGAGCCCCTATTTCCCAGTGCTAGTGCTCCACGTAGTGTTTTATTCCAATCATCTCACCAGTGCAAATAAGTGTCTGTAGTTATCTGTCTCCCTTCCACCCTTAGTGCTCCCAAAGCCGTTTCCCAATAGCTCTTACTCCACAGTGTTAGTGTTCCACTAAGTGTTTTATTCCACTCACTCGATAAGTTCCTTTAGCTCTCTAGGGCAGTTCTCATATCCCTACAGTGCAGTGCTCGCGCCTTCCTGTGCTCCTCTGTTTTCCTTTGCAATTAGTTTATAACTTATCCTTTACTTGACCTGTGTGTATTTTCCTGCTTTTTCATTATACATTGCAATATTGTATTGTGTCTTGTATTCCTAACTTTGCGCATCCTACTCTATAAAATATCCTCACCTATGTTTAATTCTTCCCCTGGAATCGTGCCCACTAATAGCACTTCTTTCCCGTTCGTACCTCCCATCAGTAGACCCTCCCAGCAGGACGTTATGACGCGCATTAGCTCTTCTGACTCTCCACCCCCCGCTGACCACCCTTTCCCCCGCTTTTCCCATTGCACTCAAAATAACAACACATGCCCTCTCTCGCCCATCACCTCTTCCCCTGTCCCACCATATAACCTTAATACGCATGGTCCTCACACCCTCACCAGAGGCAGCAGAATTCTTACCCCCCCCCCTCCATTCCACTCCCGTCCCCACCCCCCTCACTACCTGCTATACATCCAGCCACAATCCGTACCTACTTTAACCCACATGCTCCTGATTTCATTCCTTCCCTAACTCAACCGCGTCCTTCCTTAGACCCAAATGCCTCTGAATTCTACCCATACGTATCTCCTGGTTCCGCATCTTCTAATCTTCTCCCTATCACTAATAAAAGCTTATCCTCATATTGCAATTCCAATACAAAGGCCATTCTATCTGAACAGTTTAAGCCCTTTCCACGCTCCCTCCAGATCTTATATTTAAATGCTCAAAGCCTAACAGCACATATCGAAGAACTCCGTGGTATACTACCTAACAATAAAGTACACATCATCGTTATTGCTGAGACCTGGTTGAAACCATCTATGTCTTCCTCTACTGTTAACATTGACGGTTTTAAACTTTACCGCAACGATCGCGTTGGCAAAGGCGGCGGCGGTGTCGGAGTATATGTAAGAAACGATATTTCAACTAAATTTATTGAAAGTAGCGAATGTAATTACAGCAAAAGACCCGAATTTCTCTTTCTTGAATTGAAAATCTATTCACAGAAAATACTTTTCGGTATTTTCTACCGTCCACCCAAAATTGGTCATCTATCCGATATTGATGAAGTCATCTCTAATCACATTAACGATTACAATCATTTAATAATTACTGGCGATTTTAATGCCAATATACTCGCACCAAACCCTGATTCGACATATTTATATAACTCCTTCAACTCTCTAGGCCTTAGTATTCTACCTCTAAATGCTACTCACCATACTCCTACTTCCTCTACCCTAATTGATTTAGCCGTTACCGCCAATCCTGACAAGGTTCTCGCGCATGGCCAACTCTCTGCTCCGGGAATCTCCGCACATGACATAATATACATTGCATATTCAATAAGGAGCCCAACTCACAAGCCGAAATATATCACCTATAGGGACTTCAAAAACATCAACAATGAGAAGTTAATTGCTGACGCGTCTGCCATGCCTTGGTATTCTATTGAGTACATGGACGACATTAACGACAAGTTTGAGACTTTCAACAATTTTGCACAGTCATTAATCAACACTCACGCTCCACTAAAGACTAAAAGAGTCTCTAAGCCCCATGCACCATGGCTCACAACAGACATCAAACTGATAATGAAGAGACGTGACAATGCCTTCCGCATTTTCAAAAATACAAAAACACAGATCTCATTCAACCAATTTAAAAAACTAAGAAATAAAACTAAGCAACTTATCAGAAACTCTAAAACTCGGTACATTCATTCACTGTCCCGTCCAAGTTCTTCACAATCTGCTCTATGGAGTAACTTAAAATTATTTGGTATTGGAAAATCTAAGGATACACAACTTCCTCCTCATATTTGCCTTGATACACTTAACACTCTATTCACCACTCCCCCAACTCCTGATGACAACGAAATAAAACAGAATCACATACACCACCTACTTCAACACACTCCTCCCACCACAGCATCACCACCATTCCAATTTTCTCCTGTAACTCAGCTGGAAGTACTGAATTGTTTACGTAAAATCAAGTCCAGAGCACAAGGTGCTGACGAAATTCCAATAGTTTTCCTTCATAAGATTATTCATCTAGTGCTACCCGTCATCACTCATATATTCAATTGGTCGCTTATGCAAAACAAATTCCCATCGCAATGGAAACTCGCCATAGTCCGTCCCATACCTAAGAAAAGTCTTACTTCTGACATAACCGACTTTCGGCCCATCAGTTTACTTCCTGTATTATCAAAGGCATTTGAAAAGGTTTTACATGAACAAATCACATATTTTCTAATTAGTAATAATATCCTCGATTCTCTACAATCAGGATTCCGAAAATCACACAGCACTACCACAGCACTCCTCAAAATCACTGACGATATCAGATTAGCAATGGACAAAAGAGAAGTCACTATTATGACTCTTCTTGACTTTAGTAAAGCTTTTGACTCTGTAGATGTAAACATACTTCTAACCAAACTGCGCCTCATGAACTTCTCCTCAGATTCCCTAAACTTAATTAGTTCTTACCTGAATGATCGCTATCAAAAGGTCGTAACTGACAATCATTCCTCAAGATGGATTAAAGTGTCACGTGGCGTACCACAAGGTTCCACCCTCGGGCCACTGCTCTTCTCTCTGTACATTAATGATATATCTTCTCAGCTTGCTCACTGTAAATACCACCTTTATGCTGATGATCTCCAAATCTATATGCACTCTCGCTCTATTGATCTCCATCTTATCATTGATAAAATGAACCATGACCTCACTTCTTTATCCAAATGGAGCAATGTAAATTTTCTCAAAATTAATCCTTTAAAAAGTCAGTCTATTATTATTGGGTATCCCAAACTTCTCTCGTCACTAAACTTCTCAGAACTTCCCCCAATTCTGCTCAATAACTCTGTCATTCGTTTCCAAAAAACTGCAACCAATCTCGGGTTAGTATTCAATGACACATTGACCTGGACTGATCATATAACTAAAATATGTAATACTGTTAACAGTTCACTTCACTCACTTAAAAGAATTAAAAGCATTACCCATTTCTCCCTTCGCAAGCGACTTATCACCGCTCTTGTCCTTCCTCACCTTGATTACTGCGATACGGTCTATCAAGATCTATCTAACGAGCTATCTCTAAAATTGCAGCGTGCACAAAATTCCTGCGTAAGATTCATTTGTGATCTCCAAAAGAGAGACCATGTCACTCAACCTCTATATACGTTAGGCTGGCTTCGCACTGAAGCTCGTAGACGTCTTCACCTCCTCTCGTTATTTTACCGAATTATAACTCTTCAAAACCCGCAGTATCTGAACTCCAAATTTTCCCAAATGAACTCTGTACACAACGCCAACACTAGGGGCACCAATCTCTTCCAGATCCCACATCACAGGACGGAAATTTATAATAAATCCTTCCATGTTACAGCTTGTAGACTTTGGAACGCCCTACCTACTGACCTCCAAAACGCAACATCTCTCCACATATTCAAACATAAATACTTTAAATTGCTGTTCTCTGCCCAAAATTCAGGTCAGCTTTAACATTTTCTTCTTACCAATTGCAAGACGGCTTCCTTCACTCTTCCTTACTTAATTAACATTAATTATTTTTTTTGCAGGTTATCGAGTTCGCAAAGTGTACGCCTCCTTCGACTGTTACCTTTTCATTGTCTAGTGCCTA
This sequence comes from Tanypteryx hageni, assembly GCA_028673005.1. Classification (NCBI taxonomy): domain Eukaryota; kingdom Metazoa; phylum Arthropoda; class Insecta; order Odonata; family Petaluridae; genus Tanypteryx; species Tanypteryx hageni. Next base: position 183,604,440 of record CM054120.1, on the reverse strand, counting down.
CTATGTTATAGTGTTTATGACGGTATACAACGATGCTGTATATACGAAGACTTACTGTACATACTCCTTTCTATTTAATGTTGTATTACTATATCATTATATGTACACTATCTAGGGTTTTCGCAGGTTTTTCACACCCCCCTTCTCAGTGGGTGTTTTCCTGCGTGGGTTTTACTAGGGAGGAGATGCCTGTTTTACCTAGGTTTTCCCCACAATCTCTAATCTGTCTTCAATTTTATATATATATATTTTTTTTTTACTCTGTATGATTTAGGTATATACTGTTTATGTTATGCGTATTGTATATATATATATATATATATATATATCTTACTTTACCATTTTTTTTATATTTTTTATATTGACGAAGGGTTAAATGTAAGAATGGACCTTATGGTCTAAATTTCGCCCGAATAAAGACGATTATCTATCTATCTATCTATCCACGGCCGGATGAGGTTTTTAAATTTTCACGATTGCGTTGCAAAAACATTCGAAAATATTAAAATAATCATAACTTGGTAAGTTTTCTCTTGATTTTTCTAAATTTTTTTGTGGATTTATGAAAAACATGAAATTTTTAAATATCTATTTTTCGTATAATATTTTACATACAAAGATTGTTGGAGCAGAAGAGAATATACACCAATCGCTAATTTTCCGGCGTGCATTCGCGCTTTATATATAACATTCAGCACCGAAAAATCTATAGAAGATATTGATGTGCAATCTTAATAAAAAATAGCTTAAATTAGTAACTATTTCACTCTGCAAGTATACCCATCTAAATTAATTAGGTGAAAAGTTTTACGTATCTCAACTTTTTCATGTCTTGACTGGAAATTTTTAAGTAAATGTAGTATTATTGATTTATTAAAAGATGATTTATTTATAATATAAACGTTTTAGTTATTTAGTCATCGTTTTTAGTCATTACAAAAGTCACATAGAAGAAATGGTTGCATTTCGTTCATTGGAAAGGGAGATATGACGTTGTATAAAACACGGAAAACTTGAGCTTATAGGTCCTTCCCAAATATTTTCAGAAAATTTACACATGCGTAATTGAATTCAGCAAGAAATGCCTTATAGCTTAGTAAACACTTCTAGTAAACTATTGAGTAAATATATGGAAGAGTTTTCGTGATTTTTGCTGGCTTGTCCTCTTCTCGCCTACTCGCTTCATCGCTGCTTTGACCCAACACAACAGCGAAGCACTTATCTGAAGAGGAAAACAGACCTCATCTTCTTTCAAATGTCAAAGAAAAGGAACCCAATTTGGTGGGTTCCCTTTCCTCAGGTATTTATGGGTCAACTTTAGAAACCGAAAATCCGTAGGTCCGTGGTAAAAACTAAAATTCTATAACAAAACTAAACGTATATTATAAGTAAACAAATACTTACAAATAGATATACTCAATTCCCTGCAATTTTCATCGAGATAAAAATAAAATTCTAAAGGTCTTGAAAATTATATGACAGATATTATCCTTCTCACAAAATGCCTCTCTTTGAGGCGTGTCCTTAAATTATCGGAAGAATGTCGGCCTTGGATTTTGAAATCAGCTGTTTTGACGTTGACGCTCTCCTATGAAGCGATGAACGAAGGATCGCGCGGTAATGGAAGGGAATGTTTACAGAAATGTTTTTACTCAACCTAATTCCATTCTTCATCAATTGCATTGTAAACATTTGCAATGAGCTGTGCATAGTCAGACATAAGATGTTTTCCTTTCTTTTTTTACATACCAACGAAGACCTTTGTCGCATGACATAAGCCAAATATCTCTACCAGGAAAAAAGAAGAGAAAAACGTGCTCTCCTTTGAAATGATACACAGTTCCTACATTGCATTTCAAACACCAAGGAAAGGTTTCTTGCTGCATTGAAAAGCGACTTTTATACGGAGAAACACCATCATATCATAGCAAAATTGAAAATTCTATCGCAAAATTCAACGTTGATTATATATTTTTCAAAAGAGAAAAAATACAAGACAAACATAGATAGGAAGTTCTAAGCTTCTTCTTTCAAAATATATATAGGTTATTTAGATTTAAAGAAGTCTCTAGTGTCAAAAGATAAAATAAATTAGGGTTGCCACAGGACGTAATAGTACGCCTGACGGCCGATTAGACAGTTTTTGAAGGACCTAATAGTACGCCTGACGGCGTTGAGGGGTTAAACAAAGATCCAAGAGTAGGTTCTTTGTGGGTATTAGATCCATTTAATGATAATCAAGGAAATAACTTATCACTAGAAGAAGAAGAGTTACTAGCTGATCTTTCCATCGTTTTGACATCACTTCAACATTAAGACTATCTCTATCCAAACTTAGCCCAAGGATAGATGTACTCTGTTCGAACATGCAGGCTTAAATATCCTATTAAGTAAGCATGGATAAACCCTGTACGGATTAAAAAATCAAATTATCAATTTTCTACTAAATATTAATGTTACTTTTTAATTGCTCTGTAATTATAATATTGGGAATAATTTTGAAACGAGAAAAAATTCTGCTATGACCGGAAATCGAACCCGGGTCTTCCACTTGCCGGGCGGATATTCAACCTCTGAACTATCGTAGCAGAACAATTTTTCTCGTTTCTGAAGGCGGATGTTTCCTTGGTTGGGTAGAATATCCACTCGACAAGTGGAAGACCCGGGTTCGATTCCCGGTCATAGCAGACGTTTTTCTCGTTTCAAAATTATTCCCACCTTTACAGCTTATGCCTGTCTGCATAGGATCTTCGGATCATATTATTCCATCAATTATAATATTGTTTATTCGTTTTTTGTGTTTTTGGTAAGGTTAGTTATTTTTTTTAACGTTTCCTTTATTTTTATGGTAATATTTTGCTTCGACACCAAGTTTTAGGAAAAATTACTATTTTGGATTTTTCTTTCATTATTTCCATTTGTTGGAATACCTTTATGTTAATCTACCTAGTTTGTAATACTAAGTTTGTAGTATTTTCTGCATTTATAATTAAAGGACTTGCTACAATGTTTTATTTGTTTTATGTAATAATTTAATTACGGTACTAGCTATCAAGCCACTCTGGCTTTTATAGACCATAGGTTTCTGTGCTGAGGAATAAATTTTTCCATAATTTATTTACAGGTATTATCTGTGTAAAAATAAGTAAGAACTTATTTATTTAATTTTGTGGATCGTTTTCATGGCAATGTAATATTCATGAACTGTAAAATGTAAAAAAGTATATGCATATAAACAGTGCCTTACTTAATTACAGCAACAATTCAGATACACTTGACTACAAAAATTTTTCGTCTAAAATTTAGCCAAAATTTATTTTTAATAATGAATTTGCGGAACTATTCGACGCGTATTTGAAAATCAATGGCCGAAAAATGAATCTCCATTCTTTCAGGCGTAGTTTGTTTAAGTGCCGCATTCATAGAGAGATTTTAAGTGATTTTTAAATGCGAATGAAAAATATGCTGCATCGCATTTGCTCCCATTTAATTTTTTGTCAACCTATAGGGAGAGGGGAGGGCTTTCATTTTATGTAATAGAAGGATTTGGTCTGGTGCTCCTCCTAAATTAGGGGATATCGTGGTGTGCTCCACGGTCTAATAAAGGTTGAGAAACACTGTTCTATAGGATACTAGGGAGATGCCCGTGGAAATTCACCGGGAAAGCTTTTTGTGAATTAAAAAATGACCATAAATATACGTTGACTTTCTTTGGATGCCAAGAAAACCAATTGTCGTTCTTTTAGGGGTTCGTTGTTTCAAGTTTCGAACTCCTACGATGATTCTAAGTAACTAATTTTACTATTCTACATTCAAATGTACTCCTCGTAAAAAACGCAACGAATGCTGTTTAAATTGATTGCTATGAAAAAAATTTCTCTCTTCTCCTCTCTCGTACTAATTGTAAGAGCATTAAGAGCACGCATTCACCCATAATGATTGAAATAACAATAGGATTTCGAGGTTTAACAATATAATGGGTTGGAATGGCAACATCCCGTTAAAATGGTAAGATTTTCCCAAAATATGTGAATTAAACGTTTAACACGAAGAATTTCGAATTGTAGGCGGAAAAATAAGAACAGAATAAAATACTGCATAGTTTTTTCTTTAAAATGGGCTAGATCCAAAGATCATAGGTTAATTCTTTGTAATTTATGTCTCAAAAATAATAAAAGCCTGCAAGTCCAAAAGTCGATTTTTACGTGTTATCATATGGGAAACGGAAATGCCTACCTTTGGAGGCTAACCTAGGGCTTTTTTCGAGATTTCTTTTCGTCATGATCTTACAATATGTGAATTGATCATTCCTACCAAATATAAAAAATTAATCTTGTTCCATTATCGAGTTATTCGCATTTTTATAACGTGACAGAGGGAGCCACAATGGGACAGAAGTAGTCTTTCATTATTGTTAGATTTAACTTCAATTACAGTAGCGACCAATATAACTGGAAAATGAAAATCGCGATATAAATTATATATGGGGCTAGAAATCATTTTCGCACATAAACTTCGGACGCGCGGATGACGAACGTATGAGATTATGGTGCGAGCACTGGTGGATCCAAAGGGTGGGGAGGGGCGATCACCCTCCCTTTGGAGGACCCCATTGCCCTCCACTGGGTACATTCTTAAATTCATCCCGCTTATCTTTTCTTGATTCTTCACTGAAGATTAAGACTGTATGACAAGAGAAAGTTACATTCTGATGGGGATAGAGTTTTTCAAAATGTATAGTTGTCGGCTGAGACGGAATCAAGAGGGGAGAGAGGCAATTGGGACGATCGCTCGCCCCCCCCTTTGGGAAGTTTATGGATCTGCCTCTGAGTGTGAGCAAAGGAAAATGTAAAATTATGATAGGAGATACCACATGGCGGAACCTCTCAAACACAAAATTACATGATAGAAAAACCAAAAAGTATTTTGATATATCAGGTAAGCACCACTTATCCTGCAAATAATGGCGAACTTTTAAATTGTGGAATAATTATGCTCAGTTTAAATCAGTAAATATGCATACTTGCCATGCTTACTAACTAATTAACTAACCCGTTCTAGAAATAACCAATGCCATATAATACAGAGCCGACAGTTTATAATGCAGGTCTCGGGGGATACAAGGTTGAAAATCATTCCAATTCAACGTAGGGAGAAGATATGAGACCCGCAGTATAATGGACTACGTTATAACGGAAGAAAATTACATATTATTCCCAATCTCGAACAAAGATTAAACACTTTTGCAGCAGTGAAAAGTAGTGTTTTTCCTTTCACAACAATTATTTCATCGAAAATTTACATACCATTTTTCGCTTCCTGCATAGGAAGGCATGACACTCCATGGTTTCGTTTGTGTTGGTCGCGATGAATGCAAACACATGGTTATAGGAAGCATCTGCAGAACAATAGGAAATCCTGTGAAGAGAAGGATAACACTTTAGTTTGAGATAACGGAAATTTGGCCAATTTTGGTACACGATAAAAGAATTTTTACAAAGTAAATGGTTACGACTGGGGTCCAATTTACGGCTAATAATTAAATTAGTCTCCACACACTCGCACACTCAAACTCTTGACTCACAAACTCCCATTCACATTCTTCCACTCAAACACTCACTCAGACTCTCTCACACTCACTCTCTAAATGTCACTCTCTCACACACACCCTTTCACTGACACCATCTAACCCACAGTGTCTGTCTCACATTCTCTAACTCACACTCTCTCTTTCTCTCACACACTCTCACTCACACCCTCTAACTCACATTCTACCACTCACCCTCTGACTCAAACCCTATCACTCATACACACTCACTAACACATTTTCACTAACACTCTCTCAATTAGTCTCCCAAAAACACTCTCCTACTCACACATTCTCACACACACTAACTCACACCCTCTCATTCTCATTCTCTCACCCACACCCTCTCATTTACACCCTCTAACTCACATCCTCTAAATCACACTTTTTCACGCACATTTTCCCAGTTAGCCCCTCTCACTCATACCCTCTCATTCACACCTTCTCACCTACTCTCCTAAACACACTCTCCCACTCACACATTCTCACACACACTCATTCACACCCTCTCATTCACATCCTCTCGCTCACACCCTCTCGTTCACACCCTCTAACTCACATCCTCTAATTCACACTCTTTCACTCACACTCTAAAACTCAGGCCCCTCACTCACACCCTCTCACTCACACCCTCACATTCACACCCTATCATTCACACTCTCTCACTCACCCTCTCTCAGTCACATCCTCTCACTCACACTATCACTCACACTCTCTCATTCACACTTTATCACTCACACAATCTCACTCACATTCCCTGATCACACTCACTCACACCCTCACACTAAAACTGTTCAACACGAACACTCAGATTCTCGCGCTCTCAATATCACAGTCACTCTCTTATATACAAGCCTCTCACACAAAAACTCTAAATCTCAGTCTATCACTCACACACTCCCAATCACACACTGTCGCTCACACACTGCCAATCACACTCTCTCACTTACACTCTCAATCACACTCTCTCACTTACACTCTCAATCACACTCTCCCACTCACACTCACTCACTCACACTCGCTCACTACCACTCGCTCACTCACCCTCACTCACTCACACTCAATCACTCACACACACCCTCTCACTCATACTCTCATTCACACTCACTCATTCAGACTCTCTCAATCACACTCACTAACTCACAATCTTTCACTCTCCCTCACTCACACAATCACACTCACACTCTCGCACTCACACTCACTCACTCACACTCACGCACACTCACTCACACTCTCTCACTCATACCATCACACTCACCCACTCTCGTTCAAACTCACTCACTCACACTCACTCACTCACATTCACTCACTCACATTCACTCACTCTCACTCACTCACACTCACTCACTCACACTGACTCACTCACATTCACTCACTCTCACTCACTCACTCACTTTCACTCACTCACTCTCACTCACACTCACACACTTACACTCACTCACTCTCACTCACTCACACTCACTCACTCCCTCTCTCACTCACACCATCTCACTCACACTGACTCACTCACATTCACTCACTCTCACTCACTCACTCACTTTCACTCACTCACTCTCACTCACACTCTCTCACTCAAACTCACTCACTCAAACTCACTCACTCACACTCACTCACTCACATTCACTCACTCTCACTCACTTTCACTCACTAACTCACATTCACTCACTCTCTCTCTCACTCACACTCTCTCACTCACACTCACTCACTCACTCTCACTCAATCACACTCACTCACTCTCTCTCTCACTCACACCACCTCACTCACACTCTCTCACTCAAACTCACTCACTCACACTCCCTCACTCTCACTCACTCACACTCCCTCACTCTCTCTCTCATTCACACCATCTCACTCACACTCTCTCACTAAAACTCACTTACTCACACTCACTCACCCACACTCATTCACTCACATTCAATCACTCTCACTCACTCACACGCTCTCACTCATACCATCTCACTCACACTCTCTCACTCAAACTCACTCACTCACATTCACTCACTCTCACTCACTCACACTCTCTCACTCACACTCACTCACTCACACTCATGCACACTCACTCATTCTCACACACTCACACTCCCACACTCTCCCTATCACTCACACCATCTCACTCACACTCTCTAACTCACACTCACTCACTCACACTCTCTCACTATCTCTCTCACTCACAATCTCTCACTCACACTCACTCACAATCACTCAATCTATCTCACTCACTCACACTCTCTCACTCACACTCACTCACTCACACTCATGCACACTCACTCATTCTCACACACTCACACTCCCACACTCTCCCTATCACTCACACCATCTCACTCACACTCTCTAACTCACACTCACTCACTCACACTCTCTCACTATCTCTCTCACTCAAACTCTCTCACTCACACTCATTCACTCACTCTCTCTCACTAACACTCACTCACTCACACTCACTCACTCACACTCACTCACACTCACTCACTCTATCTCTCATTCACACTCACTCACTCACTCTCTCTCTCACTCACACCATCCTACTCCCACTCTCTCACTCACACTCAATCACTCACACTCACTCACTCTCTTTCACTCACACCATCTCACTCACACTCTCTCATTTACACTCACTCACTCACACTCACTCACTCAAAATCACTCACACTCACTCACTCTCTCTCTCACACCATCTCACTCACACTCATTCACTCACACTCACTCACTCACACTCACTCATTCACACACTCTCATTCAGACTCTCTCACTCACACTCACTCACTCACATTCACTCACTCTCACTCACTCACACTCCCTCACTCACACCATCTCACTCTAACTCTCTCTATCACACCCACTCACACACCCCCTCTCACTAAATCTCACACACTCACACTCACTCATTCAGACTCACTCACACACACACACTCACTCACACTCACTCACTCACACTCACTCAATCACACTCACTCACTCACACAATCTAACTCACACTCTCTATCACACCCACTCACTCACTCCCTCTCACTAAAACTCACTCATTCACACTCATTCATTAAGTCTTACTCACTCACACTCTCTCACTCACATTCTCTCACTTACTCTCTCTCACTCACTTCCACTCACTCACGCTCTCTCAATCACTCTCTATCACTCACACTCTCTCAATCAGTCTCACTCACTCACACTCGCTCACTCACACCCTCTCATTTACACTCCCTCGATCACACTCCCACTCACACTCACTTACTCACACTCACTCACTCACACTCCCTCTCACACACTCTCTCACTTACACTCTCTCACTTACACTGTCTCAATCACACTCTCTCAATCACACTCTCCCACTCACACTCTCTCACTCACACTCGCTCACTCACACCCTCTCACTTACACTCCCTCAATCACACTCTCCCACTCACACTCACATGCTCACACTTGCTCACTCACACTCGCTCATTCACACTCACTCACTCACAATCACTCACTCACACTCTCTCACTCACACACACTCACTAATTCAGACTTTCTCACTCACACTCACCAATTTACATTCACTCATTCTCTCTCACTCACACCATCTCACTTCCACTCTCTCACTCACAGTCAATCACTCACACACACTCACACTCACTTACTGTCTCTCACCCACACCAGCTCACTCACACTCTCTCACTCACATTCACTCACTCACACTCACTCATTCACACTCACTCACTCAAACTTTCTCACTCACACCCACTCACTCTCTCTCACTCACACCATCCCACTCCCAATCTCTCACTCACACTCTCTCACTCAAACTCTCTCTCACACACTCTCTCAATCACACTCTCCCACTTACACTCGCTCACTTACACTCCCTCAATCACACTCTCCTACTTACACACACTCACTCACACTCGCTCACTTACACTCTCTCCATCACACTCTCCCACTCACTCACTTACTCACACTCACTCACTCGCTCACACTCACTCACACTCACTCACTCACACCCTCTCACTCATACTCTCATTCATTCACACTCATTCACTCTCTCTCACTCACACCCACTCACTCACACAATCTCACTAACACTTCCACTCTCACTCTCTCACTCACACCCTCTCACTCACACCCACTCACTCACACCATTTCACTCACACCCTAACACTCTCACTCTATCACTCTCACTCTCTCACTCACACACACTCACTCACACTCACTCACTCACACTCACTCACGCACACCCTCTCACTCATACTCTCATTCACTCTCTCTCACTCACACCCACTCACTCACACAATCTCACTAACACTCTACCACTCTCACTCTCTCACTCACACCCTTTCTCTCACACCCACTCACTCACACCATTTCACTCACACCATACCACTCTCACTCTATGACTCTCACTCTCTCACTCACACTCACTCACTCACACTCACTCACTCACACTCGATCACTCACACTCACTCACTCACACTCACTCACTCACACTCACTCACACACTCTCACCCATACTCTCATTTAAACTCACTCATTCTGACTTTCTCACTCACACTCACTCATTCACACTCTCTCATTCAGACTCTCTCACTCACACTCACTCACTCACATTCACTCACTCTCACTCACTCACACTCCCTCACTCACACCATCTCATTCTAACTCTCTCTATCACACCCACTCACACACCCCCTCTCACTAAATCTCACACACTCACACTCACTCATTCAGACTCACTCACTCACACTCGCTCACTCACGCTCACTCATTCACACTCACTCTATCACACTCACTCACTCACATCATCTAACTCATACTCTCTCTCACACACTCTCACTCACACTCTCTCACACTCTCTCACTCACACTCTCTCAATCACACTCTCCCACTCACACTCTCTCAATCACACTCTCCCACTCACACTCTCTCAATCACACTCTCCCACTCACACTCTCTCAATCACACTCACCCACTCACACTCGCTCACTTACACCCTCTCACTTACACCCTCTCACTCATACTCTCATTCACACTCGTTCATTCAGACTCTCTCACTCACACTCACTCACTCACACCCTCTCACTCATACTCTCATTCACACTCACTCATTCACACTCTCTCACTCACACTCGCTAATTCACACTCACTCATTCTCTCTCACTCACACCATCTCACTCTCACTCTCTCACTCACACTCACTCACTCACACTCACTCACACTCACTCACACTCACTCACACTCACTCACACTCACTCACACTCACTCACACTCACTCACACCCACTCACTCACACCCACTCACTCACACAATCTCACTAACACTTCCACTCTCACTCTCTCACTCACACCCTCTCACTCACACCCACTCACTCACACCATTTTACTCACACCCTACCACTCTCACTCTCTCACACACACTCACTCACACTCACTCACTCACACTCACTCACTCACACCCTCTCACTCATACTCTCATTCACACTCACTTATTCAGACTCTCTCACTCACACTCACTCACACCATCTCACTCACACCATACCACTCTCACTCTATCACTTTCACTCTCTCACTCACACTCACTCGCTCAAACTCATTCTCTCACACTCTCTCACTCATACTCTTCCACTACACTCTCTCACTCACTCTCTCACTCATACTCTCTTATTTACACCCTCCACTCACAGTCTCTCACTCACACTCCCTCTTTTCCACCCTCTCACTCACATCCTCTCACTCACACCCTCTCATGTACACTATCACTATCTCACTCACACTGTCACTCACACTGGCACACACTCACAGTCTCTTACGCCCACACACCCTCACACATACACACTCACACTCTGACAATAACATGCAATCCCTCACGTACTCACACACTCACACACACGCTCACACTCACACACACACACTCTCACACACTCTCAAACACACTCCCACACATCAACACACACTCTCACACTCGCACACACATACACTCACACTCTTTTACGTACACTCCCACACACTCACACTCACACGCACACTCGCTCGCACCCACGCTCACGCACGCACGCTCGCACGCACGAACGCATGGACGCACGCACTTACGCACTCACACATACTCACACATTTAAATGTCTTATGAGGAAGCGGATATAGACAAATTATTAGTTATCGAAGATAAATTAAAACTAGTACCTGTACCTATATATGGAGATGTCGAATTGAGTCTCATCGGTGTTAGCATCAATCACTTTGATACCTCGAAGGTTCACAATCAAAATCACACGCTGTAACTTTTTCCCGCTGGCTCTTGCCTGTAAATAAAGACAAATAGACTTTATCCGTCAGCTACTAAAACAAAAATTTTTATCAGAGTCGCAGCACCAACTGAACATCTGGAAATTATAAAAAAATGCAAATTTTTTTAACCAATCACTTGACTTTGAGGATGCGAACGACGACAAATGGGACGGTAATATCGTTTTAACCTCCATATACTAGGATAAGTTGATATAATATAACCAAGTTTTATTTGTCCTTTACTAATCTAATAGGGGTGCCGGTGGTGTACTGGTTAGGACGCTGGCTGCTACTCGCCCGATGCTTGAAAAACGTCATTGGGTACGAATTCAGCCGAGTAGGATTTTTCTCAATGTCACCCGGACCCCTGTTTGCGTGGTTCGAGGAGACCGCGTAAATTCAGCTGTTCCGTCCTTCGGAAGGGACGTTAAGCCGTTGGCGCCCCTGGTGTTCTTCGTAAGAGCAGGTAAATGCCGGCACCGGATTTCTCTCCTTACTTTTGTGTGTGTGTCCGGTGTGGAAGGCAACGGGAAACCACCACACCGTGTATGTATATTCCCTAGTTAAAACCAATTAATTAATTGGTAGGACCTGTCGTAAGACAGAACACGAATGAATGAATGACAAATCTAATGTATAAAAATAACTTCGTCGTCGTCGGTGGGTGGGAAAGCAGTACTGTAATGCTATTTTTTACAAAAATTCCGAGTAGCTTGAAGATTGACATTTGACGGGAATTTTCTGTTCTTAATGTAAAAGCCCCTTCTTAACCTTACAGAGGCGGGAGGGTTTGTGTACTCTTATGAGCCAAAGAGCTATGCCGGAGGGAGACAATTCTCCTGGTAGGGCCATCCAAGCCGGAAAGGTCTGAGGGGAAGTGTCAAACTAAGAAGCAGTCTTGGGGGTTTTACATCCCCTTGTGCAAGGGCAGCAGCTTGCACAGTACCTCTGTACGTGGTGATCATGTGGATCTGAACAACTACAGATGGGTAACCACTCTTGTGAAACTGCGATGAGGAAAGCAAGTGGAAACTACCTCATAATATTTCCCATGATAGGCTGAAAAACTGCAAATACCTCTATTGATCTCTCTGGGGTAAATTATTCCGGAGATAAAATAGTCTCCCAATCGTATCTCCGGGCGGGGACTGCCCTAGGGGATGCACAGAGGAAATGTAACATTAATAAGAAGAAAGCAAGTAGTGGGAAATTAAGAATAGGCACATGGTATGTTAGGACTATGAATTCAGGGGGTAAACTAGAAAACTTAAAAAGGGAAATGAGAAGGAATAGTGTAGGTATAGTAGGTCTTAGTGAAGTTTGGTTGGAAGAAGAAGGCGAGATAAATTCAAACGAATTTAAGATTGTTTACTCGGGAGGAGAGAAAAAGGAAAGGGGAGTGGGGATTATAATGAGAAAAGAGATAGCTGAAAGAATTAGCAAGTTAATGATAGATTAATAGCCGTAAAACTTCAGATGGAGCCAGTGGAAATGCTTATAATTCAAGTGTATATGCCAACAACTAATGCTGGTGACGAAGAAGTAGATGAAATGTATGAACAGATTACTGAGATATTGGAGGAGGAGGGAAAAGGAAGGATCACCACCATAGTAATGAGAGACTGCAACAGTGTAGTCGGAGAGGGACAGGAAGATAACATAGAGGGAAAATATGGACTAGGAAAGAGAAATGAAAGAGGGGAGAAACTTGTAAAAACCTCTTATATAAATTGACTGATTGTAACTAATACATGGTTTAAGCATCACCAGCGGAGACTTTACACATGGAGAAGCCCAGGAGACCAGAGATGATACCAGATAAATTACGTACTAGTCAATGAAAGATTTAGAAATAGCATTAAAAATGTGAAAACACTACCAGGGGCAGATATCGATTCCGACCACAACCTTTTGGTGGCAAATACACTATGTAGACTGAAGAGCGTTAAGAGAAACATTAGAGTTAACAAGAAATGGAACTTAGAGGAACTCCTTAAAAACAAGAAGGCTATCATGACTGAGCTGGAGGAAAGGTTGGGGGAGAGAGCTGAAGAAAATAGGAAGAGTGTAGATGAGGAGTGGAGATACATCCATAGCAACATTAAATATGTAATGGAAAAGAAGTTAGGAAAGATAACGGGTGAATAAAACAAAAAACCCTGTGTCACAGCAGCCATGCTGCAAAAAATGGAAGAGAGGAGAAAGTGGAAGAACATAAACACTGAAGAAGGCCAAAGAAATTAAAAGGAGTTCAATAATGCTTAAGGAGGGAAACAGATAAAGCCAGAGAACAGTGGATAAATGAGAAATGTGAGGAGATTGTCGAGTGTGAAAGAATTTGTAGAACAAACCTCATGTATAGCAAAGCAAGGGAACTTTTCAAGAAAAAAGGCAAGAAAGATAGGACGTAAAGGAATCATGATCAAAGTGGTAAAATAGTCTCGGAGTCAATATAAAGAATGTCTGGAAAGAATACATTGAGGTGCTCAATGGCAAAGAAGGAAAGCCAAGAAATATTGAATTTAATGAAAAAGAGGATGTGGAAGAAGATCAGCTAGGACCAAGTATTCTCGAGTCTGAAGTTAAAAGAGCAATTGATGACATGAAAAGAAGGAAGGCTGTTGGGAGTGATGATATACCAGTGGACGTTCTTAAGTTTTTGGGGTCGAAAGCAGTTAAGCAACTCACAAAATTCTTTAACCAAGTATATGATACTAACATATGGCCTGAAGATTTTTTAGATGTAGTTATGGTATCACTGGAGAAAAAGAACAATGCAAAAAGTTGTAAGGATTACAGAAATATTAGTTTAATTTCACATACAGCTAAAGTTCTAACCAGAATAATAACAAAAAAATTGAAGGTAAAATAGAAAAGGAGCTGCAAGATAATCAGTTTGGTTTCAGAAGAGGAAGACGGACTAGAGATGCTATAGGATAAATGAGGATGATGATAGAAAGAGCGCTAGAATTCAATAAAGATATGTATTTTTGTTTTGTAGATTGGGAGAAAGCTTTTGACCGAGTGAAATGGGATAAAATATTGGGTATTTTAAATAAAATATCAATAGATTGGAAAGATAAAAGACTGCTTAAAAACCTTTACTTTGATGAAAAGATTAGAGTCAGGGTTGGAGAAGAAGAATCAATAAGTACTTCAATAGGGAAGGGAGTGAGGCAGGGATGCCCTATTTCACCAGCGATATTTAATATTTATGCAGAAACAATGACAGAAGAAGCGTTGACGGAAGAGAAAGGATTTAAGATAGGAGGTGAAAATATTACCACCATTAAATATGTAGATGATCAGGGATTAATAGCAGAAGACGAGAAAGAACTTCAGAGGATGACAGACAGACTAGTGGAGGTTGAACAACAATATGGAATGCCGGAAAAATGAAAGTCATGGTGGTTTCAAAGGAACATAAAGAATTAAATATAATGGTAAATGGTCAAAAATTGGAACAAGTAAGTAGTTTCAAATATCTTGGCAGTAATTTAGCGCAGGATGGAAGTAGTTCACAGCACATCAGAAGTAGGATTGCAATGGCAAAAGCAGCATTTAACGAGAAGAAGGAGCTTCTCACAAGCAAGAAAATAAATTTAGAAACAAGGAATAAATTAGCAAAATGCTACCTATGGAGCATAGCTCTTTATGGTGCAGAGACGTGGACGGTAAGGAGAAAGGAGGAAAAATATTTAGAAAGTTTTTAGATGTGGCTATGGGGGAGGATGATGAAAGTGAAATGGACAAAGAGGAAGAGAAAAGAAGAAGTATTATAAATGGTGAGAGAAGAGAGGATGCTAATAAAAACAATCAGGAAAAGAAAAGCAAATTGAATAGGACCCATATTTAGAAGAATGTTCACAAAGGACGATCTTAGAAGGCAAAATTAGCGGAAGAAGAGGAAGAGGGAGAAAAATAATAGGATATTCGAGAATATAAAGCAGGAATATAGTACTTATAGAGGTATAAAAGAGGCTTCTAGGGAGAGAGAGAGAGATGGAGGCAGCGATTCAGCTAAAACCTGTCTTCGGGCAGCAGCATGTTGATGATGATGATGATGAAAGTAAAAGCCATTTCGAATTCAAGATTTCAACGGAAATACACGTTTTAAGGTCCCCTGAACACGTTTCGACTATTTTCGCAATATCTGTGTGTCTGTCGGTCTGCCTGTATGTGATAGAATTTTTACTTTCTCCATATGTAATATAGGGGAAAGTATTGTTTTCATGAACATGAAAAAATGCGCAAAAGTTGAAATGATTGTGTTACCATATGACAGATATAATTTTATTCTCCGAAGACGTCTGGCGTAGCTCGGGCATCGCCAGGTACTTTCAGCTAGTTACAAATAAATAAAAACTCTATGTTGAGATTGAAGAAAGTATACCCGAAAAAATAACAATTTCCATGATTAAAAATTTGGTCAGTATAGCTCGTATTTCCGCTAATGAATGACGTCTCCAACTGAGCTCAATAGGAACTACGGCATAAACAGGAAGGAAAATAATTAAAGATAAGTCCGTCAGAATCGCCAGACGTGAAACAATGCAACTGCTAATTCCATTTCCGGAATTCATCCAAGTTTTAATTGGTGCTCGGACGTAGATGTAACAATAAGAAAAATAATATGGTAAAAAATAAGCGTAACAAAGATTCCGAGGGTTCACTTAGTTCAACAGACGCTTTTTCACGGTAGTAAAATATACGAAATAACAGCGCATCTGTGAGTTCGCATTTAGAGTTCCGCGAAATCCGCTTTACGAATTTCTTTTTTTATAACACTTTAAAAACACCAAGAAGGCATTTTCCTATATGAATAAGAAATGTATCAGGTGCCCTATACGTATTTGTGACGAACATAGTTATAAATCAACCGGAGTCGATCTTTTCTTTTGACAAGAATAAAAATATCGTGTTGTCGTGGCCAAAGTTACGATAATGGAGCTAATATGGCAGGGCGATATCGAGGCGTACAAGCGCGTTTACTACAAGTAAATGAACTAGCTAAATTTGCACCATGCGAAGCGCACTCTTGAAATTTGGTTGGGGTTCACGCTGCTACCGTTTCTGTAAAAATTGTCATTTTTTGGCACAGAACAACAATTTTTCAATTTTTTGCAAGATCAACAAACATAATGAAAGACATTATTAAAACATCTGAAGTGAACACTTAAAGCACATACAGTTACAAAATGGGCATCGAAATATAATACAGTCTATTCTTTACTTACTCAACTAGATGGAGTATTATATGCTTTGCGAGAAATTTCAGAAAATATTTTATCTGGAGATGGACTATCAATTGCTAAAAGTCTTATAAAGCAGATTAATTTTGAATTTGTTTATTTTCTTGTAATGCGGGACAAAATGTTGAACCACATATACCGTGTCAATATCATTCTACAAAATTCAAATAGTTCAATAAACCGAGCTACAAAACATGTTTCTGCGTTAAAGAAGGCCCTCCAAAATTTGAGAAATAATAGCATAGAAGAAATAAAAAATCAGCAACGAAAATTTGTGAAAAAATTCAATAAATAATAATTTTGAAGAAAAAAGAAAGAGCAATGTAAACAAATGAGTGGTGAAAAAGCATTTGATGAAACTTTATCAGAAGACAAATTAGCAAAAATGGAATTTAACAGCGTTATCGATACAATTATATCCCAAATTGATTGGAGATTTGAATCATTATCAGATGTTAGCAATGATTTTTATTTTTTAACAGGACCGGCGTTATCTACTATGTCAGTGGACGAATTAAGGAGACGTTCTACAGCCCTTAAATATTGTAAGGATATTAATGTTGTAGAATTGGCAAATGAAATTGAAAGTTTTAAAACACATAGCGTTGCAATAATTCCTAATCTCAATTCAGTCACACCGTTGGAGATACTCAATGCAATATACATGTGGAATTTAAGTCCGGCATATTCTAATATAGAAATATGCTATAAAATATATTTATGCATCCCTGTGACGGTAGCCTCTTGCGAACGAGAATTCAGTAAACTGAAATTACTGAACACATACCAACTATCTCGCATGTGTAGGAGAGATTAACTAATATGACGATTTTATCAATTAAGCATCAAATTGCGCAAGATACACATTTTGATGAAATTATCAATAACTTCGCCTCACTGAAAGTTAGAAAAGTACAACTTATTTAAAATTACGATGTTCCTTTTTTAATACGTGTGATATTTTTATAAGCGTTTTTGTTTGTCGTTTATTTTTTTAAATTACTATCAATATGTTCCTTTTTTTAAAGTAGGTACAAGGTTTTTTATTCGTATTTTAGTTTATTTTTATTTTATATTCTTCTTGGATTTTGTTGAAATCGTTTATCATGAAGAATAATATTTTGTGTTACATTTGCTTTCTACGAGTAGTAGATAACAAACAAAAAATACAATACGAATGTATATTGTTTTATTTAGGCTTACCATACGTCCGTATTTTCTACGGAAAGTACGTATTTGACAAGGCTGTCAGTTGTCCGGTCTGAAATTTTGAAAATTAAAAAAATTATGTTTAGTTGCACCCCAAGAACCACAATATTCCTTAAAAATCGAGGTGTTTTGGTAATTTTTTCTAAAATCCTCTTCCCCCAGACCTCTCGGTTGCACCCATGATGCTTATATAGTTATGATACACTTTTTTTATAAAAAATATTTGGGCGGGGGCGTAAAAGGACCTGTATGCCCCGGGCGAAAAATTAGCTAGGCACGGCCCTGCATATACGCATGGAATAATATCATACATACACAAAATCTGTATGTATATGTATATATATATATATATATATAATAGGGGCTCCGCGAGGTGAATTCGTCTGCTGCTGCCCGTGTGCAACTGAGAACCTCCTCATTTCGGCATATATTTAAGGTAAAAAATTATATTTAGCCCTATTTTCGGGATTCTCTCTCCATTCCTCCCATTCCCCTCCCTATCTATCCACTTACTTACTAATGCTCAGAGGTGACTGACGTGTCTTACGGTCGCTCCGCAAGTCTCAACTTTCACTCTCCCCGCTGCGATGGCCCCGAAAAACAACCCCGCGAAGAAGGACTTGGAGACGGACAACAGTGATATTCGCTCAATGATTGAGACGGTGATGTCCTCTGTTTCTTAATTTAAAGAAGAACTGAAGGTAGTGAAAGATCAAGAGGGCTCCAGAAAGAGGGAATCACTAACATCGCTTGAGAAACGGTTCGATGCCTTTCACCAAAACATTCTTGGCGATATGAAAATCATCTTGAGACGTTTAGATGATCTCAGCAATCGGCAGCAGGACTTCGACAACCGACTTGATGCCCTTGAGCAATACTCAAGACTTACGTGCCTCCTGATCCATGGCATCCAGGAGAACGAGCGCGAAGACTGCTTACAAATCGCCGGTGAGTTTTTCAAAATCCGCCTAAAAACAGAAGTCTCTCCTACTATGCTCTCCCGCGCACATCGTATCGGGCCGCCAAGAAGAAACTCAAATTTTCCCCGACCTATCATCGTGCGCTTCCTGTCCTACCAAGATAGAGAGAAAATATGGCGTAAAAAACGTGAGCTGAAGGGATCCTCGTTTCTTGTCACCGAGTCCCTCACACAAAAACGGAAAAGTCTCCTTCATTCCTCCAAGGAAATTGCCGGCCAAAGATATGTTTGGACCCAAGACGGGAAAATTATAGCTTTATCCCAGAATGGTACTCGTTTCCATATCACCAACAAGAAGGAGCTACAGAACCTGCAGCGAGAATTTTCAAAACCTAACTTAAGGAGTGAACGCCGTAGTTAGTATTCCTCTTGAGTAAGATTTTGTGCACCATTTCGACGATACTGTTTAAAGTTGAATACACTTCGTAATAATATTTATTTTCATTACCAATCCGAGTGCCTATAAAAAATTACAATTCTCCTTCCACGAGTCGCGCGTCCTTATTTCCTGAGATCCTGTCGTATCTGAACTCATCGAGTCCCAACGCATCCTGAGGTTTCTGCATCCCTGTTCCTGCACTCCCGGTGCTCCGGTGTTCCTGTTTCCTGACCGAAGAAAGAAGTTTCCCACGTCGTGCACCCAGGGCTCCCTTCCCCCTCGCCTGTGTTAAAAGTCTGTGTCCCTTCACTTTCAGTGTACCCAAATAATCGTCCCAAATAGCTCTCTCCTCACATAGTAGTAGTGCTTCTAATAGTGTTTTTTCTTTCCCTCACTCGCCCATTTCCCTAAGCTCCCAAGTGCAGTGTGTGTGCTCCTTTCAGTGTAGTGCTTGCGTCCTGCAAAGTGTAGTGCTTGTGTTTCCTTCAGTTTAGTGCTCGCGCCTCCTCAAAGTGTAGTTGTCATGCTATCCTATAAATTACCTTCTTCGCACATATTTTTTATTATTTATCTGGCTTATATGCATCCTCCTGCTCTGCACCTTTGATTACTTCCTGACCATAAAAAATCTTTTAGTTCTTTTTTATCCTATCTTTTTTCCTTTTCCTCAACTTCCTGCTATAACTGAGATGCCCTCTTCCCGAGAATGCTTGCCTATTAACCGAACGCTTACACCTATCGTACCCTCACAGCACGACACATCCCAACCGCCTCCGCCTATTTCCTTAAACCCAAAAGCATCTGAATTTTTCCCTTCACAAACTCCCCTCCCCTACTCTCCCGCTAAGTGTCTCAACTTTCACGATTGTCCTTCTCTACCTGTTTCTCTCATTTCATCCTCTCCCTCCCTCAACTCTTCTCTATTGACCTCCCAAGGACACCTGCTTAACCCACATGCCCCCGAGTTCTGTCTCCCTCGTCACATTACTCTCTCCTCCCTTAACCCTGAAGCTTCTGAATTTGTCTCAACTGCCTCACTCACCAGCTGCCGCGACGCCTACAATTCAAATCCCATGAACCCAACACAGGTCCGACCCGTGACACGAATTTTCAGGAATCATATCGACACTCAATCTCTCCTTTCCACCGAACGGGTTGCTCTAGGCTGCGGATGGTGGTCCATGTTGGGACTAACGACGCCTCGAAGCGCGGGTCCGAGGAGATTCTAAGTTCTTTTGAGGACTTGGTCGCCGAGGTCACTCGTGTCCGAGAGGAGTCGGGTTCTGATGTGCGGCTCACCATTTGTAGTATTGTCCCGCGGATTGACTGTGGTTCGGAGGTTTGGAGCCGCGTGGCGGGGCTAAACCAAAGGCTATGGAATTTCTGTGTGGGCATGGGAGTCGACTTTGTTGATCTCCGGCCGGTTCTCGGATCGTGTAGGGTACCCCTAAACGGCTCTGGAGTTCATTACACGACCGAGGCTTCACAGAGTGTAGCGTGTAGGATCTTCGACCATGGTAGGTCTTTTTTAGATTAGAGAGTAGGGTAGGGTGTAGGCGTATTAGGAGATTTCATAGGGGCATCGAGTGTAATACAGTTTCTGGTCGCAAAGTGAGAGAGTCCACCTGCGAAAGCCGTAATAGAGCAGTTAATGCTTCGGGCGATAACGAGAAATTAAATATTATAGTTTTAAACTGCCGTAGCATTCGTAGGAAGTCTGCCGAACTCGAACACGTAATTCGCACGTTGCATGCGGATGTAGTTATAGGTACGGAAAGTTGGCTCACTGAAGATATCGCTAGCCAAGAAATTTTTCCGAAAAGCTATAGAGTATACAGAAAAGACCGCGCCAATAGAATAGGTGGCGGAGTATTTTTGGCAATAAGTGAAAAGTACGATAGTTGTCAGATCCCTATTATCGATGAAACGACCGAGAGCGTGTGGTGCCGCCTAGGTAAGGATAATTCGAAAAAGATATATTTATGCTCATTTTACAGACCACCTAATGCCAAAGTTGATTATATTTTAAGTTTAGAGAGGCAATTAGCCGAGCTTAGATCTATTATGAACGACGGTTACGTGATAATTGGAGGCGATTTTAACTTACCGTCAATCGATTGGGAAAACCTATGTTTCGTTACGGGAGGTAAAGAACGCGAATCGTGTGAAGCCTTAATTGACACGTTTCATGAATATTCCTTAATCCAGATGGTACAAAAAGCCACGCGTTCGGGCAATGTTCTCGACTTGCTTGCTTCTAACATCCCGCATAGGATAACTAAGGTATCCACAGAGGAGGGACTTAGCGACCATCGAGCTGTGTATGCGGAGTGCGAATTAAAGCTCAAAAGACATCCTAAGCCTCTTCGGAATGTATACGCTTTCGCCAAGGCCGACTTTAAAAGTTTCAGCTTACATCTCAAAAGTACCTTTGTCAGTTATCGTGAAAAGACAGAACGATTAGGTATGGAGCCATCATGGTTATTATTTAAGAATATACTAGGAAGAGGTATCAATAGATTTATCCCCAGTAAGTTAAAATCTGATAAGAAAGAACCTCGTTGGTTTAATAAGGAAATCAGGATTGCCTTAAGACGACAGAGGCGTAGCCACGCAAAATTGAAAAACATACCTACCACCGCTTCCGATGAGTATCGCACAGCTATAGTCCATGAGTATAACAGTGCCCGCGTATAGCGAGAAAAACCATGCGTAACGCATTTAACACCTTCCGGAATGAGGTATTAAATACAAAATTGAAGGAGGATCCAAAAGCGTTCTGGTCCTATGTAAGAGAAGTCAAGGGAGTGGGTCCTTCAATACCCTCCCTGCGATGTGATTCCGGAGACATCCTTCACGATGGGGAGGATAAAGCTAATATACTAAACGTTTACTTCGCGAAGGCGTTCACGGCAGGTGGAAATATACTTAAAGATAATCTTATTCCCGATGGATGTACTCGGATGGATAATATTAAAATCTCTGAGGCAGGAATAGCGAAGCAACTGAGTGCGATAAAGCCCAACAAAAATCCTGGACCAGAAGGAATTCCCGCGCGTGTATTAAAAGAACTAGCAGAAGATATAGCTCCCTTCCTTCGGATAGTTTTCGAGAAATCTCTTACCCTCTGTGAGGTTCCTGATGATTGGAAACTAGCACACGTCACACCCATTCATAAGGGAGGTGACAAAGAAAACCCCGAAAATTATAGGCCGATTTCTCTAACATCATTATCATGTAAGATTTTGGAGCACATTATTGTTAGCAACACAATGCGTTATCTTGAGAGTAGATCGCTCTTAGTCAGCTGTCAACATGGCTTCAGAAAAGGTAGATCCTGTGACACCCAACTCGGTCTGTTTGTGAATGATGTTTTATCATGCGGCGAAAATAATAAGCAGGTCGATGCAGTGTTCCTTGATTTTAGAAAAGCTTTTGACAAGGTTCCCCACCGTAAGTTGTTATTAAAATTGGGAAATCTTGGCGTTAATGTTAAAGTCATTAACTGGGTTCGCGCTTTCCTTTGGAATAGAAAACAAAAAGTAGTCATCGAAGGTAAGTCCTCGAGTGTGGCAGATGTAGTCTCTGGAGTGCCGCAGGGTAGTGTGATCGGACCTATGCTTTTCTTGCTTTATATAAACGACATTAGCTCAGTTGTAAAAAGTAATATCAGGCTTTTTGCGGATGACACCGTAGTCTATAGAGAAATTAGTGGTCCTAGCGACCATCGTCAGCTTCAGGATGATCTGGATGCGTTATCTGTTTGGTGCAAGGAATGGCAGCTAGAAATCAATCAGAAAAAGAGTAACGTTCTAAACTTTTGGAAATCTAGAAGCCCATCGTCCGTGTTTACCTACTCGATAGATGGTGAGATCATTCCTGTTTCGGAATCCGTGAAATACCTCGGGGTAACCTTGAATCGTGACCTGTCTTGGGACACCCACATAAGACGAGTGATAGGTGCGGCAAATAAGAAGTTGGCTTTTGTGCGTAGGATAGTCAGGAAAAGCACGGAAAAGGTGAGAGAATCCTGTTATTTATCGTTGGTTAGACCTCAAATGGAATACGCAGCAGCGGTTTGGGATCCATATCAGAGGGGACTCATAAAGGATTTAGAAAAAATACAGCGGCGAGCAGCTAGATTCGTGAAAAAGAATTACGATAAAAAACAGAGCGTTACGTTACTCATTGATGAGTTGAGTTGGCCATCGTTGAAAGATCGTAGATTACAGGCGAGACTTAAACTTCTAGATAAATATAGGTCGGAGATATTCGTAAATGAAATGAAGGATATTATTCGACAACCAACGTATATCGGACGGAGGGATAATGACGACAAGATTCGCGAAATAGATAGTAGGACGGAGAGGTATAAGGAGTCCTTTTTCCCTAGGACAATACGTGACCACAATAGATAACAGTGAATAATAATTAGTTAGGAACTTGGGGCGCGGCACCCCCTGCCATCCACCGTCAAGGTGACTTGCAGGGTAATATGTAGATGTAGATGCAGATGTAAACGAAGTTCGTCCAAGTGAGCCTGAATGCTTTGGGCGTTGATATAGATAATTTTTAGTGAGCGAGGATGTAGTTTAAGTTCTAGAACTTAAACTACATCCTCGCTCACTAAAAATTATCTATATCAACGCCCAAAGCATTCAGGCTCACTTGAACGAACTTCGTTTACATCTGCATCTACATCTACATATTACCCTGCAAGTCACCTTGACGGTGGATGGCAGGGGGTGCCGCGCACCAAGTTCCTAACTAATTATTATTCACTGTTATCTATTGTGGTCACGTATTGTCCTAGGGAAAAAGGACTCCTTATACCTCTCCGTCCTACTATCTATTTCGCGAATCTTGTCGTCATTATCCCTCCGTCCGATATACGTTGGTTGTCGAATAATATCCTTCATTTCATTTACGAATATCTCCGACCTATATTTATCTAGAAGTTTAAGTCTCGCCTGTAATCTACGATCTTTCAACGATGGCCAACTCAACTCATCAATGAGTAACGTAACGCTCTGTTTTTTATCGTAATTCTTTTTCACGAATCTAGCTGCTCGCCGCTGTATTTTTTCTAAATCCTTTATGAGTCCCCTCTGATATGGATCCCAAACCGCTGCTGCGTATTCCATTTGAGGTCTAACCAACGATAAATAACAGGATTCTCTCACCTTTTCCGTGCTTTTCCTGACTATCCTACGCACAAAAGCCAACTTCTTATTTGCCGCACCTATCACTCGTCTTATGTGGGTGTCCCAAGACAGGTCACGATTCAAGGTTACCCCGAGGTATTTCACGGATTCCGAAACAGGAATGATCTCACCATCTATCGAGTAGGTAAACACGGACGATGGGCTTCTAGATTTCCAAAAGTTTAGAACGTTACTCTTTTTCTGATTGATTTCTAGCTGCCATACCTTGCACCAAACAGATAACGCATCCAGATCATCCTGAAGCTGACGATGGTCGCTAGGACCACTAATTTCTCTATAGACTACGGTGTCATCCGCAAAAAGCCTGATATTACTTTTTACAACTGAGCTAATGTCGTTTATATAAAGCAAGAAAAGCATAGGTCCGATCACACTACCCTGCGGCACTCCAGAGACTACATCTGCCACACTCGAGGACTTACCATCGATGACTACTTTTTGTTTTCTATTCCAAAGGAAAGCGCGAACCCAGTTAATGACTTTAACATTAACGCCAAGATTTCCCAATTTTAATAACAACTTACGGTGGGGAACCTTGTCAAAAGCTTTTCTAAAATCAAGGAACACTGCATCGACCTGCTTATTATTTTCGCCGCATGATAAAACATCATTCACAAACAGACCGAGTTGGGTGTCACAGGATCTACCTTTTCTGAAGCCATGTTGACAGCTGACTAAGAGCGATCTACTCTCAAGATAACGCATTGTGTTGCTAACAATATTTAATATTATCTAAGACAAATATTCATATCATTGCCGTGGCTGAGACTTGGCTTAAACCTGAAACTGACTCCTTGCACGTAGAAATTCCTGGCTTCAAGCTTTTTCGAAATGACCGCTTAGGCAAAGGTGGCGGTGGTGTAGAAATTTACGCCAGAAATGACATTCAATGTAATATCCTCGCTCATAGTGAACACAGAGCTAAGAAATGGAGAGAAGAAATCTCGGAGTGACGAAGAATGGAGAGAATGCAAGAGACGCAGACAAACGGAGGTTAAGAATATTTTTCGTGCCTGTGAGAAAAACGTTCGTGTGATTGGGGACTCGATGATTCGGTTTGCTGGCGAAGAATGTCGTAAACAAGGGGCGGTGGTGGAATGTTTACCGGGTATTAGGATTGAGCAGCTAGAGAGAAAAATTGGAGGCAGATAGGAAGGAAGAAGTGGTGGTTCTGCATGTGGGGACAAATGACATTAAAAATGTGCGCAGTGATGATCATGTTGTGGGCTTAGTGTGGGATTTGTGTTCGGCTACTAGGAAGAAATTCAAGGAAGCAAAGATTGTGGTGAGTGGAATTATAAGAAGACGGGACGTGGATAGAAGAAGAGTGGATTGGATTGGGTTTGTCAGAAGAAAAGTATGTGTTTTGTGGATCCTAACTGTTGGTTAAATATGAACGATTTGGGCCGGGATGGACTGCATTTGAACAGACGAGGGAGTTTTAAATTTGGTAGTGTGCTTAATGATGTAATAAAATCTTGTTTGTCGGGAAACTAGTTGGGTGTGTTAGAGGTGAATATGAAAAGAGAATAAACGCAGCTGGCGGGAGAGCGCGGGGAAGGGATGGGACTTTTAGGCTTATGCAGGTAAACTGCAGGAGCATAGTCAATAAAATATTTGAATTCGGCTCGCTAATGGAAATACATGAACCTGATGTTACTATATGTACAGAGACGTGACTAAGGGAGGAAATAAGTGACAATGAAATATTTCCGAATGGGTTTCATATTTACAGAAGAGACAGAGGTACCAAAGGAGGAGGAATATGTATCTGCGTGAAGGACGACATTGAAAGTAGCCTAAAAATAATAGATACGGAGTATGAGTTACTCGGAGTAAATATAAAGGATAGAAAAGGAAAACAGTTCGAAATCGTGGCAGCGTATAGGCCACCAGGTGAAGACATGGGGCTCATGGAGCGGTTAGTCGAGATAGCAAGTAGCAGAGTAGTAAGCAGGCCATTAGTTATAGCAGGTGACCTCAACATTCCCCAGGTAGACTGGAAGGGACGTACGCCGGTGGGTGGTGAGAGTCAGAGATGCGTAAACAGTCTTATCGGTCAAGGAGGCCTCACGCAGGTAGTGGAAGGGCCCACGAGAGGAGAAAGTATTTTAGACGTTTTCTTGGTTAGACCCAGCGATTTGGTAACAAGAACGGAAGTATTCGAGGGCATTAGTGACCATAAGGGTGTAATTATGGACATTCAATGGGAAATACATAGAAAATGTGAGCCGGGTATATGTGTTAGATTATACCACAAGGCGGATGTAACGGCTTTCAGAGAATATCTACGCAGAGAATTTCCAGAATGGGCGAGTAAGGGAGACAGTGTTGAGCAAATATGGGTTAACTTTAAAAATATTCTATCGGAGGCAATTGAAAAATTCGTTCCTAAGAAGTCATTAGGCAGTAATCCAGACCCGGAATATTATAATGTTTCTATTAAGAAACTAAAGAAAACAGAACGGAGACTTTATCATAAGAGGCATAGAGCAACACCTCTTTTAGAAAAGTATAAGGCTACCTGTAGAGACCTATTGAAAGAAAAGAAAAAAGCGAAAGATAAGTTTTTAGAAAACTCTATAATAAATAACGGTTGGGGAAATCTTCATAAATATATACGAAGAAGACGTAAAGGCCAAGATGAGTTAGACAATGTAAATTTGGATTTAAATGGCATAGTACTCAAAGATGACATAGCAAAAGCTGAAGCCTTTAACGTTTGGTTTACGAATCAGTTTAGCAATGACGAGAGTGACAACAACGTGCTCTCGATAGCCAGCAACGAGTTTGAATATATAAAAATAAGAGACAGCTACATCTTAAAGAGCATACTCAGCATTAAGAAGCATCAATCTTGTGGTCCAGACGGAATTTTGGGAGAAGTTCTGAAACTGGGGGGCGAAGCTATCGTACCGTATCTGCGAGTATTATTCACAGTATCGTTGAATAACGGGGAAATACCAAAAGAGTGGAAGAGCGCAATTGTAGTCCCTATTTATAAAGGAGGTTCTCGTTCCAATTTGAATAATTATCGCCCGATAAGCTTGACAAGTGTAGTTTGCAAGCAAATGGAGCACTTACTGTCTCACTATATTAGAGAATTTTGGAAGGCGAAGAACTGGCTAAGTAAAGCACAGCACGGTTTTCGTAGAGAATACTCGTGTGACAGCCAGACGACCGCACTAGTACAGGATATTGCAGAGACGCTAGATAAGGGGAAACAGATAGATGCAATTCTCATAGATTTTTCCAAGGCCTTTGACAGAGTAAACCATAGGTTACTTATGGATAAAATATCTGGAATGGGAATGGACAAAAGAGTGGTTAGATGGATTGGGGAATTTTTATCAAAACGTAAGCAAAAGGTTCGAGTAGGCGGTGAACTTTCGAATGATGCGGATATCACTTCGGGCGTTCCTCAGGGAAGTGTCCTCGGAGCGTTGTTGTTTTTGATATTCATAAACGACCTAACTGAGTCTTTGGGGTGTAACGTTAGGTTATTTGCGGATGACTGTTTAATTTACAGATTAATCGAGAATACTGAAGATTGCGGATCATTACAAAATAACTTAGATGAACTTGTACGTTGGGCAGAAGTAAATAAAATTAAAATAAATGCAGAAAAAAACAAAACTAATACGTTTCTGTAGAGGAAGAAGTGCATTTAACTGGGAGTACGTTTTAGAGGGTAGCGTCCTAACGGAGGACGATGAGTGTAAGTATCTAGGGGTAACTTTCACGAAGGACCTTCAGTGGGGACCGCAGATAGACAGAGTTGTAGCCAAAGCTTACGGAGCACTGCATTTTATAATTAGGGTCTTAGGAAAGAGTAGTGCCGCCACAAAGGAAATGGCTTATAAATCGTTAGTTAGGCCTATTCTGGAATATGCTGCAATAGTGTGGGATCCTCACTCAGTGGGTCAGATAAAGCAGCTTGAGATGGTGCAGAGAACTGCAGCGCGCTATGTCTTAGGAGATTTTAGAAGAACTGAGAGCGTAACAGAAATGTTAAAAAAACTAGAGTGGGAATCGCTAGAACATAGAAGAAGCATAGCAAGGCTAGGGGGACTTTTTAATGCATATACGGAAAAGCCAGCTTGGGCAGATATTTGTGATAGAATTAAAAAACCTTCTTATCATGGACGCTGGGATCATGAGCACAAGATGGAGCCTCCTCCACAAAAAACAAACTGGGGAAAATTCTCGTTTCTTAATAGAGGGATTGAGCATTGGAACGCATTACCTGCAGAGGTCTTCAAGCCATTCCCTTCCCGCGTAGGTCTCTTTAAAGCGAAGTTAAATACCATTTAAAATGCATAATATTTATGGGTAATTCTAAAGACGAGCTTTTGAGTGATACGTGATGTTTTCATTTGTGTACCCTTCCCTAGAAATGTTAAAACCTTTAAATCAAGAGTAAAAAATATCACTGGGAACGATTTTCATTACTTTTAGTTAATTTATTGTTAAATAATATTGTAAGGTGAATTAATTAACGAAGGAGCTCGAACTCGAAGCTCCTAACAGGAAAAATATATGAATAGAATATTGTATGTGGTATGTGAAAAATTGTAAACTGAATCTTCTGAATATGTTTTTATATGTTTTAAATATGTTTTTTTATATGTTAATTTTGTAACCTTGCCACCGGGCCAGGCGCCCACTTGCATTGTATATTGAAATAATAATAAAATAATAGTGAACCTAAGTACTCTAAACGTCCCGAATTCCTTCTACTTGACGCGCGAGTTAACTCCGTAAAAATCCTCATAGGAATCGTTTATCGGCCACCTAAAATAGGACACCTCTCAGATATTGAAGAAACTCTATCCAAACACATTCAAGACTTTCAACATTTAATAATCACTGGTGATTTTAATTCTAATATACTCGTATCCAACCATGATAGTAACTTTTTGTAAGTCTTTCGAGTCCCTAGGGCTAAACGTCTTGCCACTCCAGCCAACGAATCATACGGCAACCTCCGCCACATGGATTGATCTTGCTATCACGGCAAATCCCGAGAAAATAATTAAATACGGACAATTAGCAGCTCCCGGTATCTCTTCGCACGATATGATTTACATTGCTTACTCCCTACGTTGTCAAAAACTTAAGCAGAAATTCATAACGGTCCGCGACTATAAATCTATTAATGAATCACAATTAACATCAGATGCGGCGCTCCTACCCTGGCATTTAATCGAGCACCTAGAAGACATAGACGATAAAGTTCAGACTTTTAATTTATATATGTCTCAGCTACTTGAAAAGTTTTCCCCTCCCAGAATCATTCGGGTCTCAAAGCCACATGCTGCATGGCTAACTCCAGAAATAAAAACGATTATGTCCCGCCGTGACAGCATTTATCGTGATATTAAGAAATCTAAGGATCCTGATGTACTATCGCGGTATAAATCATTGCAAAATAAAACAAAACAACTTATACGCAACGCTAAAATTAAATATGTACACGATTCAACCAACTCTGCACGAACACAGTCCTCGATATGGAAAAAATTACGGAACTTGGGTGTTGGTAAAAATAAAGATATGCAACTTCCACTAAACCTGTCCCTTGACGAGCTTAACACTCATTTCACTAAACCTCCCACGACCATCAATGTAGGCCTAAAATCTGAAACTATTGAACGTATCCGTAGCCTCAAACCCAATCACACCTCAAATACAATCTTTGAATTTACACCACTCACACAACCACAGGCTAAATCACTTCGTGCAATTAAGTCAACTGCAATAGGAGATGACGGCGTATCTATAATACTAATAAATAAATTAATTCCTATCATTCTCCCCACTATCACTCATATCTTTCACTGGTCTATTCTTCAATCTAAATACCCTACTTCATGGAAATCAGCTCTTGTCCGTCCCATCCCCAAGAAAAACAATTCTCACGAAAACGCTGATTTCAGACCAATTAGTCTCTTGCCTGTTCTCTCCAAGGCGTTTGAAAGACTAGCACATGAGCAAATAACTCATTTCCTTTCAAAAAATAATCTCATCTACCCGTTCCAATCTGGCTTTCGCAAATCGCATAGCACAGCTACCGCACTATTGAAAGTAACGGACGACGTCCGCAAAGCAATGGATCAGAGAAAAGTCACCATTCTAACTCTATTGTATTTCAGTAAAACCTTTGTCTCCATCGACAAAGACATCCTACTTTGCAAACTTGAACTTTTGCACTTCTCACTCGCTTCTCGAAACTGGTTTCGCTCATATCTAAATGGCCGCTCTCAAAAGGTTATTACATGATTTATCATCTCGTCCCTTAAATGTAAATAGAGGCGTTCCACAAGGATCTATTCTTGGCCCCCTGCTTTTCTCTCTGTACTTTAATGATATCTCAAATGCCCTCACTCACTGTAATTATCATCTATATGCTGACGATCTTCAAATCTACTATCACTCGCGCGTACCTGAATTTCCCGATGCTGTCGCTAAAATTAACTCTGATCTAGCTTCTCTCTCTCTCTTTGGAGCGCAAATAACTTTCTGAAGATCAACCCCGCAAAAAGTCAATCTATTATTATCGGTTACCCCAAATTATTGGCTTCCATAGATCATAGCGAATCTTCTCTTCTATCGCTAGAGGGGTCCACATTGCATTTTCAAAAATCAGTAGTCAACCTCGGTGTCATAGTAGACGAAACTCAATCCTGGGCTCCTAATACCAATAAAATCTGTAGTACCATCAACTCCTCCTTGCACTCTCTCAAAAGACTCAAAAACTTATTACCTAATTCCTTACGTAAACTCTTAGTGACCACAATCCTATTTCCTCACTTTCACTATTGTGATGTTGTTTATAATGATCTCTCCTGTGAACTGGCATTAAAACTTCAACGCACACAAAACTCCTGCATGAGATTCATCGGTGACCTTAAAAAGTGTGACCACATTAGCGAACAATACAATAATCTTTCATGGCTCGAACTTGACGCTCGAAGGAACTTACATACCCTGATGCAAATGTACAAAATCCTTACTTATAACAAACCTGACTACCTCTCTTCCCTCTTCCATGAAATCAATACAGTACACAAGCGGGATACTAGAGGCAAGAATAACCTCCTTATTTCTCATCACAGGACGAACATCTACAATAAATCCTTTCAAGTCTCCGGTTGCCGACTCTGGAATAACTTAGATGAGAATTTTAAAACATCTCCCTCTTTAAACTCATTCAAACGCACCTGTGTCACTCACTATCTAAAACAACAAAGTAATCCTTAATCATCTCTTTACACACCCCATAAATAATCCTTACTCAAGTTTTTTTTTTATATTGTCTTATATTACTTTGTATTTCTTAATGTAATTTTGTATTGTTTTTATATATTTTGTATATTGTTTTTATGTATATATTTTTTCTTCTATTGTTTATATATATTTTTCTGTTGCTTTTATTTTTTTTTCTATTGTTTTATATTATTTTGTATTGTATTATATTATTTATGAATTTTATATCATTTCCTGCATTCTTATAATATGCATGCCCCAACAACATTCTCTATATTCATTCATTGTATATATTTCATGTATATTTCATCTCATTCTGCATACTTGTATATTTCTTGTTTACATTACGTTATTACCTTTACGTGTACTTTTTTATGACGGTATATAATTACGCTGTATATACGAACTCTCCCACTGTACATACTCCTTTCTATTTAATGTTGTAGTTTTGTACTACCATATGTACACTATCTAGGGTTTTCGCTGGTTTTTCACACCCCCCTTCTTAGTAGGTGTTTTCCTGAGTGGGTTTTACTAGGGAGGACATGTCTGTTTTTACCTAGGTTTTCCCCACAAACACAAATCTGTATTCAATTTTATCTTTTTACTTTGTATGATTTAGGTACATAATGTTTATATAATGTGTTTTGCTATACCTTATTTTATTCTTTTTCTTGTGTTTATTATATTGACGAAGGGTTAAATGTAAGAATGGACCTTATGGTCTAAATTTCGCCCGAATAAAGACGATTATCTATCTATCTCTCCCTCTTTCTACCTTCCTCTCTACTTTCCTATATCCCTACCTCCCACCAAACCTTCGGCTTGCCCAAACTTCCGCTTCTCCTCATTCACTTTTTCTCTCCCTCCCACTTTCCCTCTATTCTCTCTTTCACTCTTTTTTTCCTCCACACTCGTCTTCCCTTGAAAATCTACGTTAGGAAAATAAACTTGCGTTCTTTTTCACGTACTATGGCTCAAGTTTCTAATTTATACGGCAATTATAAGTAATTTTAAAAGCAAACGAAAGATGTCTTATACTCATTTACGTGTTATATTTTTAAAGCGGACATGATGGCAACAATCCTCCAATGTTAATCTTATAGGAATTTCTAAAATGCAAATTTTTTGGGTCTCTTGAACTTAAAAACTTCCCGTTTTCGCAATTTTCCCTCTGTTTGTAAGTCATGAATAATAATTCTGAATTTTTCAACATTCTAGCTCATGCGGAAGTAAGAAATAGTTTCTGTAACACACCTTAGTGCGGTTATAATATAGTGAGATACATAAATGCTAGGTGCATCTCAGGAGGTAAATGGTGGTGCAGTTGGTGAGAGAAGTTATGGGGTAGGTGATGTTAGTGGTGGGGCTGGAGGAGGAATTGTATGGAGGGTTTATTGAGCATGTGAGGTATCGGGGCCTACCGCCGTGAGAGACCCGGCAGGGTGCAATGGAGTCGGTGCTGGGGGTTTCTTTTTCCATAAAATGTTGGCCAGATTAGGGGGTGGGCGGAAGGTGAGGAACGGTGGTGTAGAAAATGGGACCTGGTTGGGGAAGGATGTGAGGATAGGGTGGGCGGCTATTAGGATATTACTCAGAATATCGTGGAGGCCGGGGGAAAATACGGTGGTGTAGGTTGAGTTGGGGGTGGAATCAGTGATGGCGTGGGTATTGGAGTGGGAGCTAGGGGTGGTGGGTGCGACTCTCATATGTACTCGTACACATTTTCCGGGCATTTTTTAAGTCTACGTATACAACTTGATTGCATGTTTACATCAACATCAATGTTAAATAAAGAAAGAAAATTGCTTCCTAGATATCGT
Organism: Tanypteryx hageni; assembly: GCA_028673005.1. Classification (NCBI taxonomy): domain Eukaryota; kingdom Metazoa; phylum Arthropoda; class Insecta; order Odonata; family Petaluridae; genus Tanypteryx; species Tanypteryx hageni. Next base: position 183,570,460 of record CM054120.1, on the reverse strand, counting down.
TTTCAGTTAAGTATGTTATCTCATATTCTTCGTAATAAATTCGCGTAGTGTTTAAGTATTTTACCGAATTTTCCTTTAAAAATTATTCTGCTGGTTATCCGTGTTTTTCAGTTTTCTGTTTCTTCAAGACTCCATACAGATAATCTATGATTTATTCTACATGCATTGTTTAATGGCAAGGAGTTGACGTGCGTGGTGGCGGACCCCCTAATTTATATTCTCTATATTTTTAAAGTTTTGAGACGCTACACTGGCAGATGCTTATACAAAGTTGGAAGAGGATATCTACCAGGGGTATGAAACTCTTATGGGAGAATAGATTCCCAGGTTTTACACGTAGTTCACTATGAAGATACGGGGTCCACCAAAGGCGCTGCAGTCGCAGCCAGCTCTCTCTCTTTCTCCCTCTGTTCCTCTCTCTCTACCACATCACCACAGCGCTACATGTTCATTGTGTATTATGGTATCATAGCGGAACAGCGGCCATTTTGCTTGATATAAGTTCGTATAAGTTTCCCATTGCTTATTGAGCGGTTGACAGTTACTCTGATTTTGTCAAGAAGATATATAGTAGATATACATTCATCACTGTTTAAGATAACGTGACGGAGTGAATTTGTTCTGGTCTCCAATCAACAGGTAAGTCATAAAAATAGGATATATTTTTGAAAAAAAAATTCTAACGAACTAGTTCTACGAATCGTTATGTGAATGCGTTTTGTGAGAATGGTTTTATATTTTCTTAACAGATACCTGCACTGGATAGATCTCCTAGGAAGGAAGGAAAAAAATTTCGCTCGTTGTTTTGTGTGCGAGAAGCATTTTGAGAGGAAATGTTTCTCATTTTTAGGTGTTAAGCCTCGCTTGCTTCACCTATCTGTGCCATCCATTGCCCTGGCTGTGAATATGGTACGTGTCAGTTGTTTACAAAATAAGCCGCAATTTTAGATTGAGTAATTGAAATTTTTATTTAAAATTTCTCGTGGCTATCAGAATATTATAGTGAGTTCCTTGCAAGTTAAACTGCAACGCAGACGCCAGAGAATAGACTTGTGCTTGTAATAGAATGAAATAAGTATACCCTAGTGATGTGTCATTATGTCTTAATTTGAAATATTTTGAATTTACAGAAATTGTTAACTTATTTCTTGTTTCTCATAATGCATTTGTTTGTACTCCTAGACGTTAAGATAATTCTTCTTTGTTTCAAAACTTATTTAGAGATACATATATATTTTTCGATCGAGAAATTGAAATTAATTTCCATATCAAAAGTTTTCCTTGTTATTTGATGAATACATATAGATCTTAAATGGCCGAACTGTAACTGCTACGAACACCTAAATGTCAGAAAATACAACTGTGCTTAGAATAAATTATAAATAAACAAAGTGGACATTTTGTAGTGCAATTTGATGTGTTTAATTTTAGAAGTGATAATGTCATCTTCATAGAAAAATAGTTCATGGACCGCAAGGGACCGTAAGCGCATTTGCCTTATTTTACATTTATTGCAACATTTGAAGCATGCTCTTAGCCTCCTGCATCAATTTCATTATGTTTAGCAGGTTTAATGGTTGTCATTCTTAGAAATTCATTTTCACTATTTTTACAGGTGGAACAGAAAGAGAACTGTGTTCCAGGGCCGAAGAAATCACTTTACAATAGATTTTTGCTTGATCAACAAATTCATTCTTGACGTGAAAGTTTGACGTTTTTCGTCGTTCACGTGAATTTCCTTTAAATACGTTTAATGCATAAAAGGTATTAACGTTATAAAAGTCTGTTACAATAATTCATTTTTATATCTTTATTGTATAATATTTATGTACAAATACCTCACTGTTATTTACTTTGATAATGACTTTGTACTCTCGCAATGTGTAATATACGGTAATAAATTTGATTTCTTAAATGCAATTCTTTCATTCAAGTCCATTTCTTCTGCCCGTCCGATTTATATTTGCTACGATTATCGCATTAAAACGGGAAAAGGAAGGGGTTGAGCTACATCCTGTGATGACGTCACGCTAGCCATCGTGAACACGTAGTTCCAAATTTTCCCGTTGACCCATCTATTGTCGCATTCCATGGAAAACCTGGGAATCGTTTTATAGCATTAAGTTTCCGGTCTTTCCGTAGGGGTACTAGTCTTTGGTTAACACCGTGGGCAGTATGGTTGATGACGTGGCGGATGGATAGCTCGTACAACTTTGGGGCAGGAGCAGGGCCTTTTCCCGACGGCGGGCTGCATTAGCAATACCGAGTACCTCGGTGGGCCGCATTTAAAGTCGCGGTTGTTTTGATGGGACGCATTTAAAATCTCAGACGTTTCGATGGGCCGCGTCGAACTTGAACCCTTAAGAGGTCGCGCGGATAGAGAATGTAGAAGCGAAAATTTATTCGATATTTGAAAAAATTGGAGTTCCATGCGACCGTAGCGAACTCGTATAAGCGAAAATTTATTCTCAAATCGAAAAATAGGTATGAAATTGCTCAGTTCGCATAAGCAAAAACTCATAAAACGGAAGTTCGTAAAACGAGGGAAGGTTGTAATAGAAAACGATTTTTTGACCGAAAACCGGGTCGTAATGAATTTTGATTCTCAAAAGGTCACAGTGAACTTTTCTTTTGAAGCCGGGCCTAGCGGCATTTATTCTAAAGAAATTACCTGCGTGTCTAATTGCAGTACAGAAGCAGAAGTCATCGCAACTAAGCTTTAGCGAGAGAGACAAATTGAATGGTCTACTAAATGTATTTAAGAACCCCTTTTCAGATCGTCCGAGCTTTGTTTCAAACTTTGTTCATCGAATTAAATTAATGGGTGAAACGCCATTTCACCGAAAAGAATACTTCTATTGGAAGGATATGCGGAGACCCGTTCAAACTTGATTAGCACATTGTGACACGTGCCAGCGCATTAACCACCAAAACAGATGTTATTCAGGTCCAGTGAAAAATATAATCCCTAAAGCGCCACGAGATGTATTCGCCCTTTCTTCAGCACATGAAAGGATCGTCCCCGAAAGCTTCCGTGTTTTTTTGTGCTCGCTTTACGTGTGTCACTTTGGCAATCCCAGCAGCACGCCAACCTGAAATCATCTTATTGGTGAGTGCTCACTGGGCTTCCATATCCCAACAACTTGTTGCCATCCGTTTATCCCATTTATATATATATATATATATATATATATATTCAATTTGGAGGCAAAAATTGTTATATTTGCTTTCCACTGGCCTTATTGTTCATTGTAGGCTAGAAAATTTTACATGGAATTTTTCAAATCCTTTTTTTGTAGGCTTTTTTTTAATTTCCTTCAGTGAGAAATTAATTTATTCTTAGAACTAAAGAATATTTAGGCACTCCTTACAAAATGTAAAAAAAGAGCGCCTTATGATAATGCCATGTCCGTCTGTCCGTCCATCTGTCCGCATGTTTCACCTCCGTAACTGTTGAGTGAATTTTCATGAAGCTTGGTACTAAGTACTTTATGAGCAAGGGGAATAAGAAAATGATTTAAATCATTCACATAACCCATGCGCGGGTGTCATCTTTCTATAAACAAAAAAAGAACTTGGCACCACATCTCATCTCCGAAACTAATGAGCAGATTTTTATGAAACTTGTTACTAAGGACTTTTTGCGCAGTAAGAAAAAATATATTGGTTCAGATAACCCTAACATGGATGCCACCTTTCCGTGGGCAAAGAATGAATTTTCCGTCATATTTCGTAGAGAAAAGTTGTTGAACTAGTTAATACTTCATGCATTATACATTTTTATCGATGGCGTAGACCTATTCGAGGTAATATAACAAGAAGTTTGTAATTCACTGATTATTTTTTTAACGTTTCTATAATTCGTAAAGAGCGCCTCTGTTCTCTGAAATGTGCACCTTTCCTTTCTTGTTAAATATTCGACTTAGATAATACTTACTGTAAGCCCTCACTATCCGCTTGCGTTATGTTATTGGAAAACACCGTGGATGCGAAAACAAGGACACGTGGGTATAACGGGATTCGGATCCAAGCTAAACATTTAATCAAAACATTAAAATGTAAATTTCATACAATAGAGCATAGTAAGAGTCCATAAAGCAGATGAATCGATAGAATATCCTCATTAAAGATTAAAATACATTCGTGACATAATTTATAAAAGCTATTTATAAATGAGGAAAAAATGCATACCTCGAGGGTATAGCCGGATTATTTCTGCTTGCTCCACTTTTCCTATAAATTCATTGGAAATTTCATTATTTTATCTACACCCATTCGTAAACACAAGCGACATTTTACCTTACATGCGAGAGAATGCATAGTCGGAATTTGTGTTGAATTATAAAGCCTATCAAAATATTTCTAAATTGTAGAAAGTGACTGTATACTCTTCCTTCGAATTGCACAGTTTCGCTTTGCACGTTTTATTTTTAGCACGGTTTTCTTTTAGAGAACTACCTCGAATTACACGGCCAACGATTTTGCTTTAACATGGTTTTGAAACTGCCTCCTAGGATTAAAATAGTGAAAAATGTCATAAAAAAGGTAAAGGAAACAGCGCTGAATACTTTGTACTTAAATTGAGCTAAATAAATTCCTAAATTGGACCTTATGTATCCGTATGGGGAAGATTACACTACTTTGGACGGTTTCACTTGCACGGCCCTTTTCAGGAAAACTACACCGCTGTAAAGAAAGGGATGGGTGTATCATTTTAATTATCTGGCATGGAATTATCAAATAATTTCAATTATATACACATACTAGTAGTTGGTGCTTGCATTCTGCAAACATTTCATCTCACTTTGAAAAAAATTAATTTTTCAGGGAGATATTTATTCATTGGAAATATTTCTTTAATTCAAAAGATTTCTCCTCGGGACCGATTTTCGTTTTCTCCTTATGGAAAAATAATGGAGTTAAATAATCGCTAATTTTTGCAATTTTAGGAATATTATACTTTTTCCACATTGGGTAAATAATGCCAAACATTTCTGGCAAATTTTAAATTTGTAGCACATTTAGAAGTGAAATAACATTTATCTAATCGTTAATATTTAAATAATTTTTAACGGCCACAATAGAAATTTCATAGATACACTGAAATACTTATCCGTTTATATAGAGAAAACTCTAAATAACATGAAAATTTCAGCTCTCTAACTTGCCCCGTAGTATCTGAACGTTTACCTATTTGATAAAATTTTAAGAATTTTTAACATCCAAGGAAATTAAAATATCAAAATTTTTATATTCCTCATATCGTTTTTTACAAATCCTACCTCTAAAAAGAATTTCAGCTCCGTAGCACATTCAAAAATACATAAACCTTGAAAATTTGTTTAAACAATTGCGAATTTTTAGCGGCCGCATTGTTGCACTTTTTCATGATTTTCGTTTTTTTTAGTCGGTTTTGCACAAAATCCTACCTAAGAAAAAAATTTCGAATCTCCAGCTCATCTGGAAGTGCCTAAACATTAGTATCCTCCTCCTCCTCTGTAAGAAACGTCGATATATAATTTTATTTTATTTATTTTATTTTATTTATGATAACATATAGAAGGATACTAATTTTTAGGCACTTACAGATGAGCTGGATATTCGAAATTTTTTTCTTAGGTAGGATTTTGTGCAAAACCTACAGTAAAAAAACGAAAATGTTGAAAAAGTGCAACAATGCGGCCGCTAAAAATTCGCAATTGCTTAAACAAATTTTCAAGGTTTATGTATAACCGTATATGCCACGAAGCTGCAATTTTTTCAGATGTAGGAATTGTAAAAAAACGAATTAGGGATTATAGAAATTTTTATTTTTTTGGCAGTTAAAAATTCTTAAAGTTTAAACAAATAGGTAGATGCTTAGACACTACGCCGCATGTTAGGGAGCTGGAATTTTTAAATTATTTTGAGGTTAGTTAATGTAAACGAATAAATATTTCAATTTATCCATAAAATTGTTATTTTGGCGGTTAAAAATTATTTTAATTTAAACAATTAGATAAATGCTATTTCACTTCTAATTGTACTATAAATTTAAAATTTGGCAGAAATGTGTGGCATTATTAACTCAATGTGGGAAAAGTATAATATTTCCAAAATTGCGAAAATTAGTGATTGTTTTACTCCATTATTATTCCATAATGAAAAAGCGAAAACCGGTCCAGAGGAGAAATCTTTACAAAGAAACATTTCTCATGATGAAATATCTTTCTGAAAATTAATATTTTTTCAAGGTGAGATGAAATGCTTGCAGTATGCAAGCACCTTTTACTAGTATGTTATATGTTACTCTTTTCCAAGGGACGTCTATATAAAATGTTATCGAAAAAAAGAAAAAAATATCCTCTATACATAAGAGTCGGACTCAACCTCTCAGATTATTTGTCCTGCCAGTTGTTTATATTTAGGTTATGGAATATTCGGATTACTTATATCCGAAAAACCCTGTGAATTTTAATTTTTTAACACCGTCCCTGCAAAAATTAATCGCCATAACATAGAGCAGGGGTTCCAAATCTGAATATTTGAAAGACACGGTGACAGTAAGAAATTAGTAAAATTCAAAGACAATTGAATCTTTTAGTGAAAATGAATAATTATACACTATACACTTACATTTAGAAGAACGATTGGCACCAATTATCAATTTACAAAAACCACCTTGAGGTTTGAAATGTCTAGAAAAAGGTGTTGATGCCACTTCCTAGCACAACAGAAATTACCACGGCAATAAAAGAGCTTTCGGAAATTCTTCCTTCGAAATGGATTATTAAGATTAATTGAAATCTTCATATATCCGTTATATCTTTCTGTAGAAAGGCATTCTTATTAGAACCTTTTAATAAATCTATTAACGTAATTACCCGTCAAATATGACGGGATTATGATATAAATATTCCAAATACATTTTATTTCGATATGAAAAATCAGTAAGATATGTTAAATGATAATAATAAATAAATAGTAATATTCCCTCTCTCCCTCCCTTCCTCTCTTTCCTTCTCTCTCTCTCCCTCCCACTCTCTGCCTCTTTTCACCCCCCTCACTCATTCCCTCCTGTCCCAATCCATAGCTCTCCCTCTTTTTCTCCATCTCCTTCTTAATCTCTTACATCCCGTCCTATTCTAATTCTATAACTCCCTTATTCTCTGTATACTTTCCATTCTATATCCCTTCTTTTCGACCTCCCTCCACACATCCCCTTTTCTTTTACTCTACATCTATATAGTCGTTTACATAAGCAAAAGAATCCAAACTAAATCCCAGTCCCATTAGGATTACGTATTTTTGCGAAAAATTCTAGGATAATTTAAGACATTCTATGCACTCGCATATATTACACGTATGTGGGTTGTGATAACAATTTACTCTCGAAGTTTAATAATGATGTGGTCAGCAAGGCAACAACTCGTTTAAAAGTCAATATTTTCCCAAATAACGGAAATTTTGAAAATCGGTCGGAAAATGTTTTGGAAAATTTTACTGCAAGTTGTTTTTTTCTCAATTTTACTGCTAAATAAAACCTATTACAAAAGGAATCAGGTCAAAAGCTTGTTTAGTCTTCGAGTTATTCAAGTTCAAAGAGCGTTCTGGACAGAGGGACATAAGCAAATTATGATATACCGATTCATACCTCAGATGCTGGTGTAATGTCGAATTTTTGGGCATAAATGGAAATGTGAATGAGTTGATTATATATGAACTTCCAGTCTTTTGACTGTGGCTCTCACCTCTAAACAAAGATTCGGATATTGTTAAGTTTTGGATTGGAGTCCGATACCCTAAATTAAAAGAGTTTGCCGAAACACTGCGTTTATTTAACCATTTGCGTCATTTGCATACGCCGGAAACGAGCAGTAGTACAGAATATATATTGGCCATGTAGATGTTGTTGTATGTGAATCACAAAAATTAAAATAAATCCCGAAAAATGTGAAATATGCATTTATATTTCAAGTTTATTTTAACCGAATGAAAACATTATAAATCCCGAAAATAACCCTTCGAATGAGCTTCTTTTTAACTCGAAAAATTCAAACCCTACTTATATTCTACATAAAATTTGTTGCGGATAATAAATACTGAGGATCTGCTTTATTTCGAAGGGAAAAACTGAAAAACTGCGCCGTATAATAAAAGGTTATGTAATTTTATGCCCCAGTTAGCCATATTACGCATTAATCGTCTAAAATTGTGGTTCTTAATCTTTTCGAGTGTGCAGAACACTTTTCATCCTTTAAAAATTTCGCGGACCACATCATGCTATTAGTTGTTCTTTACACTCCATTGTATATGAAAATCTAACGTAATATCAAAGGAATAATATGCGCTCGGTAATCGCTTGTAATGTTCACACCTTACATTTTGTGTCTTTCTTATTGATAACCTCAACAATTATATTTGCGGAGCATAGCAGTGAGAATGTGATTTTTGCCGCGTACTCCCTGTAGTAGCCTCACGGAACACCAGCGGTCCGTGGACCACAGACTGGGAACCAATGGTCTATAAAGTCGATATATATCTCAAGTGCACACCACATTGATAAAACAACCCAATTGTTTTGAATTAGGGAGTGGTACGACGGATAAAAATCTCGATTTTTATCTCGAGGTAGAAATTCTTGCTTTAAAGAAAGAGGGGTTTGAATATTAATAATTCAAGACGGTTCCACGTACGCGTATACGGACCTTACCATTTTTCCTCAGCAGCAGTTGTCCGTGCAGGTATATGGATCTTGATATCTCATTACTCAAACAAAAATTTTGATATGTACCTTTTCCTCAACATAAAAATAAACAAATGCCAAGGATGCTAAAATACATTAAAAATGGTCGCTTTGAGGGGCGAACAAGGATAAAAAACTAACGGCTAGAGGAGTTAAAGCAGGCAGGGAAAAGCCCCGGTCCGCGGGCCGGATTTGGCACCAGAGAACGTTTTACGCGGCGGGTAAAGCTACGATAAAAAGGGAAAATTATGCAGAATACTTACATCTTCGACGCACCCAAATGATGAGGAGTAAATATATTTTTTTTGTACCGCGTAATTTCTTCTTTTACTCTTCGAGTTGTTTCTTTTTAGAGTATGTACGTCCAAATGTGAAATTTGTTCCTTATTTTAAATAAACCTAAAAACGACAACCTCGCTCACATCACGCAAAAAGAGCATTTAAATCATTATTTAGCAACATCGCCCTTCCTTTAATTCTATACGATGGTTATCATTGTTTACGCTGCGTGACTCCTTGGAGACATTGTAAAGTTTCTCTAAAATAAATACTGTTCTTATAAACCAATTTATGTGGGGAAGGGGGAAATCAGTAAATTTTTAAAATTGCATTATCAGTGTATACTTCTTTTTGAAATGACGACATTTTTACTTCAAGGGGAAAACCGCGTATTTGCTCCCCTTTGTTTTAGCGTAAAAATAGTGTGAAAAGTGGGGTAATTACTCGTATAAATACGGCATTTCTATTCAAATTATGTAAATAAAACATTTAAAATAAAAATGTTAATCCTAAAAACCTAATTTAGATTGATTTTCATTTATATGATAACTCAGAATCTGTAGGTAACTTCCGATTTCAACTCTAATCCTGCCCGAAGAAGCAATGGCAACTTCCAACGCGGCCCACATAAGGATTCTCTACCACTGCTGCGGCCTGCCATGTATAACTTGTTACCAAGAACGAAATTGCAAAACCTGCTTGCTACCTATATTCACCTTATTGATTTTCAAAAGCGAGCAGCAAAAAGATACGCCAGCTGCCGATGTCGGAAAAATAAAGAAAATATTCATTTATTTCCACGTTACGATAAAAATGAAATTTGTAAGAAATTCCTTCAGGTTACTTTTAAATAGGAAAGGTAGCAAGAGTCTTCGTGTTTTTCTCTACGTAACTTCCTCCGGTCCGCAGATCAACTAAAAATCATCAATTGAAGTGATTTATGTTACAATGCAGTAGAAGTAGTAAATTAACATCTAAACAGAGAATACTCAAACTTTCTAGTGTTTTTGCCTATGAAACGCGGAACTTGGCACGTATTAATGCGTAGCTATAAGAGGAGAGCACAATGATATGTTGTTACATAGCATGATTTTTTTAACGCAACAATGAAAATGTGTACGATACTAAAACGCACTTTAAATTAATCATCAAATTTACAAAAAAATACAAAGCACATAATTTTGAAATTTATTTTACTCGTGAGGTCAGCTACGAACGAAAAGCGGCATCTGCTTATCTTTTTATTATCCATAACATATTTTCCAAAAATCTTGATACAGTTTTTCAAGCCTTGTATAACCAACGCCTCAGACAAGAACATCAAATGCGGATTTGTTTTTAATCATTAAGTGTACACTGTTTTTATTTTGTGGAAGGAATAATGACTCAAAAAGTAAAATTACGCGTCATTCGAACCACTCGACAATAAAAAATGTAAAATTATTTTTCGATCCTTCAGCAAAACAAAGCAATGAATTCGCTAAAAGCTCGCCAAATAATGAATTGCACTACGTGAAAAATATCAGTCGACATTTTTGACGCGATGTTAAAAGGGGTAAAAAGAGTTTCCGCAGATAAGATCCATTCAAATTATTCATCGCGTAAGCGTAAGCAGATAACAGTTTATTATTTTTGGAAGACAAAAATGAGAGAGAAATACAGAAGATCCTTCATCTCGGAATATTTTTAGGCAAAGAAAAGTACTTTTCTGATTCCATAGCAAGGCTGAGTAAACTTTTTAAGTGGCGGGACACATTAGCAGTATCGGCGGCTTGCATTAGAGTTCAATCGAAAGCTTAGAGGCTGCTAGGGATCCCATCAGCGAATATCGAAAATAATAATTACACAGGACAACAAATTTTCACTTTTTGTCAGTAACATAAATGAAATAAGCTGTTTTAAAAAAATAGGTACTCTATCTATTTATCTGATCATGAAAATGAAAGTAAAAAATTTGTAGCACGCACAGTTTTTTGTTATCTCGTCATTTGTATTTGTATTCAAAATATATGAACTTACATACCACCTATTATGCATTTTGAAAGATTGTCGTTAGTTAAATGATATTAAACTTTGAATCACTATTAAAACATCATAGACACGCTATGATTGCAAATATAAGCAAGATGGAAAAGTATACTCCATAAATGGAATACACAGAGATTTCAAAGGCGTTCTTAATGGGAAATACATATGGAACGGTAGCGAAAGATTAGGTGATTCTCGAATTTTTATCCTCGAAACTATAGTCGCGGGGACTACAAAGACGAAGAAAAATGTGGTTTTGACTCTAAAGTCATATCACATAAAGTTATTTTTCCTCTTAAAAGAAGCACAATTTAAATGAGTATAAACTTGAAATCTACAAATTAAACATCATAGTCTCACATTATGGTTGACAAATATAACAGAAACACCCAGAAAAATATAAAAGTAAAGAAAATCATGCTATTCTGACACTAAATTCATTACAGAGAAAGTTATTTTTTCCTCTTATGAGCAGTACCATCTTCCTTTTGCAAAAACCAGCAATAGTCGCCCATCGTGGCTGGACCCCACCTTCCTTTATAGCGATGTTCCATGTTACTTATATCTTGGTGGAATCTTTCGCCTTGTTCATCGCTAACAGCAACCAAGTTGTCTGGGAAGAAGTCCAAATGAGAATGTAAAAAGTGTATTTTGAGTGGCATCCGGAATCCTAAATTTTTATAGTTATGCAACAGTTCTTCTACCCATTTTTGATAGTTTTCCTCTTTTTTATTACCCAGAAACCCATGAACTACGGATTTAAATGATTTTCATGCAGCTAATTCAATGGAGTTTAGTTTGCATTCGAAACTGTAATCATGCAATGCTCTCTAATTTGCGGACCAACAAAGATACAAAGAAACTTTCCTTTTAAGTAGGCAAAACCATCACTATTTTTCTCCAAAGCATTCAAAAAATCCTTCATTAAACCCAGCTATATATGTAACGGAGGAAGAAGTACCAACTCAGGATTCAGTAATGGCATGTATTTAACATTGTGTTTCCCAGGAACAAGTCTTCTCTTTCTGGCCAGTCCTTTATAACATAGTGTTGTTTTGTTGTTTGACTATCCCATAAGCAAATGAAACGGCAATATTTCGTGAATCCACCCTGCAATCCAAGCAAAAGTGCGATGGCCTTCAAAATCACCACTAGGGTAGCTAACTCACGGGAAGTTAATTCCTGGAGATTTCTGCTCCATGAGAAGGAAATTCGGGAGAATCTGGGAGATGTTTCTCAAAGTTAAAAAAATGCTTAAGCAAACCATGAAACTTGTATATTTATATTTATGAGAAAACATATAACGAATAGTTAATCTTAATTTTATCTTTTACATACTCCATATACAAAGTACAGAGAAAATATTGTTTTCGTGAAAAAAAGGCGAGTTCGAGATTTGAACGTAAATAAACGGTCCCCTGAACACGTTTTGACTATTTTCTCAATAATTTCATTGTGTATATGGGTGTGATATTAATTTTATGAGCGCCCTAACTCAAACTAATGGTCAATGCATACACAAAATTTTATTTGTAATTTTTATTATAATTTTTAGCTGAAATCGGTTAACGGGTATTGGGTGTTTACTCTTGTCATTGTTTCGTTTTTGACAAATAATTACTTCAAATGTCCATCAATATAGACGTTATTTACTGTAAACGTTATACAAAATATTATTTACTAAAATTTTTGTATTTGACAAATTTTCATAGAACGTATTGTTTCGAAGACATAATTTTTTGTAATTTTCTAATAAATAGGAAAACACATCGGAGAATAACAGAATTTAACGGAAAAGAAAGGGCGTAGCATTTTTTATTGGCATTTTAAAATTATTTACAATAATCGTACGAATTTGGCACTTGAAACATACGACGCATGAATCAATGTTATTTCATTTTCCTACCGGCGATTTTTGAATCCGTTTCGGTTCTTGATACAAATTCGTTTTGAACGCGGAAATTCTACGTTATTTTCTGGTGAAAAGTTTTGTTCGTCATGATAAATTGCATTGTTGCGGATTTCTTTTCTCTTTTAATTCTCTTATGTCTGATTCCCCTACTAGAATATCCTTTATACAGTAATTAATATTAATTGCAATACTATTATAATTAAGTAATATAATAATTAATACGGTGTACTTACGGATAAAGTCAGATTTTTATAGTTCTGTATAGACGCTAGCCTCCATATTCAATCAATGTAAATACAAATCTGCATGAGACCCACCCGGCCCCTTGGTAATATTGCAAACTCTTAAACAGCATGGTTACGTTAAATATGCAACCCGCATGTCGATCATCTTGTTAAGTGAAAACGGGAGAAAAAGGCCTCAATCCAGGAGTCGGGAGAATTTCTGGAATCTTGCCCTATTACGGGAGACTCCCGGCGAATCCGGGAGGGTTGGCAACCCTAATCACCGCATAACTGCCAACCATGTTCCTTGTATTTGATTGAATTCAGTATGTGGGACATGCTGTTGTAGGTTTCTTTCGTACCAACGGAATGAGCCACGGGTAATGAAGGCTTTATGTTTCCATTTTGCAGCAGAACTCCTTTCAAACTTAATTTAGAGGAATCAATAAATAGCCTACATTCTTTAGGTTTGTATTCAAATCCTATTTCTTTCGTGAGTCCATTTATGTCTAGGCGCACCCAAAGAGAATCCTGCAAACAATAAAACACCAATAACTTCTCATTTCTCATTCTAAATACGGTAATTCTTATACCTTTAGCCAGGAAATGCCATTCTTGCAACCTGGATCCCAAAAGTTCTGCTTGTTGCTTTGACAGATTCAGATCACGTACTAGGTCATTAAGCTCGCTTTCCTCAATTAGGTGTCGCTACCCTGTGTAATGTAACTTGGACCAGAAGATGTTGATGGGCCTTCCATCATGAGGAATAGTAAGTTCCTCCCAGTTAGGTGGTGGAAGGAAGATCTTCTCCGTGCGGGACTGGCTTCATTGCAAACGGGATGTTTGGATAATATATTTTATTTTTCCTTCTCCTCGAAAAACCCTCAATTTTTGTAAGACAGAAATAGCAGTCTTCAAGGTGGCTGGTTGTTTTACGCCAGATCATTGGAACGGCAAATGCCATGCTCTTCTCCTTTCATTTAATCCATTCTGTCAGGTTAACGTAGCACGTTATGCAGCATACATGCGGTGTCCAACTTATATCTTGATCTCCCAAATGACAACCAAAATACAAATAACAGGATTGCTTTACCATCTTTTTCATAGGTTGACATTGTGATTTTGCTGAAAACTGTGCACACACAACAAAAATTGTCTCGCGAAATCACACAGCCACGATGGTGTCCTTTCTTCATCGGCAGAACACAAATTCACGGAAAAACAACATGACTGATGCCTAAAATGCATGTGTTTATTATGATATCACACTCCTACTTCCCTCTATCTTTCAATTCTGTCAACACTCACGTTAAACCGACCAGTTCTGCCAAAATTTAGTAAGAGATACTTATTTTTACAAGAATTTAGGACAAATTTTCCTTACTTTTTTTCTAAACTGTAACGTGATGCAAAAAATTTGTCCAGATCTGGAATGAGCATACCAGAATTAATGTATAAAGTTTGCTATCATTAATGTTACCTAAACCTTGTTGACTAGTGCTATTTTTCTGCATCAAAACTTCGCTAAATATATATCACTAAAAAGGCCGATACTTTGTATAACACGATTAAAAGAAAGGACACGTGTATTAAATTAATCACGCACGTGGAATTATTTTGAATTAGTAATTATTTCCACAGAAAACTTTCCAGTTTAGATAATTTGTCGCCATCTGATGACGAGACCAGTAGCGTAACAATTATCTCTGAAAAGAACAAATGATTTCCTGCGTTAAATTTACTGCACGTGTTCTTTCATGCGATATTCTCCGCATTTAATTTCACGCCTCGCTTTCATAATGGCTGCGCGGGCTTAACGCTTCCCGCGTGCCGTAGATTTCCCCTCTTCGCTCCAAAGGCAACTCGTGAGCTTCTAACAATTGTGTCCCCGAAGTTGTCGTAACGCTACCGACTTCGTCATTCCCAATATCCACTCATCTCGAAGATACATCCACGATCCCTCCCCAATCCATCATTCTCCTCCGATGCTCGTTGCTCTTCAAAATACCTTTTCATCTCCCTCCCAAAGCCATTCTTCTCGGTTATACGCCCGTTCGCCACCCAGCTCATATCCTCTCTCCACTCCTGAATACGTTCTCCGATGATTTGATCAACCGTCCACTCCTCTTCTCGTTTTCTTAGAAATCATCCGCGATATTATCGGTACCTGATTGAAGTCGTGAGGAAATAAGTAGATGAAGCGCAATTTCCACGTTGAAAATCTTAAAGATCCTTTTTTTATATCTTTATATGACGTACTGCAATTACTTGTCTGGTAGCTCGACGTTGGAAATGTATGTGACACGTATTTGTTCACGGTCTCCGACGTATCTGGGCTTAAAATATACATGAGGAAATTGAGTTTATTTAACAAAAAATGAGGAACGAAGCCGTTTCGTGCTCCAGCAATACAAAAGGGATAGGACGATACTAAATATTCGATAAGTAGAAATATAATTCAGGATTTATTTTTTGTTTTTATCTATTGAGCCTGGGATATTATTTTATCGGAAACTATGTTTAATCTCTATTGATACTAAGCTTTTCTTTTAATTTCCCAGGCATTTACGTTCTTCAAATTACATAATATATTATTTTTGAGGATACATTTATCAAAATTATGATAGCGAAGTGATATTTATCTTTCTGTATGAAATGTATTTGATCGTTATTTAAATACGAAAATCATGGAAGTGTTTTTTAACTCGCAGTAAAATAAATAGGAAAGCGAATTTCCAGAATTCAAAAATTGAGATTACAATAATACATTTCTATTTTTAGAATTCAATGCCATCGTAGAGCGAAGAAATTAAAAAAAAAACTCGAAAAATTGACCCAAGGATGCGGCAAAGATACTGTGTCTATATCAGGTCTCAATATCCTGTGTTATTATCGTTACCATAACGGTATTCCAAAACCGAAGTCTGATTCGAATCGAGTGGCGACCGAAACAAGGAAATGCGAGACAATACGCACTTAATTTACATTAGTGCAACCGGAGATTTCTTTAAGGATCTCCCTTAATATTATGTAGTTTCCTTACAATCCAAAAATTTATAGCGATATATTGAAAGATTATATCGACAGGTGACGGACGTCTTGAATTACTTGAAAAAAGTTGCTAAATTTCATTGTAAATTCGTTAAATATTTCCACTCATTCGAACGGAAGAACCTTTTAAATACAGGGCGTTCAAAAAGTCTCTAGACACTTGGAACTGAAAATATATTTATTTCCCTAATATTTTGCTTAAGTGAGTGCTGAGAATATTATTTGTTTTCCTTCCCTCAATCGTCTAAATGGTTTTTGTCAGCTTTAAAATTATTTTTCAAATTTTGCTTAAGTAGTCAAGAAGAAGCACTTAAAAATGTACTTATCTTAGGTATCTCCAATAGCCGCAACAAGGTTATGAAAAACCAGATGCGCATTCCGGTAAGCAAGCAGCCGTCTTTAGCGGTAATTCACCGAAAATAGATTCTAAAAGAATTTTTTTGAACCTATTTAAGAGCTTGTTCTTGAACCACAAGACGAACTTGATGATTCTATGTTGAATTTAGCGATTTTTGACAAAATGATGTTCATGTAATAATAATGAACAATTAAATAATTTGATGCACAGGGAGATTTTGGACAACTTGTATATTCTTCAGAAGCCATATATGGATCATTAATACTACCGAATAATAACTTTTTATTTTTCTTTTCGTGTATGTTAAAATTTATCTTCAAAATGGTGTATTTCCATCAACTGCACTTAGAAATATTTTATTCAAGGCACATTCCGAAAAACTCTTCAAAACCAATCAGTAACGAAAAATATAAACGACACTTAAAACTCTCTCCAATGAGTTCGCTCGCTAAAAAAGCAAGTCAATTAAAAGACTAACTAAAAGGAACTGATAGATTCACTTTGGTGTATTCAGTACTTTCTCCATTTTCTTCAATGAAATACCATAAAAAATCTCATCTTTCAACTACGTCGCTACGGTCAATACCACACACATCCTATTGAGCAGATTGTGAGACGATGTTTTTCTTTAAATGTAAACCAAAAAACCGAACCTTGCCTTATAATCGCGGCAAACTATATCTGCCACTATTAATGATGAATGAAATTCCAGATATATTCCTCAATCAAAGCGATTCAGTGTTTATTAGTTATACGCATTTGTACTGGAAATTAAGAGTAACCTATGATGCACTGTAAAATAAGAACGAGAAGTTTCAAACGACCTAATTTTTTTCCATCGCGAGGCATGATAAATTTGACTGTCTTATAAAATTTTTCAAATACGGTATTTAGTATTTACGGAAATTTCTAACTATCTCTATCTAGTTCAACAGCTGGCTTTAAAATTCTGAAGCCGTACCTGCATTCTTTCCTGCCGCAGTCTTCCCTTCTCATTTCACAAAATTCTGATGAAAAAGTTCCAATCTCATATCGACTTTCCGTCGCTTATTCAAACTCCAATATTATTTGGAAAATAAGGCAAACCAATAACTACCGCACTAAAATTTCCGGGTACCTTCAACTCTAGCTTCTCACGTTAACCGCACAGCCAAAAATGGTTCTGAAATTTCTGAATTTTCAAAATTAAAGAAATTTTTTGCATCACGTTCGTGAACATTTTTATTTCAACACTTTTGATTTTACGCGGTCCATTACCTGTTCATAAAGATACCACTATTGTCTTGCTTTTAATCCGCTAGAATTAATAAGTAAACTAATCGTTAATATAGGACATTAAAAAGATTGTCGTAATTAAAGAGAATACCCATGCGATGAAAGGAAGATTATCAGAATAAGTCAAAGATTGAAATAATCATCATCCTAAGCAGAACAGACACAAGTTGAAATGACAATATTAACCTGATTAAGACGGCCGAAGAGTGGCAAAGCGCCGACTTCTGATTACGAAAAAGAGTAATACAAAAATTACTAGGGAGTTGCAATGTACTACCAATTAGTATCAATTACAAATTGAGGTCATGGCTACGGTCAATCTAATTGACCGTTGTCGTATACTTTTCCTATTAATCAGAACTTTCATCATAACATAAGTCCATAGTTTTACTTCCGTCCGCTTTTTAGCTATCGTTGATGATTTGGTCTACTTATCGTCAATAATGACGTTGAAATTAAAAGTCGCGGTATTTCGGTAAATCCAATAGAAAATAAATAGAGCTAAGATAACAGTCAAAATAGCAATCAATGAAATATTATCCCAGAGAAACTTCAACTATGTCCATTTATAGGGAAAACGACATAGGATTACTTCATATTTAGTCACTCATATGTAGGTTTCTAATTTTTTTAAATCGACTTAATATTTTTAAAACAATTAACAGGAATTTATTAAATAAAAACGTTAGGATTTGTAGAAATTATCGCATTATATTCTATAATAATTTTGGCGTTCTATATATAATCAAAGATGAAAATAACTATTTCTAAAGAGGATAAAATTATACTAATATTATATTTTATAATCCGCTACTCAGTTCTTTTTAGCTAACGTAATTATAAACATATTTTGAATTGAAAGTTATTTTATGATCCATTATAAAAATAGTTTCCGCAAAAGGCATTATAAAACACCATCTTAGAGTCATAAATTCCGCAAGAGGGCCCCTTTCCACCCCACCTCCAAGCCTGATTCACCTTCCAACCCCTCAAAAAGTATTCCACTATATCTCATTTGATTCCCGCTTAATCTTAACGACGTTAGCTACCTTACCAAAGTCATTTTGTTCAAACAAACAGTTCAATTTAATTGTCTTAAAATTTTCGAAATTTTTAACACCCTAAACGTTGATTTTGAGCTCAAGTATTATCGCTTACATTTTTACAAACTTTTTGGAACCCTGTTATAATTTTTTCGGGATGTTAACGCATGTCTCCGCAAGACGCTTTAGTGGAACATATTATTTCCACTTGAGAGTTCCAATTCGTATTGCAGGTACCGGAATATAAATCGTCTCCCATTCCACGGATCACCCCTCCCTTCTCCCACCAACCAAGCACCTCTTCGCGCCTTAACCATCTATGTAAATGCATTAAATGTCGTCCGCATACATATATTCAGTTCACGTGGAAATATGGACGATGTCTGTTTGGTATGAATTGTATGTATGGATTAATCGAATTCCGATTTCCCTCCTTTCGTCTCAGGGGCAACTTTGCATGCTTGAAAAAAGCACCCTAATCTATGATTTTCTTAGTCTTAAGATATAAACAAGAAGGGAATGTGTGCTTGTTTTGAAGTCGTAGGTTACGTTCTTCCAAGGTTGCAATAAAGTGATTACCATAGTTCAGAACTTGATTCGAATAAATCTGGCTGCTTCAAATAAGTCTTTCCGTGCTCGAAAGATGACGCCACGGGCATCCCTCGTCCTGCACCGAATCTGCGTGAAGAAAATGCGCATCGAATGTGTGCAGCGCATAAAATATAGCTGGGCTTGGTAGAATACGACGTTTATTTTTTTAATCGACGATTTAAATCGATATTTATTTTCCCGAGAGGTTTTCAACCAATATCGACGCTTAAAATTACAACTAGGTAGAATTCGCCGTTTATTTCTCGAGATATTTTCGACGAATATCGACGATTGAAATTACTACTTATAATAAACTCTCAATAATCCGGCACCCCTCGGGACCGGAGTAGTACTGGAATAACGAGATTGCCGGATCAGCGAGAGGCAAAATTTATAATATATGTTCAAGGAGATAACACACGCGTATTAACCAAAACGGTCGAACTTGAGGAATACATTTCATTTGCCACCCTCAAATTCTACGTAAATTATTTATAAATAACAAAAAATGACCATGAACATTTAAATCCGGTGCTAATGTGTTAAATGTGCGAGGGAATTACACGCTGCATACAGACACATACGTACGTATGTATTTAGATGTTATATCATAGGTTTAATTCCCAGTTTCATCATTTATTAGGTATTTATCTAAATTTCCGAACCATAGCGGAATTAAATAACTATAAAATTATCTTCGGGAGGCTTCTGTAGAAATAGCAAATGCGGTGACTGAAGATTTATGGAGAAATAACGCTATAATAACGTAAGATACGTGCTTTGTTACTCTTCCATAGTACTTTTCGAATAACATTAAATTCGTTTATTCAAATATTTCGTATGCTTTTAAGTTCGTCTGTGTTTTGTCTCTCTTAATCTTCCTTCAGACAGACTTAGCTAACTCCTTGCAGTAGCGTAATTCACGGTCGTAGAATTAACGTTAATTCTATGCGGGAATAAGCGTCCGCATTAACTCATTTGTTTTGTGAAGGAACAGAAGCAGTTTTGACAGTGCGTTGTCAAAAACAACCAGGCTCTGTGATTTTCATTTGAAAGAGGTTATCATTTGTCGTGAACTAGAAATAATTAACAGAGTTAATGTAAATATTGGTCAGCCCCTATTATTTAAAGTTCATGGTTCCAAAGTTTCACAAAAACCGACACGTAATTCAACCTTCTCGGCAAAAGAAATTTCTTTCATTAATTTACATTACCATTTCCATCGAAGTAAATGCAGTTACTCATCTTTGTTTACAATGCCACTGCGTCTTCACCATTTAACAATTTGTTTACTTAAACTTCAAAAACAAATTGCAAATAACAACTTAGCACAAACGTCATGGATGTCGTCGTAACACAAAACATATCACAGGAAATACATACAAGAAATAAAATAAAATACAAAAATATATAAAATAAAAATACAAAATAAGAAATAAGAAATAAGAACAAAATTGGGTGGATAATACCAATCAAATATTAAACTTTTCGTGGATGCTCCTTATCGTAATAAATCTAATTCTCCTCTTCGTGAGTACTGATACACTTTATATACGATTTCTCTTGTTTGTTTGTGCAAAACCTTGCGTTTACTTCCTTCGCCCTCCATTTTAGAACACCACAAGACGGTACTATTTAAATCTCAATCGTAAAACATGCAAATAAACACGAAAATCACGCCTCAAATGTACGAACCGCACCCCAAAAGCCGCTGTAACTAACTGACACTGATTGGCCAAGTGAAGGAGTGGGAGAAACCACGTGACATCCTTGTCCTGCGCATCCAGTTGACACCCGCCTTCGTTCGTGCTCCGTACTATAGTCCTCTACGCCGTGGTTCCTAACGATTAGTTAAACGTAAATAATAATTTTAAACAATTTGTTTAATTTTTCTATTAAGTAATAGAAATTTACATGGCCTATGTACTTCAAACTTGGTTCAATGCCCTCAGTTCACATCCAACGCGACAGTATTTCCATCTTGCGGCGAAATGCGGAACTTCGCGATCTCGTTAAAAAAGTGCCGTAATAACGAGAGTGCCGGATCCACGGGTGCCGAATTACCGAGAGTTTACTGTACATATATGGCTAGCAGTTTTCGGCAGTGCTGGCAAACAAAAAAAAGATTCGTTATGTTTTTCGTTACAGGCAAACAAGCGATTTCGTTTTTCGTTACGCTAAAATTTACATTTCGTTTTCTGTTACGTTTGGTTATAACGAAATAATTCGGTAAAAAATAATGAAGTGCAGTTAGTTTTTTATTTTTGTTCTCTTTTGTTTAGAGGTTACGTATCCACCTTAAAAACGTGCTTCTTATTTAGAATACTAACTTATAGGCACTTCTAAATATATGCTGTATATCAGGAGCGTTTTTAAGATTCTTTCGTTTTTGTTGATCATGTATGATAATTCGGATTTTCATATTCAAAATTTTATATTCAAGTTAATAAACTTAACACATATTTAAGACTAAAACATTAGTGCTGTGACGGTTATGCCGTATATTAGAATTTTTTATAGGTAGCACAAAAAGTACACTGAGAACCCAGGGACCAATGATTAATGATAATAAAAGGAACCTGTCGGTCGGTTGCACCGATTGTAACTCGAAGTACATGCTCCTGATACAACCTAAAATTTGGTAGAATGATCGATCATCAGATAAAACTAAAGAGAATTATCAAAATTCCAATATTTGTCCTCTTTAGGGCTCCTTTTTAATGTCGTTCTTTCTTTTCATATCCCCCATAAGAAATACATGGAAATCATGCATGGGTTTACAATATTACATTTTAGGATTAGTTAGATTTGAGAATAGCTGTATTTTGAATATAAAAGAATAAATTAAATTATTTGTAAGAAGAAATTTGAAACCACTCCAAATTACCACGAATGAAGGTAATTTTTCTGATAAAATAGAAAAATTTGGAATCTTGAACAGTACTGATATTCAACTGCTGTCGTGACGAAAAGAATATTTAAATTTTAAGTAATAGCAAAATTATTGTGAAATCTTTAATTTAATGCTTTCAGTGGGATCTTCATATGAATTTTTTAGTTTGTAGTCTATTTCCAGCGCAGTTGATAAAAATGAAGAACTAATTTTAAAAATTCTTTAATTTCAGTTGATTAGAGAGTTAATCATTTTGATAAGACTTATGCTCGATAGTTATGAATAAAAATTTTTCGGAACGGAAAATATATAATATTTAATAAAATGAGGATAAAGGATATTGTCGCGTACCGCCGAAACCTCGCCGTAAATCGCGAATCCCAACGCGATCTCTCTTCGCTTTCACCAGCGCGATCGTGATCTCTTGATCACTCACCGCGTTTAAGCAACGGAACTGTCTCTCTCGCTCCCGCTATAACTAAAGGACGTTATATATTATGTCACGAACGCCATATCACAACGTCAGGTGTAACATACTTTATATATTATTTTTTAGTATTTCTTTTATTTTAGCTAGCTCCTACTTGCGCTTGCTTACGTGGAATTTAAATAAATATGTTCGATAAGCAAAATTCTATGATAAAATTGAAATCTTTATATCTTTTCGCAGAAATTAGTGGTAATCCCGCGCTGATATTACGATTCCCTTCTTTTAGCACTTAAATAAAAAGTGGTGGATTTCGCATTTCTTATATAAACGGAATGAGTGCAAAATTTCTGGAATCAAACTCTCGTCTTCTAATATCAGAAAAAATTTTCCTGGACAGATCGTCCCCAGTGGTCAAAGAGATCCACCAAATTGAATGAAAATCAGTCAATCGGTTCAAAAGTTAATAGGGGGACAGAAAGACTGAACGACGAAACAATAAGCCTATTTTCCATTCTGGAAATCACGGTAAAATGCACTATTCAGTGCTTTTCGGAGCATTATTTTGATGCTAGCTTTGAAAACTATATTGACCAAAATTGTTCTTATTTGGAGCAAGAACAAGAAATATAAAAACTTTGAAATAAAAAACAGGATGGAGGAATGGAAAGAAAGATAGAGGAAATGATTAGGGGTAGAGAGAGAGGGGAAGGGAGAGCATGGGGAGGGAAGCAGACAAGTGTGATGTAAACTGAGGGAGGTGTAAGACTGCAGGAGGAAGACGTGTGGGTTAGAGAGAAATGGAAAACGAGCAGAAGCGTAAAAGTTTAGATATTGTATGAGGTTTCATAAAATAGGATTAAATTAAAGAATATATTAAAATTTATGGGCACTAGTTTTCAAATAACGGATAATAAAGTAAAATAACATTCCATTAGGCGCAGCTGAGTTTATCCTAATTCACAATAAAATCAGATACTCCCTTCCTCTCTTCAGAATCGAACCCAGTACCCATTGTTATATAAAACGGAATTTTTAATATAATGACGAAGAAAACCGTCACACTAAATTACTTGACTTTAATTAATGCAAAACAAAATATAAATATGAAATATGTATGAAAATGGGACCTATTTCTTCAGAACTGAATGAACTTTACTTCTCTTACGGCTGACAAAAAGTCTCCCTGTGACCGTCATCGGTAATTTGAAATAAAATGAAATTGTATTAAGCCTTGATTAGTCTTCATTTCCGGGGAACAATAACTATCCATTCTTACTATAAACGTCTCATAATAATAATAGGAAGTCCTTTTTCTGGGGGTACGCGGTGATACGCCGTATCCCCACATTTTTTATCTTACAAAAATTAAAATTGTTTTTATTTGCTTTACGTCCACACAAGTTTAAAAACCTTACGAATTTCGTATTAATATTTAAAAAATACGTATTTGGTTCTTTCCTGTGTTAACCCCGCACTACTAACGTCATCTATAGGTTAAGGAATGAACTACTTCGGGAACCCTGACCGGTTTCCCTTTTCGACAATTTCCCACCCAATCTCCGCCCCATAGAGAGGGTTAGACTCGTTCAAGGATGCTCGAGGCGCCCCGAGCATTAAATGCGCTATAAACTGAGTGAACCGAATGCTCGCAGGTCATCTAAAAAATGGCCAATGTATGCATATTTCCTTTACCGACGAAGTTCATGATTTTTACCTTGATCGATGGATGGTGTTAGTAGTCCAGGATTATAACAGGAAAGTACCACGCATTTTCCTAAAACTTGCGAATTCACAAGTTCCCCCGTTACGTATTTTTATAAAATAACCATTATTTGTTTGTGCTTGTATCTTTGTTGCATGAATGAAAAAAGATTCGCCGCGCAGAAACAAGGTACATATGGCAACGGTGCATGCTGTCAGCTGTCATTACTCTAACCCCTATAACCCCGGCTTTATTGGTTGCGCCTAAAAAACTTGTGAAAAAACCATATTCGGCTGTCAGTGGAGCATTTTTGTGAAAAGAAATGTGTCATCTTGAGTTTCATTTCGTGATAATTAAAGATTAAACCATATTAGTATGCAAAGTGGAGCATTTTCATATTTCTATAAAATGAATGAAATATCGAATTTTTCATCGCCCATGCCGAAAAGTAAGAAATCTAATGATACAAAAGAAGTAACTAATACGTCTGAATCAATTGTAGCTGTTTCAGCATTGTCATTTTCTAGTGATGAGGAAAAAATTGCAAATATATGGCCTTCCTGTTGGACTTTGGAACAAAAGAATGAATTCTGTGTAAAAAACGTTTGGTTATGTACAAAGAACAGAAAAATTGGTTGTGGTGCCTGCTGTAAAGTTCGCACTCTTGGAATCGAGGTAAAAATAGGTATGAAGATTTCGAAAGAATGGGCTAATAATAAAATTACGCATTTTGGCATAACACGCGAACAGCAGTTGACATCTTTACGGGCCAAAATATTTAAACACAAAGAAAGTTCTAGTCAAAAAACTGCCATGAAAATATTAGAAGAGGCCAAGAAAGTAACGCTAGAGAAGGTGTGCCTCAAGTTCCTCTCTTGCTAAAAAGAGGTAACTGCCAAAATATTTCGCACGGCCTATAAAGTTGCAAAGAGTAATTAATCATTCAATAATTTTGAAATGGAAATAGACTTACAGGAACTTAATGGTGTTGATATGGGACGAATACTTCACTCTAAAAATGCTTCTATTAACATTATTAATCACATTAGCAAGGAAATGAAAAATATCATAAGTTCCAAATCAAAAATATCATTAATCATTGATGAAGCAACAACCCTTAGTCAAAAGTCTACATTAATCTTGTATATCCGTGTATTGATTTCTGGTTGTGAAATGACTGCACCAGTCAATTTATTTATCGACTTGATGTAACGGCGATTGGGATTTTTTCCTCTTTGATTTGCCACATTAAATCTATCAGCATGACAGAAGAATACCTGAACGATTACTTAGTTTCTGTTGCTTGTGATGGTGCAGCGGTAATGTTTGGACCTCGTGGTGGAGTTAAGAAATTACTTAAAGAAAAATATCCGTCAATAATTGTATGGCACTTTGCCAATCATAGACTGGAACTAGCCGTCCATGATGCTGTCAAGACAGTTTCAGGAATTAACAGATTAAAATCATTTATTGACAAGTTATATGTGCTGTACCACCCCCTGCCACTCACCAACTTGGTGAATTGCAGGGTAACTTGTAGATGTAGATGTACCATGTATCACCAAAAATAGTATTACAAGCCTCTGCTAATTCATTGGAAATGCTACTTTTGAAAATTGGACGAATATTAAGCACCCGTTGGGTAGCATCCAGCTTTCGTTCAGTTTTTGCAGTATGGAAGGATTATGAAGCATTGGTGCGTCATTTTACAAATACTAAGGATGATTGCCCCAGAGACAAGAAAGATAGAACTATGTATGAAGGATTGCTAAAAGACTTACAACGAAGTTTGTTTTAGATTTAGGATTGATGTGCGGCGCACTTCAAGAGCTATCTGAGCCGAGCCTGGAATTGCAAAAACGCAACATAAACCTGTACAGTGCCAACAATAAGATTAAACGTCTTGCTGAAGTATTTGACGAGTATATCCTGGACAATATTACAAAATATCCACCACTGCCGCCAATTGCCTAATTTTCCATGGGGTTCCTATTTACAAAAAAGATAGAAAAGAGGACCTACCAATCTGTCCAAATTCATTTTATGAAAACCTGAAAATATCAATAGAAAAGAGATTGCTTGACAATGAAGAAACTGATTTACCGAAATGGGCTCGAGTGCTTGATTCAAAACAGTGGCCAGAAGAAATTCGAAATCATTTGACATTTGGTGAGACAGAAATAAGAAATTTGTCTACAAGACTTCATTTGAATGAAATAGAGGTGATACCGAGTTTCTGAGAATACCTGGAGAAAAAAAGAATTCCGGACAAATTATTTAAATTAATACACAATCTTGACTTGATTCCAATATCCTTAAACGAATGTGAAAGGGGTTTTTCACAGATGAACCTCGTTGTATCTGCATTCAGATTTTCGTTGTTGACCAAAATAATATCGGAAGTGATGTTCATCAAGATTATTGGGCCTCCTCTAAGTCAGATCAATCCAACGAAATTTGTTGAATCTTGGCTCCTTTTTGGCCATCATTCAGAAATAGACACAAAAAGCAAAGAGAGAAATCGAGATATTGAACCTCCTGAAGACATGACTCAGATTTGGAGTTTGTTATAAATCTTTTACAAAGATGATTTTGTTAAATTTTATAATATTAATTACTTCATAATTTTGTTTAACTTCCCAGTAAATATTATAAAACTAAAATATATACTATTTAATATTTTCATTTCTCAAAATTCCCCCGCTCTCACATAAATCTACTAAGTTTCAAAATACGAAAGAAAAATTGACATTGATCGCGTCCTTTATGCGTAAAATGCTTTTAAAGTTGAGAAAATGACGGAAAAAATTCGCACTTTATTTAGAAAACAGTATCCCCACATTTTTTTCTAAAAAAAGCTCTGATAATATATATATGAAACAGCACTGATCTCTAACGAATGGTGGCAACAGTTTCTAACCGTAGATTCACTTTGATCTTTCTCAAATACCTTGTTAAGTTAGACCAGTGTTTCCCAACCTGGGAGGTACCGCTCCCCAGGGGGCGTTTTTAAAATTCAGGAGGGCGGTAGAATCTTAGAGGGCATTAGGGGGCGATAGACTTTGAGGGGGGGGTCAGAAAACCTTTTGGGGGGTTTAAGAACGCGGGCAAATATTACGGCGCTAGGCGGTTTAAATGTTGCCGTGTCCTTTGTTTCCGAGGGTGAAGGGGGGAAAGGGATGTTTGCAAGGAAGTGGAAGTCTTTTAAGTCAAAGCCACCGATGAGAAAAATCTGGCGAATTCCCCCCTTTGACCTAAAAGACATATCGGTTTCCCTGAGTTCAGTGACTCTCTGTTTACCTCATATTTATATTATGAAGACAGAAATGTTCCCTTTCCACTATTTGAAAACTCAAGAAACGCCTCGGTCCGCAATAGCATAGAAAAAAAGGTTTTATGGTGCTCTTTCGGGAAAGGCTCAACAAAGGCTGGTTCACACTGGAGGGACGGTCGCGTCGAGGGCTTTAATAAGGATAGGACTATTTTTGCGGAGACCATTCACACTTGTAGGTCGCGGGACGGCCGCATCCCTATCCCCACATACAGCGTGACGTAGTTTATGGATGCCCCTAACTAGCAGAAAGGCTAGGACTCGAAGGGGCTTGGCACAAAAATTGTCTCCTCGAGCGACCCAAGAGGTTCGTACCGTAGCCTAACTGTGTCCTCCCCTACAAGTGTGAACGCCTTTGGGATTTCTCTATAGAAACCCCGTTGAAAATAAGATTTTTATATTTTGATCTAAAATGTCCCAAGCGCGACCGTACCGCGACCTAAGATAAATTCGAGCAATCTAAAAGTGACAGTTTCTACCTCACTACCAACGAACTCCTTAACGAGAGTAATCTTTGCTAATGAAGACAGCAGTGCAGTCATTTCATCGATTTATTTCGTCGATATCGAACATCATAGTATTGCTATGGTAAAAAACGATATCGGGTTTTACTTGGATGAAGGAATATTATTAGATAATTTAACAAAAAAGAACTTTTAAAAAATCCGTTTTGCCCTCCAAAAAATTACCTCTTTCCGTTTTCTGAACATCGGAGGAAAGGCAACATTGAAAAAAGATACCTTAATCTATCTCACTTGGTTGAATATGCCTGACTAGTTTATTCTCCTAAGAAAAGAGGCATTTACTGCAAATATTGTACCTAGTTTGCTCCCAAAACTGTTGGTGCGATTAACTGTAAATATGAGAGTTGGGTTTTGGTATCAAAGTCAATCACTGCATTTTCCAAACTTTTGGGGAAAGAAAGTATTCTTGAAAAACACCAAGGTAATGTTTATCACAAACGCGCTGTAGAGTCGGCAAAAGATTTTTTAAGGAATTTTGGAAAGCCCCAATTTGAAGTTCAAAACATATTTATTTCAGCCCGATTAAAACAAGTTCAAGAAAATCGAAAGCGTATTTTGCCCATTGCTGATACGATAATCACTTTCGTTCGACAAAATATACCACTTCGAGGCCATAGAGATGACAGTTGTTTGTCAGACGTACCCGAATGCAATGAAAGCATAACTAACGAGGTGAACTTTAGCACTATATTACAATTACGTATCCGAGGAGGAGAGAAGGATCTTGAAAATCAGCTTAAATCCTCGAGCGCAAATGGTACTTACATCTCAAAAACGACTCATAACTCAGTCATTCAGTGTTGCGGCGATGGAATTTTGAAAAATATTCAAGACTTTGTGAGTGAAGGAAATTATTATTCCATTTTATTTTATGAAACAACAAATATATCTCTAGTGTCGCAGTTAAGCATTATTATTAGGTATGTTTATGAGACTAAAATAAGAGAAGATTTCCTTGGTTTTGTGGTTTTGGATGAGACAAATTTCGGATCAGGCATTTGTGAAGAAATCGAACCAAAATTGAGTGGAAATGTGATAGGAAAATCAGTGGTCCATTTTTTATTAAAAAATAATTTAGAAGTGTAAAACTGCGTCGGTATCTGTACCGACAGCCGTCATGTCATTGCTTCCGAGCAGCGTGGCGCTGTTTCAGAAATTAGTAAGGTTGCTCCGCATGCAATCAGGATTCATTTAACTTGACTTTGTCGAAATCCTCTGAAATTCTACCTATTAGAAAATATTTTGGAGTAATGGGTGAGGTAATAAATTTCTTTCATGCATCTGCTAAGAGAAGTTTTGTTTTAAAGAGAAATTTGGGGAAACAGTTGAGTAGCTTGTGCGAGACACGCTGGGTAGAAAGGCATGATGCACATTTAATAATTTAGAATAATTTTTTTTTCAATTACAGAGGTCTTGAAAATTATCAGTAGTTGGGATGATATCACACCTTCCACAAAGGCAGGTATATTCCTTAATGCCATCATGACCCGCAAATTCGTCATATCAATGAAATGCGTAACATTTATATTTTCACTAACCCTCCCGGTTAGTAAGTCACTCCATAAAGAATCCCTAGACCTGAGTTCTGCTATAAAATGCATTGGAGACCATGTTTGTTTATTAGATTTAGAAAGGAAAAGGGCTGACGAAGTATTTCGTGGAATTTGGAAAAGTGCTAATTGATTAGGTGATACCTTGGGATTCAAACTAATGAGGCCCCGGCATGCAACTGGACGATATGCAAAAATTTCCAGCTCTGAAACCGCTGAGGAATACTACCGGCGCAATGTATTTGTCCCTATGAATGATACACTCTTAGCTGATTTTTCAAAGCCGTTTTTGTGCTGACACATTGAAATCATACTATTTAGGGAATATATTGCCGAAAAAGCTACTTTGTTTGAATGGAGACGATTTTCTAAATACAGCTTCATCGTTATGGGCCATGTATTCTGCTTTGTTGAAAGAATTGAGTGCGTCAAATTCATTTGATGTTTTTCTAAGCGAATTAAATATGTGGAGAACCAAATATGAAAGTGAATCTACGAGAAACCGTGTAAAAATTGACTTGGATACATGCGAAGTTTTCAGTTTGTGCGACGATCAAATCTATCCAAACTGCAAAACTTTACTGAAAATTTTACTAACTCTTCCTATAAGCGTCGTTAGCTCTAAACGGAGCTTTCCTGCTCTGCGACGACTAAAAACCTGGATGCGTAGCCGAATGAGTGAAGACAGGCTTTTGGGTTTGGCGTTGCTTCATATCCATCAGGAAGCAAAAAGTAGTCATCGATGGTAAGTCCTCGAGTGTGGCAGATGTAGTCTCTGGAGTGCCGCAGGGTAGTGTGATCGGACCTATGCTTTTCTTGCTTTATATAAACGACATCAGCTCAGTTGTAAAAAGTAATATCAGGCTTTTTGCGGATGACACCGTAGTCTATAGAGAAATTAGTGGTCCTAGCGACCATCGTCAGCTTCAGGATGATCTGGATGCGTTATCTGTTTGGTGCAAGGAATGGCAGCTAGAAATCAATCAGAAAAAGAGTAACGTTCTAAACTTTTGGAAATCTAGAAGCCCATCGTCCGTGTTTACCTACTCGATAGATGGTGAGAGCATTCCTGTTTCGCAATCCGTGAAATACCTCGGGGTAACCTTGAATCGTGACCTGTCTTGGGACACCCACATAAGACGAGTGATAGGTGCGGCAAATAAGAAGTTGGCTTTTGTGCGTAGGATAGTCAGGAAAAGCACGGAAAAGGTGAGAGAATCCTGTTATTTATCGTTGGTTAGACCTCAAATGGAATACGCAGCAGCGGTTTGGGATCCATATCAGAGGGGACTCATAAAGGATTTAGAAAAAATACAGCGGCGAGCAGCTAGATTCGTGAAAAAGAATTACGATAAAAAACAGAGCGTTACGTTACTCATTGAAGAGTTGAGTTGGCCATCGTTGAAAGATCGTAGATTACAGGCGAGACTTAAACTTCTAGAGAAATATAGGTCGGAGATATTCGTAAATGAAATGAAGGTTATTATTCGACAACCAACGTATATCGGACGGAGGGATAATGAGGACAAGATTCGCGAAATAGATAGTAGGACGGAGAGGTATAAGGAGTCCTTTTTCCCTAGGACAATACGTGACCACAATAGATAACTGTGAATAATAATTAGTTAGGAACTTGGTGCGCGGCACCCCTTGCCATCCACCGTCAAGGTGACTTGCAGGGTAATATGTAGATGTAGATGTAGATATTCACCTGAACCCGGAAGAGATTTTAGATCGATTTGCAAATTCTGGCAATCGACGGGTCGATTTTACATTGTAAGATAATAATTTATATCAAAATGTACAGGAGAGCACTGGTTTGTGGATGGCTGTATTATATTCATGTAGTTAGATTAAATTCCAAATTTGAAATTCATGCCATCATATTTGTTATAATATAAAACTAATAAAATGTATTTCTTACCTATTGTAGATATTAGTGTTTTTTTTCCTTACTATAAAAATAAAAGTATATAATATGATATTTTTACATAACAGAGGTTATGACGAGGATCCCAAACTAAATGTTATTAGCAAAATACATTTCATATATACTATATAAAATTTGTTTATGACAGTTATCACAATATTATAACATTTAAAATGGTTTATTATTTAAAATAAGGAAATACAGTAATTTTGACAAAATTTAGGGTAATTATTAAAATATTCCCCACTCACGTGGGTAAATGGTCCGTAATGCCCCCCCCTTGGGAAGTTCCTAGATCTGCCCCTGCTACTTGCTGTATAGTTCCTTAATGTATTTTTCCCATACCCGTGCTACATCCTATGTTTCTTAGATTATCTTCCCATCCGTATTCATAATTCCATTAGACTTCTTATCATCAAATTTCAGTGCCCTAGCGTACATAATATCGTACCGTCCTAACGTCTCCACTTGTTGTATTTCACCACATTTTTATTTTATCCAGTTTTCTTTATATTTTACAAGAAATGGCAAATAAATATTAATCCTTAATACCTCTTCAATTTTAAGTAACGATTGCTAATTTGTGTCCACCTTTTTTAAACCATTATACATAAATTGAAATTTACTAACCTGTAGCAAAGGATGAAGGAGCCAAAAACAAGAGTACGGAACGATCCTTCCTGGATAACTTTTAGAGAAAGACTGCCAAAAGTGCATACGGAGAAGGGATGAGAGTGCATACAACAACGTCCATCTATACGAAAAACCATAGCAAGTATTCGAGAAGCATTTATTCCAGGAATACACTCAACGGGATAGATGCGTGGAAGGGGTAGCAAAACGACCACCGAAATTCCTTTCTTCCGAACCTCGTTAACAGGGCTCGGGAACTCTCAGCAGAACATATCGATGACCTTATCTGTATAGAGAGGCTCATGGAATATCTCACCATTTGGTCAGTAAATATGATCTCTAAATCCTCAAAAGGGCTCAGAAGAACGTGGTCTCAAAACTAACCTAGGGCCTTGCGGTTACCTTATTATTCAGAGTAGAAGCGTTAGCGTTTAAAAAGACGCATATTTGAGTGTAAGAAATTGCCCTTCTTTCAGTCCTACTATCAACTAGGCTTGGTAGGACTCGATTTAAATCGATAAACGTCGATAAACATCGAATTCGTAAACATTTCAAAATCGACGAAAATAAGTGTCGATTTTTCATTATTAAATTTTCTATGAAATTATTCGTCAGAATTTTTAAATTTGCTTTATCGCACTCAAATTTAATATACTTTAGCGCAAAACGTACAAAACAGAAGATAAAATCGGTATTTGTCATACCAGACAGCCACACTTCATTCGGTTGTCCATACTTATCTAAGATCCCTCATGTCTTAAGGATCCATACTGAGCTGAAACAGGCACGGGACAAAACAATATGATCGGTTTATTGCTCTATCTTTAATCTCGACCACATCTGATAATCCCTATGCGCCTTTGGTCACTTACACGATATGATCAGCCTCCATACTCAATTTACTCAACAACTTCCAAGATACAAAAAGAAAGATTTTCTTAAATTGAATTAATATTGATCCATAAATATTTGTTTCTCTGTCGCGATTTATTTTAAACTTTTGGGTGGAGGAAATTAAAGATGATTTCGGAGATCGAGGTCGCACCAGTCTAATGCAGGTGACGGAGGATACGCCATGTAATAAGAAAGATTTCCCAGCAAAACTTTTTCATCATGAACCGTCATGGTTTTTATTATTTATACAAATATTTATATAATGCCATTTTCTTTCCGGCAGGGTGAAAGACGGCCACAATGATATAAATTTCAGTTACGTTTTTTTAAGATGATAAAAATACAATACTTGTTCTTGCAACCTAGAAAGGTTTTTAGGCTTCTTTATAAAGTATTTTAATCTAAAAATATCTAAATATTCAATAAATGCTTATCGAAAATAAATTCACACTACGAGTTTTGTCTCAATTATAACCTATTTAAAATATAGCTTTAAAATATCCCGCACTGATTTCCGAAATCTACATAACTCGTTTTCACCATAAAAATTCCATGAGTTAAGGATAATAAAAACGAAAACTCTCTCGAGAGTGCATGCGTTAAGTTTCTGACACTATATAAATGTGTACAAAAGTTGAGTACGTCAATGCCAAAAAGAGTGACTTGATTCATCCTCCTCTCAATGACCCGGATCCCCACTTTATCCGTGCCGCTGAATATAGCGGTTTTTCAATACACTCTTATTAACACGCAATTAGAGAATTATCGACTATGGCTAAAATAAACTTTAAAAATAAGCATTTATGAATCATATATGAGTGAAGTATGTGGGAGTAATGTAGAATATTGATGGTAAATTGTAATAGCGATGTATTCGCTGAAATCATATGAGAAATGAAATAATTACTCGAAAACAACTCATAAATACAGTTCAAAAAATGGCCTCTTACTCAGGAGCCACTTATTAAAAATAACACCCATTTCATCAATGAAGTTAAAAACTTAACCCTCAAAAACACTGAAATTCTAGTTTCGTTCGATGTTGTGTCCCTTTTTCCCAGCGTACCAATAGAAGTAACACTAAATTTCCTTGAATCCTGGCTCAAAGAACAAAACCTACCACAAAAATCAGTCGATGAATACGTCCTATTAACACGCCTTTGCATGAAACAAAATTTCTTCCAAATAAACAATAACATATACCAGCAAAACCAGGGCACAACAATGGGAAATTCTCTGTCACCATTCCTTTCAAATTTATTCATGATTAATTTCGAAAAACACTGCAAAACCACATTCACATACTTCCCTAAAACTTGGTTTAGATACGTTGACGACATCTTCGCGGTTTTTCACACATCAAAATACAACACCACTAACTTCCTTCAAGAACTAAACGACCAATATGACTCGATTAAATTCACACTCGAAAAAGAAAAAGAAAACAAACTACCCTTCTTAGACTTATTATTAACAAGACACAACAACAAGTTAAAATTCAATATTTACCGAAAACCAACACACACTGATAGATATATTCCGTCTAATTCCAATCATCACTTCTCACATAAATTGGCCCCTTTTCATTCCATGATCAATAGACTTCTTTGCGTGCCTCTCTCCCCATCTGAATACCGTAAAGAACTCACACATATTAAGAACTGTGCAAAAACCAACGGATACGACTCTTAAATGATCGAAAACATCCTGCGTACACATAAGCATAGGCTCCATCTAAAAACGAACACAACACTAACTGACACTTCCCCCACAGACACAAAATACATTAAAATCACCTTCGCTCCTGGGCTCACAAACAAACTACAAAATATCTTCTCAAAATTCAATTATAAGACAGTATTTGTTAACGACAATAAACTCCCCAACTTATTACACAACCCAAAAGACACAATTGCTTCTTTACAAAAATCCGGCATATACAAAATATCTTGTGGAGGATGCAACAAAATATATATTGGACAAACGAATCGTAAGATAGAAACACGCTTCAAAGAACACATGGCTCATTTTAAACACAACAGACTAAACAACTCTAGTGTAGCAACACATATCCAAGAACACCACCTTCCAATCACGATCGAAAACCTAACTCTTGTAAAATCTGTAACCAACCAAAACAAACTAGACGCATACGAAAGCATACACATAAACAGAAACAAAAATTCCGTTATGAATAACGACCGCGGCCCGATCCCCCTTTCACCTCTGTACCTTGTAACGGCTGAACCTCTTTCCCTCCCTTTCACTTCAG
Organism: Tanypteryx hageni; assembly: GCA_028673005.1. NCBI lineage: Eukaryota > Metazoa > Arthropoda > Insecta > Odonata > Petaluridae > Tanypteryx > Tanypteryx hageni. Next base: position 183,534,815 of record CM054120.1, on the reverse strand, counting down.
CACATAAACATAAATACCGCCTACAACACTCCCACCTCTCATTACACATCAGCTACTAATGATGAGAGCATTGCTCTCAAAATACGTATACGTTAACTCATTTTTAGAGATCTTGTGTGCGTGTATTCGAGTGCTTGCGTGTGTGATTGTTCCGTCTGTTAGGTCCATGTCGTTTCCGGATGGCACATATACCTACAGGCCACTGTGTGCGATACTAGGTCCCTGGCGTGGTTTAATCTCCCGTAAACCTAGTATTATTTCCCCATTCCTTTCCCCCTTTTTTTCCTTTACCTCTAGGCGTGTACGTGTGAGTGTGTTTGCGGTTGCTTAGTAGCTCCCTGTCGCGGTCGTACTGACTCACAAACCTTCTAGCAACGGTGTGATTTTTTGGGTCCCTGGCGCAGAGTAATTCCTCGCAAACCCGCCCCCGTTTCCTTTCCACCTTAGGATTAGTGCTTGTGCTATTGAGTGAGTGAATGTGTGAGTGACATCAGGTCCCTGGCGTGGAGTAACAACCCCTAAAGCTGTAAGTTTATAATTTTTTTTCTTTTGCCTTTTCCTGCTTCCCCCCATTTTTATTGTGTCTCTAATTTTGAATTTTACGGTCAAGGAGTTAATTCTATTTAACATAAATAATCAGTTAGTCGCCATTAAATTATAATAATTAGGTAATTCAAGATGGCCGACGGCACATTTTCTTCTCTTTGTCACTCCTGCAACCAATCTCTTTCCTCCTCCGAATATTTATTTTGCGGTGGTACATGTAACTCCGTTTTTCATAAAAAATGTATTGGACTTACGGACATTGAATTCAAAGTCGTTAAAAGTCATAGAGCAGTAATGTGGAAGTGCGACATATGCATCGTAAACAAGACGCCTAGTGATGGCGTCCACGCTTCTACGGCATACATTCTGAGTGCCCAGGCTGAAGTAAATTTGCGACTATCTTTGGTTGAAAGCAAGCAGGCTTCTTTAATCTAACATTCTCCAGCATAAGGCATCGCTTCTTTCGCTAATGCGGTGAAGAATCCAAACCATGAATCCCAGAAAAGGAAGCTGCCCAGCACAATACCTGACTACGAGAGACCAGTTACTCGCCAGACTAAGAAGCTACAACACTCAGCACCATCCACATCATTGAACTCATCTAGCCCTAACATTCCTACGGAGGATTCTCAGGAAAGTAAATCTCCCGATATTGACTTGAATTCTCTTGATCGCAATGATGCCGATTCCTTTATCCCAGTGACTCGTAAACGTAGACCCAAACGCGAAGTTATTGTTGGTACAGGAAACAACTCCTCGTCATTAATCGGTGCCAACCCGAAGATTCACCTACACGTGTGGCGTCTTGACATTAACGCAACGGCGAATGATGTGATTCTCCATGTCGAAAATACTGTAGGCTGTAAAGCGGAAGTAGTGAAGCTAAACGCCAAAGGTGAATACAGTTCTTTCAGAGTGTCCTCCGATTCTAAGAACCTCGAAAAGCTTACCAATCCCTCGAATTGGCCATGTAATACGGCGGTGAACAAATTTTATTTTCCTAAAAGTAGTAGTGGAAGTTCTTTTTTAGTGACAAAGTAGGTAGGCCAGTTCCTACCACAAATAGTGATATTATTGGTGTAACTAATTCATTTAACAAAAAATTGTCCCCCTTGAACAGTAAGCTTAGAATTTATTACCAGAATGTACGTGGTTTACGAACTAAACTTAATCATTTAAGATTAGCTATTTCTCATACTTTGGATTGTTATTTTATTACTGAAACTTGGCTGTGTGATGCAATTGGCACTAACGAATTTGGACTAACTCCAACATAAAATGTTTATAGGACTGACAGATCTATTGCTACTAGTGATAAACAACTGGGTGGAGGGGTATTGATTGCAGTGAATAATAAATTTAACTCCTTTGAAATTGATGTTGAGCACACTAATATTAAGCTCATCGTTGTAGCTGTAAAGTGCTCTAAATTATTTGTAATTTTGGTTTGTGTGTATATTCCTCCTGGTAGTTCTCCCAAGGTTTATGAAGATCATTGTTTAGAACTTGAACGAATCTATCTGCTATATCCTGGTGCTTACTTTATTATTTGTGGCGACTATAATTTATCTTGTCTTTCTTGGTACAACACTGAGATAGAGCTCAACATAGTGAATGACCACAGTAGACCATTGGCGAACACTGTCAGTTACCTAAATTTATCTCAGTGTAACAATGTGCTCAACATACATCGCAAATGCCTGAATCTTGTGCTCACCAACATTCAGCAAGTTTCAGTAAGTGAGGCCTGCGAGTCTCTCATTGTAGCTGATCCTCATCATCCACCCCTCGACTGTGATCTTATGATCAAAACCAACTCTGACTTCATCAAATATGACTCAATATCATATAATTTTCCCAAAGGAGACTATAGTGGTATGTCCTACTATCTATCTCTTATCGACTGGAATGTGCTAATTAAACTGGACATAAATAGCGCTGTGAATTACTTTTATGATATATTGGGTTGTGCAATTGAAAGATATGTTCCTAAATTTAAATTTAAAAATAAGTCCTTTCCAAACTGGTTCAATTCTGAACTGTGGTCATTAATATATGAGAAGAAACAAGCCCATAGGAAGTTCAAATTGTCTAATTCCGTTTCTGATTATAAGACTTTTTCCTTGCTATGAGCCAGATGTAAAGATCTGTCTAAGCATTGTTATCAGGACCATATTGATAATATTGAGTCCCTACTGCATTCCAACATCAAACCTTTTTGGAATCATGTTAATTCTTTGAGGAAAGACAACGTACTTCCTAATCACATGTATATAGAATCTGAGGTAGCTCAAGATGGACAAGCTATAGCAAATCTTTTTGCCAAGTACTTTAGTTGTGTTTACAGCTCAAACTCAGATATGAATAATGATTTGAACTTTAAAGAGGACAATACTACACATATACGTATATGCAAGGTGACATCTGATGACATTTTGAAAAAGTTAAAATCTGTCGATATTAAAAAAGGTTCAGGTCCTGACAACATTCCCCCACTTTTGATTAAAGAATGCTCCAGTGTATTAATTTTTCCACTACTCATACTTTTTAATATGTCACTTTCCTCGGGTGAATTTCCAAGCCTATGGAAAATAAGTCACGTTGTTCCAATTTATAAAAAAGGCAAGAAATCTGATATTACTAATTATCGACCTGTGTCTATTCAATCATGTCTCTCTAAATTGTTCGAAAGCTTGGTTCTCGATATGCTAACTCCACTTTTAAAAAATATTATCATTGATCAACAACATGGGTTTATGGCAAATCGTTCTACTGTCACCAATTTATTAGTTTATGAAGAAAATATTTATAGTGCCATAAACAATAATTTGCAAGTTGACGCTGTTTATACAGACTTTAGTAAGGCTTTTGATACAGTGGACCATGGTTTACTGATTAATAAATTAGAATCTGTAGGCATCAGAGGTACTATGTTGTCTTGGCTACGTAGTTATTTAGTTGGTGGACAGCAGTATGTTAAAGTTAAATCATTCTTTTCATATACATTTGATGTGACATCAGGAGTCCCCCAGGGCTCCCATTTGGGACCATTATTATTTAACATTTTTGTTAATGATATAGTCAATCATGTGCAAAATGTACATATACTTCTCTGCAGATGATTTATAAATTTATAAAACGGTACATTCCTCTAGCGATTGCGATATTTTACAATTGGCTGTGAATAACTTGTTTAGATGGTGTACCACCAACAAAATGCAATTGAATATTTCAAATTGTAACGTCATCACCTTTCATAAGTGCAAATATCCTGTTTTGGAATGTTATTTTATAAATGACACAGCACTTAAAAGAGTTAACAAAATTAGGGATTTGGATGTGATTTTCGATTCTTCCCTTACCTTTTCTAGCCATATTAATGCTGTTGTAAAGAAGGGGTTACAAATGCTTGGATTCATCTCCAGAAATACTAGTATGTTCCAAAATGACACATCTTTAAAGTTACTGTATTGCTCCCTGGTAAGACCCCATTTAGAATATGCTTCACCTGTGTGGTCACCATATTACCAAAGCCATTCTTACTCAATAGAGAAAGTTCAGCATAAATTTTTAAGGCTGGTTAACTTCAAACTCGGGAATTGTGCATCGGACATACGGTATCAACATCTTCTATGTAGCCTCAACTTAAAAACACTACACTTTCGTCGCGAAATCTTGGATGTTGTAACATTACTAAAAATAGTAAATTCCAGTTATGATTGCCCCAACCTATTATCATTAATGCAGTTTCGCGTAACATCTTATAATACTAGATCCACAGATACATTTTTTAACAATGCTTGTACTACAAATTATATATACCACTCACCAATAAACCGTCTTCAACGTTTAGGTAGTCTATTTTTATCTTATAGTTCTATAGACATTTTTGAAACTACTGTTAAACAAATCAAGGCAATTCATGAATTTAGGTAATATTTGTGTGCTTTGGTGGTCATATTTTATATAAAATGCAATAAATTTATTACTGTTTTGTAAATTGGAAATCTGCTCTTTTAAATTCAGAAATTATTCTTCCTAATTTTGTAGTGAAAGATGAGGATTTACCAATACATATTGTCAGTGGAAATGTAAACGAATGATTATTTAAATAATACATTTTTCAGCCATGAAGTTGCAAAAATCAAAGTACCTACCAGATAATTTAAATTGCCCGTAGCTCTGTAACAAATGAGAATCGGAACCATGTTCATATGAAATATTTTACTCAAAATCACTTAATATAATATATGTGCCTTTTATAGACCACGAAATGCGAGTGTGGAAACTTCATTATGTGGAGATAAGAGTGGTGATGCTAAGACAAATCCATTATAATTGGGGCGATTTCAATCTTGTTTGTTTGTTTGAGTGCCCAGTCAATTCGCCTCTCTTACAGCACAAATGGGTATCTCAGAGGTAGTGCAATGAATAACCGGGGAAGGGAGGAGGGAAACCCGGTGCCGGCATTTGCCTGCTCTTACGAAGAACACCAGGGGGGCCAACGGCTAAACGTCCCTTCCGAAGGACGGAACAGCTGAATTTGCGCGGTCTCCTCAAACCACACAAACAGGGGGCCGGGCGACCTTGGAAAAAATCCTACTTGCGCAGGATTTGTACCCGATGACTTTTTCAAGCATCGGGCGAGTAGCAGCCAGCGTCCTAACCACTACACCACCGGCACCCCGATTTCAATCTTCCGTCGATTGATTGGTGGCATAATTGATTTTATCCCGGTGGTAGAGAGCGTGAATCATTCTAGGCATTACTTGATCCTTTCGGTAAACACTCATTGTATCAAATAGTAAGATTTCCCACACTAATACCCACAATAAAATACGATGAAAATATTAATTCGAATGATTGTATAAGTTCACGCTTTTACAGCACCCGCTAAAGCTTGATCCCAGTTTTTTTTATTTTACTCGCAAAGAACCTAAAATTAACTAGTGGATCTATTTAACAGCGACCTCGCAAACTTTTAATAAACTAACATCTAAAAACTAATTAAAATTATTTTGAGTTTAACTCACGTGTGCATTTCATTCATTGATCTTTGTCAGAAAAACACCCAAACTCCGAAGTTAAATTTACCGAATCAAAGATATTAGACTTACATAAATAAATCAAAACTTAGAACACATCGAATAACTCTGTAAGTAGGGTAAAATATCATAAACACATTCAACCAAACACCTCTCGAGGGACACACACATACGAAATATATCCGGGAAAGCTAAGCAGAAACTAGGATTCATCAAACGGATAGTAGGTAAAAGCGAAGAAAAAGTCAAAGAGACATGTTACTTTTCTTTAGTTAGACCGCTGCTAGAGTATGCGTCGAGCATATGGGATCCGTACGAGAAAGGATTAATCGCCGAGTTAGAGAAAGTGCAGCGAAAAGCTGCTAGATTCGTCAAAAATTGTTATGATAGAAATAAAAGCGTTACAGGCTTGATACAGGACATAGGATGGGAATCACTAGCTGAGCGCCGATCACGTGCTAGGTTAAAACTTCTTGAAAGATTTAGAACGAGTACTTTCTCCAGCGACGTCAAAGAAATAATAAGAACTCCCACCTATATCGGTAGAATGGACCATCCTCGTAAAATAAGAGAGATAGCCTGTAGGACAGAGAGATACAAAGGTTCATTTTTCCCTAGAACGATAGCTGAGCAGAATAAAGCATGCGATCAAAAGTAACCTCGCGTAGGGGCGTAAACCAAGGCCTAATTTTGGAGTTTTCCCCTTGGTGTTAATACACCCCCTGCCACACACCCTTGCGGTGGCTTGCAGGGTAAACTGTAGATGTAGATGTACATAGTACGTACGGATATGCTCTTAAACGTTTGTGATTATATTCGTGTAAATTTGTTTATTAAGACGGCATCTATCGATGGAACTATTTTGATTTTGATGGAAACTATTTATTATCTAGAGAAACAAGTGGCGACGCTAAGTTCGATTAATAAAGATAAAGCCATTATAATCGGGGGCAATTTAAATCTTCCGTTAATTGATTGGAGGCATAATTGATTTTATCTCGGTGGTAGAGAGCGTGAATCTTGAGAGGTTTTATTTGAAACTTTCGGCAAACACTCATTGTATCAGTTAGTGAGATTTCCCACGAGATTTAATAATATATTAGACTTATTGGCTACTAATCTTCCTGAGCGTATGAATAGGGTATCCGCTGCTGAGGGAATAAGCGATCACAAGGCAGTGTACGTAGAGTTTCAGCTCAACATTAAGAAACAGGTTAAGGCTAAAAGAAAGCTTTATGTATTCGCCAAAGCCGATTTCACTAGATTTAGGTCTTTTCTGCGAAATAAATATATTAATTTCTGCGAGGTAACAGATATTGCACACGCGGAAGAATCCTGGTGCATGTCAGAGATATGATCTTATAAATCTCTTATCATTATAAATAGCTGCTCCTTAAATATATAGAGCTGAAATTTGGAAGAAAGAGAAGTCATTGGGTACAACTTCTGGAAAAAATCCGAAATTCTAGAAAAAGATATATTTAAGGGGTGTTTTTGATCCCCAAGTCCTATTTTAAACTCCCATAAGAAAAGCATTGAATACTGTGCAGGGCTATATAAAATTGCATTTTAAACCTATTTACAATTAAGATACAAAATCTGGACTTAATCTGTTCTCTGGATGAAAGATTGAAGTTTGTTTTTCTTGAAGAGAAAATTCAATTTTAATAGTAAATTTATGAAATGTTTTCGGTCTTAAACAATAAAAAAATCTGATGTGGCCACCACATGACTTTCTAAAAACTCCAAATACATAGGTCAAATGATAATAAATATTTTAAGGAACTGCGAGAAAAATTTAAACACTTTACAAAGAACATAAATTTTGATATTGGATATAGCCTCAAATCTCCAACAATTAAAATAATAAAAAGGAGCCTAAAATGTTTACGATAGTCGGCGGTAGGTGGTGTGGTTGTGGCAACTAAAACATTTTGTTTTTAAAATAGCTCTACAACACTGCATCATATGGGAAAATGTTTCAAACAAAGGTTGTAGAAAATGAAATTTCTACAACTTTTATTCCAGTACTTTGCATGAAGTGAACGCATATAGGGGAGGTCATTTCCGTCCGCCCGTCCGCATGTTAAAACTCGGAAACCGCTGGACGTATTGTAATGAAATTTGGTATTGGGGAGTTTCAATTTTGGTCAAAATCGGACAACAATGATCACAACTTGACATGAAGACATACCATGTTCCTATGTTTCAACTCGGGAACCGCTGGACTTATTCTGATGAAATTTGGTATTGGGGAGTTTTGCTAAAATCGATCGACCGATTCCAGTTTTGGTTAAAATCGGACAAAAATGACGACCACTTTACATGAAGACCTACATGTAGTTTACAATGTTCCTCTCTTACTTCTCATTAAATTCTCATCTGAGCGAAAAATATTGAGAACATAGTGAAATTTCAAACAACGCATCTGGAAACTGTGTACTCCGACATGGAGTACACCTTTTCAATCTTGTTCAAATTTATGAAATATTAAAATAAACGGATGAGACAAGAGAGCCCGCCGAAGAATCGTCAACTTCCATCGCGGCCCGCCGAAGGATTGGCAGCCGCCGCTGCCAGTAAAAAAGGTTGTTGGTCACCACTGTGTTAGGTCACGGCCTGACGCGTGCCTTGGTCAACCGTGGGGGTTGTTCCACCATTGCAACCTCTCGCCTACTCTTATCCCCGTACGCTTTCGAGGTCGCGCTCGTTAGTTAACGGAAGGTTCGTTGAGTGCCGGTCGCTGGAAAGAGGTCTCGATATAATGTTTGTACTGGAGGCGGTCGCGTTTTTAAATGACGTTTTCTTCGAATGAAAAACCTGCTTATGTGATCACCATGTCTGTCTGTGCACGACTTTTTCTGTTCTGAGATATTTGGAAAATTCTTTTATTTCTGCAACTCTAGCGGCCTGCCTGGGTTGTTTCAATTAAGAAAAATTCGAAAATTTGAAGTGGTATTTGCATTCAAACTACTGAAGGACTGAAGTTTTCACGGTTGTGAAAATTCTAATGAGGTTCTACATTCCAGCTGCGGGTTCTCCCCCATCCTCACAGGAGGCGGCAAACCAGAACCATGAAAAATCCTAATAAAATTTGTTTCCACATTTTTCTCTTGCGAGGGTGTCTTACAAGTTTTTGATTACGCCCATCGTGGGCGACATTTTACGGGAAGGAATTACGCGCACATGACAGGAACTCGGGCCTAGGAAGATATTTATTCCGTTTTAACCACCCATCGTATGCACTTCACCTTATGTTTATTTGTTATTTGTAAACTTGTGGTCTGCACATTGTAAAGTTTCGGGTTTTTGCGAAAACCGTCTACAAAATCTCGGCAATTAATCCTTTGCCATGATTATTTAATTTTTATTCTTCAATTTGACGTGTGATTTCGGCACAAATGTGGGCGATGCTAAATAGATAAGACCAGCTGGACAATACGAGATCACAGTAGAAAATTTCAGCCTGCGATAGACAATCTTTAGATAGGTTTTGGTGCATAGCACCCCCTGCCACCCACAGTTAGGTGAATTGCAGGTAAGCATGTAGATGTAAACACCCACTTCCGTTTGATCGATTTTCACCAAAAACTAATCAGTTCTTTTCCCTTTAACGAAAATGTCAAATATAAAATTTAATGTTATCAGTTTAATAGTTTTTGAGTTAGAGCACCCGCAAAATCCCGGTCACGCACGCACGCAGACACAGACACACACACAGACATCATCGAGAAAATAGTTAAAACGTGTTCAGGAGAACTTAAAATGTTTCCGTTGAAATCTCTTATTCGATTTTTTTTTTCGTGAAAACAATATTTTATACTTCTTATATAGAGAAAGTGAAAATCTGATGTGACCAACACATGACTTTCTCCATACCTATAATATTTCTAAAAAGGCCAAATAGATTAAATCATAATAAATATTTTAAGGAACTGCGATAAAATTTAAAGACATTACAAAGAACAGAAATAAATTAAAACCGTAGACTTCTGAAATTGGATATAGCCCCGAAGCTCCAACAATTAAAAAATAAAAAGGAGCGTAAAGTGTTTACAATAGTCGCCGGTAGGTGGTGTAGTTGTGGCAGCCAAACATTTAGTTTTAAAAATATTTCTTCAACAATGCCTTATACGGGGAAAATGTTTCGAACAAAGGTTGTAGAAAATTAAATTTCCTGTGACTTTTATTCCAGTACTGTTTTACATATACATTTATCAAATATTAAATAAATATAGTATCTCCTTAACAATGCATTCCACAAAAAAATGTTTCAAACAAAAGAGTTAGAAAATAATATTATTTATGTTGTTTATAATAAAACACATTCAAATTTATGAAGATTTAAAAGAGTTATTGGCCAAAAACCAAAATATCCACTTCCGTTTGAGCGATTACTGCCAAAACCTAAACAGCTCTATATTATATAGTACTCTTTCTATATGTAAAATTTGGCATTGATACAAGAGTATGTTTTTGAGTTAGAGCGCCCACAATATCCTATCACATATACAAAGACTGACCGACAGACAGACAGACATCATCGAGAAAATAGTCAAATTACTTTCTCTATACTTTGTATATGGAGAAAATAATATTAACTACCATAGCAACGACTCCAATGCATTTCAATGGAAATTTACTTTCCATACTTCAATAGCATCGTTTTAATGCTTAGACTGCATTATAATCCAGTTGATTTCAACCAACGACGTATACATATAATGACGTGATAATTTAAAATTATTTTTTTTATCCGGATACGTACTAAAAGGCAGGGATGATGACACCATAATCATAAAACACAAAATATCCAAATTTTAAAACAAATTTTAGTGTAACATATAAGCTATTGTGTTAATGATGATTATAGTTATTGCTTAAAAAGGGCGATCTGAGCCATGAAACTTGAAATTTGAAAACTTGGACGCGAGCCTATTGCCATACAATTTAGAAATTCCGGATAGATGCCTTAATTTCGCGGAAAATTAAAACTATTAACTTATTTAAATGGGCTCTCTGTAGTTCAAATGATGTCGCGTTGGTTTTTTTACGAGTTAAAATCTTGGTGTATGGTGATTTTTTAAGCGCTTGCAGTATGCAAGCACCAACAACTTGTAAATAAATACTGGCACGATTGTGTGATAATTTTAGTTATTAATAATTTAGGATAATTCTTTATCACATGAGACCCACGTAGTAAGAGAGGGGAGGTGGCGGCCAAAAATTTCCCGCCTCAGCCGGCACTGTTAGGAGCCTAACATAAATTCAACATAACGTAACGTTGTGAAGTCACCGTTGGTATGAAGTTCATGATCGTTACTATCTAATAACTCTTAACCATGCTGAAATGTTGCGTGTAAAAAACTAACATTTATGACGTACCTTTGACGCTGAAAAACGCTCCTATATGATGCGCTTCCAAAAACTTGGCTTTCAAGAATTTCTTTCACTAACAATAACGCTTACTCGGACAGCAGCAACCACCAGACTGACTCACAAGATAGCTAACTAAGCTGTAGGAATAAGTTCGTATCGGCACCGATAGAGTTAAACACCTGCCAGCATGGATTCCGGACAGGTAGATCATTCGAAATGCAGCTCGGCCTGTTCGTGGATGATTTCTTGAGATGCGGAGAGAAAAATAATCAGGTCGATGCCATATTCTTTGACTTCAGAAAGGTGTTTGATAAAGTATCTCATAAGAAATTAATTAGGAGGTTAGGATAATATGGTATCAATCCGAAAGTTGTCGGTTGGGTGAGAGATTTTCTCTCGAATAGAGAACAGATAGTTGTCATCGATGGGAAATACTCGTCCCTCGTTAAAGTTGCGTCGGGTGTTCCTCAGGAAGTTTATTTGGGCCCTCTACTTTTCTTGATCTATGTGAATGATATCTGCTCGGTAGTTCGTAGTAAAATTCGACTTTTTGCCGATGATACCGTTCTATATAAAGAAATGAAAAACCAGGAGGACCATCAGTCGCTGCGTTAAGACTTAAGAGCCATTTCAACGTTGTGCAAAGAATGGTAAATTTAAATTAATTACACTAAATGTGTCGCAGTTACGTTCTGGAAAAGTAAGAACGTTTCGAGTATAAAATAGATGGAATAAATATTCAAGCAGCCGAGTATGTAAAATATTTTGGAGTAATCATTTGTTGAGATCTTTCATGGGACATGCACATTCGTCGAGCTATAGGCTCGCCCAACAAGAAACTGGCTTTAATAGGTAGAATAGTACGGAACACTACAGAAAAAGTAGGCGAAACATGTTACTTATCACTGATTAAACCACAAGTGGAATACGCCTCATGCATATGGGATCCGTACGAGAAGGGGCATATAATTCATTTAGAAAGATTTCAGCGCAGAGCAGCAAGATTCGTAAAACCAAATTTCGAATATTAGGAAAGCGTCTCCTCATTATTGAGGGATTTGAACTGGGTACCCCTAGTCGATCGTAGATTGAACTCATGGTTGCGGCTTCTGGAGAAATATAGATCGGAATATAAAAGACGAAGTTGTAGGAGTAATTGAGGCACCAACGTATATAGTTAGAAACGACCGTGACGATAAGATACGTGAGATTGATTGTAGGACGGAGCATTATCTAAGCTCGTTGATTCCGAGGACAATACGAGATCACACTAGAAAATTTCAACTTGTGATAGACAATCTTTAGGTAGTTTTTGGTGCATTGCACCCCCTGCCACCCACCAATTAGGTGAATTGCAGGGTAACATGTAGATGTAGACGACCATCGGCGAAGCCATCTTTGTTGCAGTTTTCGATAACGAATTTAAGTCCGTAAATAACATATCGGCTTTGTGGGAAAGAATGCTTGCCTTTGATATCATGCCTCATATGCTCTATGAATACGGATACTTAAAGACGATTACAATGTTACCTAATACATTTCATTTTGAGCATATTGTTATCCTTCACATTTAATGACTACGCAAATAATGTATAAACGTTTCCAGACTTTGTTTAAGTTTTTATTTTTTAAATATACTTCTACTCATCCGAATTCAATCAAAAATTATAGTTTCAATCATTGCTCCGAAATGTCTATGAACATTTTCATGAAACTCCATCCATCGTTGCGACCGCTATCGATGGACATACATACAGACAGACAGAGGAGATGCACGGGCTCTCAGAAGAGATACCTTCGCTTCGCTCGGTCAATAGTTTCAGACTTCGTTCTAGGCTGAGGTAAAATATTATTAAATGTTTTCCCCTTGCATTTTAATAAAGTACCTCCCTTCTATGTAAGATTTCTATTTGCTTTCTTAGTGCGACCGCTCTTATCTTAATTTAATATCATTTAAATAATAATTACATATTTTTATGAGGGCCGACGGAAGACCAGGCCAGACTGGAAAGAGTGAACAGGCGAGGCACCGCGATATATTTCATTACTGCTACCCTTTTTATAAAGTGAAAATGAGTATGAATTATGTTATAAATAATACTTCTAAGCAGTACTTAGTTCGTTACGGGACATTGGGCTAAAGTTTAATACCTTGAGTCTCAACAATGAAAATCTCATTCATAGCAACCACCAGTTAAAGAGTAAAAAATTTCACATAAAATGTTTTTTTAATTAAACTTTAGCAATTACGAGTCGAATATGATAATCGATTATAATAATATTAAACCTTGTTTATTTAACTTCAAAATAGTTACAGTCCGATTGTCGTAGGAAAATTTTTTCTAATTTCATTTTGCAAAAGAAAAATGTGTTTTTACATGTTATCCTATGGGAAATACAAAAGAGCTCGAGTCGAGCCGAGGACTTAATTCAATATCTTTTTCTTCATTACCTTTCAAGGCGTAAGTTAAGCGTCCCTACCAAATATGACTTAACCTTAATTTTAGGTAATTTTAAAGAAGGAAATTATATAACGCTTATGTTTGTACATCTCACTCTCCCTTCAGTTTCATTCCTCCCCCACCCTCTCTACTTCGCTCGTTTCCTAGCTCTGTTGATATGTATCGTTGAATTTCTTTTAAGAAACGCCAATAATCAACATTTTTACCGCAATGCAATGATAAACTTTCAATCGCCTTATTTGCAAAAAGTATTGCAATTTTGCTATGACGGATCGGTAATTTCACCACCCACTGTAAGGGTAGACTACACCGAGCAAGGGTCCAGGACTCGAGTCCGAGCAAGGCATGCTAATTCTCTCTAATAAGGGTCGAACGCGAAGAGCAGGTAGCCTTCTCAGAAATAGCCCCACACCTGCTACATGAGCCTAGGAAAATATTGAAAAAATGCTATGAAGCTCATAAATGAAAGACTTCAACCATCCAGACAGTCAGAACAAATAAAGAAACGCCAATCTTCACGTTCACCAGTGCATTTTTCATGGCACCATTCGTGGCATTTGGTGCACTGAAGCCATTTTTTATCTCTATTGTCATTTGAGTAGAGTTTTTTGCGGTATAAACATTGAGCACTGTCATCATCATCGTTAAAGCTAACCAAACTCACTTCATCCTTGAAACGTCCGCTACGATATTAGGAACCAGGGTCGGCTTCAGACAGTAAGCGAGTGAGGCAATCGCCTCAGGGCGCAGGGTCGAGGGGGCGGCCTCATGCCTCACACTGACGCCTTTCCCTTTTGCCAAGTTTGGTCTTACAGCAAGGGTGGCAACCCTCTCAAAGAGACATTTGCAAAAACTGGAGGGAGGTAATGGAAAACCAAGGGAAACACGCACAATGTACCCTTTGTGACTCTTTAACAGTCCGTACGGCTACGGAAAAGAAAGAAAACAATAAACAGATCCAATACAGCCTTCCCTTGTTTTACGAACTTAATTCGTTCCACGAAAACTGTTCGTTAGGCAAAAACTCGAAAAATAAAAATTATTTTCCCATTGCTTCCTATGTAAAAAATTTTAATTGGTTCCGAAGGTCAAAATAAAAAAATCTGATGTGGCCACCACATGACTTTCTCCATGCCTGTAATCAGTGGTGCACGGAGGAATTTTGGCGCCCCGGGCGAGATAGCACTCAAGCGCCTCCCTCCGTTGATATTTGTTGATATATTTACAAAGTACATGTCAATTTATTCATCGCTCTGAAAAAATTATTGATAACGAAAAGTTAAAAGGAATGCCATCAAGGTTCTTGCCTGTTCCTCGATATAAACTGGTATCCAATATTAATTCACTTGCAATTAATGCATAGATAGATGACCGGGATAGCGGCCCCAAAAACATTGGCAGTCGATAAACGTTGAATTTTTTAAAATTTCAAAATCGACGAAAATGAAAAGTCGTCGATAAGCGACGATTTTCCAACAAGACGGAAAGGTATAAGTCTAAAAACTTATTCTGAATTATAATATTAAAGTCGTTTCTGTTTATTTTTTCGCAATATTATTTGCTACCTACGATTTCGTTCCTTTCCTAGGCTTACAGTAAAGGCTGGTTCACAATGAAGGGTCGGTCGCGGTTGGGACATTTTAGAGCATAATATAAAAATCCTATATTCAATGGGGTTTCTATGGAGAAGTAGCAAATGCGTTCTCACTTGTAGGGGAGGGCACGGTTAGGCTACGGTACGAACCCCTTGGGTCGCTCGAGGAGGCAACTTTTGTCCCAAGCCCCTTCGAGTCCTAGCCTCTTTGGTTACTATCGGCAATCCTCGGTAACAGCCGAAGTGAGCTGGAATCATTCTGCTAGTTAGGGGCATCCATAAACTACGTCAAGTTGCATGGGGGGCCGGAATGCGACCGTGCCGTGACCGAAGCCTAACCTAGAAGTGTGAATGGTCTCCACAAAAATAATCCTCCCACGTTTTGAATCTGTTCCATTATGAAAAAAATAATTTTGGTAAAATTAGGTTCGTTTTGAATAATATTTAGGGGTCGCTATCAAGATCTGAAAAATCGCAATATATCATAATGCTAAACATAGCTGCACTCATTTTTAAATTAATTTAAATTTTAAACTTATTTGAATTGAATTGTGAATTGTAGATACTTAGTATTGAAAATTGTGATGAAGCACCCATTGGTCAATGTTACGCAATACTGCAATAGATATAACCTTTCAGATGTACCACTCAGAAATCCTGCGTAAGTCCACTTGCAGGAGCACTCTTTGTGTTATGTAATAGTCCATATCAGGTCTTTTGGAACAATCTAGAACTGTCCAGAACGTTATAGGACCTTCATAAACAATCGTAAATCGTTCCCCAATTCGTGTAAGTCGCATTCACCAAAGGGAAGCAGCAGCTAAACAAATAATCTCTCAATTTAATCCAACAGCTCCGCTAGTTGTGCATTGAGATGGCAAGCTGCTGCCAGATCTTACTGGAAAGGAAGTAGTTGATCGTCTTCCTATTTTAGTCACAGGTGATGGAGTAGAACAACGGCTCGGTGTTCCAAAAATTGCGGCTGGAACTGGATTGGAAATGGGCAAGGCTGTTGTTGAAACCTTGGAACTGTGGAATCTAGCAGAGAAAGTGAAAGGAATGTGTTTTGACACTACTGCGTCAAATACTGGAAGAAAAAATGGAGCATGTCTTTGGATTGAACAGAAATTAGACAAGAACCTTCTCTACATTCCCTGCAGGCACCACATATTGGAGCTGGTACTGGAAGCTGTCTTCTCTGTCATCGTAAGTCCATCAGCAAGCCCAGAAATACTAATCTTCAAATGATTTCAAGCTCATTGGGTGTCACTGGATAAGTCCGAAAACAGAACTGCACTTGATGATGAGTTCACTGCCAGTACTGTTGCCGATATTAAAGACGAAATAATCACTTTTGCTATAGACCAACTGAACCAGCAGCAACCTCACGATGATTACAGAGAACTCCTGGAAATCTCTATCACCTTTCTTGTAAGTGAAACTTCTCGTGGAATTAGATTTCTTGCTCCCGGTGCAATGCATAAGGCTCATTGGATGGCCAAAGCCATTTACGCTATCAAACTGTGGATGCTCAAAGGACAGTTTCCATTGAAGACAAAAGAGGAAGTTGGGATAAGGGACAAAGCAATTTTTGTTGTGAGATTCTATTTGAAGGCGTTGTTTCAAGCTGCTCTTCTAACTGCTGCGCCTTTAAATGACCTGATGCTGTTGAAGAACCTCCAACAGTATAAGACTACAAACTCAATAATTGCCAACGCTGCTCTGAAGAAGCTTGCTCGTCATCTGTAGTACCTCAGCGAAGAGCTGGTTGCCCTTGCTTTCTTTGATAAAAAAGTATCAATAGATACAAAAGCCAAATTGATTCAAGCTCTCCAAAATTATGGTAATGAGGACCACTCAAAGAGAGTGACTGTCGATCTGGATAGCATCTTGGAGAAAATTTGGACTAAATCTAAAATTTACCAAATTTTGGGAATATTATTTTTTAAATATTGGAACAAGATAGGCTGGTGCCCCTATTCAAATAAGATGTTTGTTTTTCCCCCATTATAAGGGCCACCCTAATATATATATATATATATATATATATATATATATATATATATATATATATATATATGGTGAAGAGTTCCAGCCAGGTGAATACGGTGTCAACCAACGTTTCGGCCCCTTCCTCAAGTCCCATCTTCAGGGGTATCCTGAGTGCCGTGCCATTTTTCTGTCCTTGTATATATACCAACCGGATGTTGGTGGCTCGTTCCCCATTGGCTGTAGAGTCGGCCTATGGCGTTTCACAATTTTGGGTAGTATGGGATTCCACACCTTGCTGAGTGTGTATCCCGTGTCCCTGTTTATGTTGTTTTACTCGATTCTGATCTCATTGGCTTCTTTCACTAGCCTATTCCAAAAACCATTTGCCCTGGCAATCACTTGGGCCTCAGCCCATCGCATTAACTTCGCGGAGGCCAAAGTGATTGCCAGGGCAAATGGTTTTTGGGATAGGCTAGTGAAAGAAGGCATTGAGATCAGACTCGAGGAAAACAACAAAAACAAGGACACGGGATTCATACTCAGCAAGGTGTGGAATCCCATACTCCCCAAAATTGTGGAACGCCATTGGCCAACTCAACAGCCAATGGGAAACGAGCCACCAAGAAAAAGGTATGGCACTTAGGAGACCCCCTGAAGATGGCACTTGAGGAAGGGACCAAAACGACGGTTGACACTATATTCACCTGGCTGGAAACCCGGGAACTCTTCACCGCATCGATTCGCCAGAAAAGAATCAGATCTATATATATATATATGTATATATATATATATATATATATATATATATATATATATATATACACACGTAGAATTTCGAAATAAAAATAAATTTAAATCATCGAATGGAAAGGTTGAAAACTTCCAGCCATATACATATATAAGTAGTAATTTTAAGCGTCGGTATTCTTCAAAAATCTCTCGGGAAAATAAACGTCGAATTCTAGGAAGCATACTTATGAGCATACAATATTTGTTTCGATAGAGTGATTGGCAGAGGAAAATCCCATAACGATGTTATTCCGTGAAATTAAATTTTTCGATGTATTTGCTAAATATGTACCTCTCTGACACTTTAAGATATTATTTTAAACTAATAACTTTAATAAATTAATGCTTAAAGAGTCGCAATTTTTTATATTACCAATGAGAAATTTAACAAATATTTTCAATTTAAGAAAATACAAAAATGCTCATTTATTTGGTGTCTACGTTACTCCGAAGTCTTTTATGCTCGTAATTCGAATCATTCTGCCCTGTATACGCCATTGTACGAGATTTGAATTATATATTTCCTCATATCAGTGGCGGATCCAAGGGAGGGGCGATGGGGGCGATCGCCCTCCCCTTGGACGACCCCATTACCATCCACGGAGTGCATTCTTAAATTCATTCCGCGCAACATTCCTTGTTTCTACACTGAAGATTAAGTCTGCATGACCAGGAAAAGAAAGGTTCTGATGGGAATAGGGATTTTCAAAATGTATGGTCGTCGGAAGAGGCGGAATCAAGAGGGGGGAGGGGCAATTGGGGAGATCGCCCTCCCCTTGGGAAGTTTCTGGATCCGCCCCTGCCTCATATCAATGAAAACTATAACTAGCACTCAATGACGACTGATTCATTTAGAACAGTGCTTCTTAATCTCTGGGTCTCCAAGTCATTTTGAGTGGATCGTCGATGGTCTTCCGTGGCTGTCTATATCCAAATATACCATTCCTCCAAACAACCTGTTCAATGCTAGCGGCGTAAATGAATTTACTTGTTTAGATCCTATTTATTTTATCACTCATCACAAGTGAACTAGCGGAGGACATGGGCCGCCGCGATCGGAATTTGGATCGCAGAAGTTTCTTTCTAAAATTTCAAATGCATGTGCCTGCACAGTGGCGTATCTATAAATTAGTAAAAGAGGGGTTTAACATTCATTACTAAATTCAAAGTTTAATCATCAAGGACGCTCATAGAGAATAAAAAAATTAAAAGTGAAAAATATACGAAGAGTTCATTGCTTCACTCTATTGTTATTTCTTCTTTCGCCGATTTCGTGTTAACGGTCAGGGTTCACGGAACCGTCCTCTCCGCTCACACCGCGTACATGGGCACGTACCTCTAGCCCAGTGGTTCTCAACCAGTGTGCCGAGAACATTTCCCAAGTGTGCCGCGAGACTTTAAAGAGAAAATTGCAAATCTGCGCATCTTCTACTGATTATATACACAGTTTTAACAAAGAAACTAACACACAGTATTAAGACTATTTGAACCTAGTCCAAAAGTAACACTGCTTTGGAAGGCGCATAAACAGTAAGCCTGGCAACGACGTTGTCAGCATTGTCATAGTAACCGAATGCCATGTACATGAGTCATAGACAACTCATTGGTTTTCGTTGCTCTCTTAGTCTCTACGTTGATGTATCATGCTCTGACTGCGCTGACCTTCCTGGCTGTCCGCGACTCTGACGCATTCCTTTATCAAATCAGTACTAGCCTAGCTTCGTGGCTGGCTTATACTACAATTTGGTGTCTGTGAATGTTTCGTGATTTTATTCTCTATAAAATTATTATTTATTAAGTGTTTTGTGTAATACTTTTGGCAGGAAACTGTGCGATATGTGTAGTTTCATCCAATTATCACTGCTAAAAATTATAAAAGTTGCTCCCCTAAAAATGGACAGATTATTACAAGAAAACGTAACGGTGAAAAATATAAAGAACATATTAAGGAAAAATCCAGTACGAGCGGGACCAAGACAAGTAACATTTCTAAGGTCTCTCGCAAGTATATGGACAGTTATTTGAGTCTGGGCTTTTCTTGGAGCGAAGATAAACATTGTCCTGTTCCAATGTGTAGTTTGTGCGGTGAGAAACTATCAAACGAAGCCATGGTTCCCAGCAAATTGAAGCAACATTTCACCACAAAACATTCACAACTTGAAGGAAAACATTTGAACTATTCCAAAAGATTGATGGAACTGCATTCTAAACAAGTGAGTTGCTTCGAAAAAACGTAACAGTGTCTGATAAAGTTCAAGTTGCTTCTTATTAGGTAGCAGAAATCAAAGCTCAAAAAATGAAGCCCCATACTATAGCTGAGTCATTTATTTTGCCTGCGTGCTGTGCGATAGTTAGTACAATGCTTGGTGATGAAGTGGAAAAAGAAATTGCCAAAATGCCGCTTTCTAATGATACAATTCGATGAAGGTTAAAAGATATGTCATTTAACATAGAGGAAAATGTTTATAATAAGCTTAAAATGTCAGACTTTACTTTTGAAATTGACGAGTCATTCGATATTAGCGGCAAAGCACAACTATTAGCATTTGTTCGCTTCATTCATGAAAATGAAATAATTAGTCAATTTTTGTGCTGCAGAGAACTCCCAGAACACACAAGAGGTAAAGATAGTTGATACTTTAACTTCCTACTTAGAACGTTTGGAAATTTCATGGAAGTTATATGCATAAACTTGTACCAACGGTGCTATATCCATTTTGGGATCTGTCAAAGGGTTTCGTCTCACTTGTAAAACAAAAGAATCCAACTACAATAACTACCCATTGTTTTTTGCACAGGGAAGCCCTTGTTGGAAAGACATTAGGATTTGCCTTGAAGTCCGTATTAGACCAAGTCGTCGGAATGGTTAATTTTGTGAAATCATGATCTCTAAAGACCCACCTTTTCAAACAGCTTTGTAATGCTATGGATTCGCAGTAGGAATGTTTAGTTTTACACAAATAAATAAGATGGCTGTCAAGGGGAAGAGTGTTGGCTTGTGTATATGAACTTAAAGTAGAGATGTTACTATTTTTTGAAACAGGGCTAAACAGTGATTTTTGTGAATATCTTAGCTGTGAACTTTGATGCGCCAAATTAGCATATTTGGCAGAAATATTTAGGTATCAGAATGGTGTGAACACCAGCATGCAAGAGCGGAATGAAAACGTCTACGGATAGGCTAAAGGCATTGCAGGGAAAAATAGACATCAGGAAAAAGAGAGTTAGAGAAGGTAATCCTGAAATGTTTCCTCCGATTCCAAAAGCTCATACGGAAGAAATTTATTGTTGCCCTCGTGGAGGAGCATTTAGAAACTCTAGAGCACAATATTGAGCGTTACTTACCATACATGACTACAGAGAAATACGACTGGGTAAGGAGTACATTCACACCTGTGACAACTGACTTAGGTGTTTTTATTCTCTCCGAAGAAGAAGAGTTAGCTTCTCTTTCAACCGATCGCACTCTGAAAATTTAGTACGCCGAATTGTCTCTGGATATGTTCTGGATTTCTGTTATAGAAGAATATTTAGAAATCGTGAAAAAAGCTTTGGTAGTTTTGATGCAGTTTTCTACATCCATACTGTGTGAGTTGGGGTTCTCGACACTTACAAACACTAAATGCAGAAAAAGGGAACGGCTAAACTGTGTTGAAGATGAAATGGGAATCTGCTTATCACGGATACGTCTTAATATGAGTGCAAACATTAGAAAACGCTAAGCTCGTGTCATATTAGGTAAGATTTTAAAATAGATTTTTAACAAAACTTAATCATTTGTTCTGTTTTTACGATATCATAACTTAATTAGGTCGATTACATATACGACATAATATAAAAAATATGTATTTTTATGATAAATTCTAGTTCTTTATTCAAATCTAATTCTAGTGTGCCGCGAAAAAAGAGTGAATATCCAAAGTGTGCCGCGAGCGCCAAATGGTGCAGAACCACTGCACTAGTCTATTTATAAAACGTTGATGCGCGCACTATTCCAGCGGTAAGAACGTAATTTCCAATTAAAAATAGCTAATTCTTGGTCGCTGTTATAAATAAATAAAGAAATTTTGCCAGGGAATGAATACTTAACCAGAGTAAAAGAAAAACGTTTCTCTCACAGGAGGGGGACTCAAATCCCCCCTAGATACGTCACTGTGCATGTATTTAGTATTCCAGATTCTCGAAAGGTTGATGCTAGCGCGTGGTTCTTAAGCTATTAAAAATCTTACTTCGTTTGTATGACTTAAGCGTGAAAATTTTCAGAAGCAGGCTCCTGTTATCCGTTTTATATATGCTTTCTCATGTCTAGAAGGCCAGATTGCTTTGAGTTTGAGTATTTGCTTATAGATTTATAGACTCGCGCGAAATGTGCGAGGGGAAATACGGGATAAGAAACATTAAGCGAGTATTTGCCGAATGAAAACCTTTCCCGGTGAAGAGCCTGTCATCTAAAAGCTCTCGTTTGACGTCGACACACGTGTATAATCGATGCGGACGTGACAGACATGAATCAAAGGGACTAAGTATTTTTCTTTGAAAGAGAGGATCTGTTTTGAAAGATGCGGCGGAATGAGAAAACATTATCTTTTTAAAACTGAAGTGTTCGAGAATTTAAAGAATTATATATATTTCATTCCTTAAGACCTCATTCATGGAAAAATAGGAAGCTGGTTCGAAATTTTAGAACTTGAGGCCATAAAACTAAATCTACGTAAGTGCACGCCCGATATCCCGAGATAAAGATATTTTAGGTGAAAATGCAATAATTGAATATATTACGTCGCAACTTTTAGAACAATTAAACTTTGCACTCTGCTTATTACATTAAGATAGCTAGATAATTGTTTGTCTCTAAGGCTAGGTAGAGTACCTTCCAATTCAAAGGCTCATATCCGACGATGGGTAAGGTCGTCGGTTCTACTCATTGTTCCTTGTTATGAGCTCTCTGGGAAAATACAACAAATGCTATATAAGAGCCATGCGCGTATCTGTTAGACATAAATCATGAGAATATAAAATATCTGGATATGTCAGGATATACCAAGATTTGAAGGATAAGATCGCGAAATGTCCTGTTGAAATGAGGTTGAGGTGGAACCTATTATTCAAATATAACGCCTATTTTATCTGTACAGATCAAGATTGTAAGGGTAATATTACGTACTTCGAGAACAGAATCATCCTTTCCGCTATTAAAGAGACTAGACATACTTCCTCTAAGGCATTTATTTATCTAGAGAGTGTTAAAAATATTCTATACTCGAGGATTCCACAAAATTGTAAGACCTAATGTTTATGTAAGTAAATTAAGAGGAAAACATAGTATTGCAATACCGAAACCAAACGTTGAAACCATCAGAAAACATTTCCTATACATTGCCCCAAAATTGTTTAATACGTTACCGAAGGAGTTAATTACAAGAGATGTGGAAAATAAAATCTTAAAAAGCCTGAGAGCTTGGCTGTTTACAAACCCAAATATTGAATGTTTTTCGATAAATGTTATTTGATCCCCTATTAAAATAGTAAGGTAGTTAAAGTGTATATCAATGCATGTAGTATGTATACTATTTTTTTAATTGAACACATTTTTAAATTTGTATGTTAATATTATTAAAATAGTAATTTAATTAAAGTGTACATCAAGACATGCAGTATGTATATTATAATTTCCTTCTTTAATGGACACACATTTGTAAATTTTTATTCTGTTATGATTCTTCAATATTGTAATTATAATTTCTTGCACCTGCCGACAAAGATGCGTAAATGTTTGTTATGGTAACTCCAAAACAGGTTTTCTTAGGGGTACCTATATTCCTTATTTATGAAATTTATTATTGTTGTATTAATTATTGTAAAAGTATGGAATAAAAGAAATAATAATTCAAGGAAATCATGGAATGCGATCGATTGAATAAGGTACGGTTTGTTTTTATAAGAATAAAAAATGATCAAACAGAACAAGAGAATTCAAAAACAAGTATTTAAAAAACACCTGTATCAGATATCTCCAATAACAACAACAAGATTATAAAAAATGCACATTTCGGCTACAAATCAGCCGTCTTCAATGGTAATTCACCAAAAATATATTTAAAATAGAAAAATAGAATCTATTTTCGGTGAATTGCCAGTAAAGATGGCTGCTTTGCAGCCGAAATGCTCACCTGGGCTTTTATAGCCTTGTTGTTGCTATTGGAGATGCACGAGACATGCTTGTTCTTGAATTTTTTCAATCATCAGACGAGCTCGATAGTTCCCTGTTGAATTTCCCAGAATTGTTTAACGCAGCCCTTTTAAAGGTCGTAACATGACCAACACCTAAGTTATGTAGGGTGTGGCACTGAGACATCTTCCTCCTTTAAACTTAAAAAAACCAAAATCTTTCTATTTCCTATATAGTTAATAAATTTGGGTTGGGAACCAATGACACTATCCCAAGAGGGTAAAGTATTTACCTATTATTTATTGACGTCTCTTGATCTCTTGTCATGATCGCCGTGTAGTTTACATTATATCTATATTGGATTCAAAATGGAGCATATTGTCCAATGGTTTACAACTTTCCATTCGATTGATGAATATGCAAAAAAACAGAAAATTCTGAAAAGTGTACAAACCTCGGTTTCCTCTAATTTCAGCTTATTTACTGGAAAATAGGATTAACACGCAATGCGTACCTAGGATTAGCACAAAAATGATTTAACAAATTGTTATAGTTGGGTTTAATTTCAATAGATTAAATTAAAATACAATCCCATTTATATTATTTTCAAAGATATATGACCTGTTATTTTCCAGCTTTTGTATTTGTGCTTTCATGGGCTTTTACTATTTACAATATTTCGGTTTAATTTCGAGATAAATGGACGAAAAACCGATCTCGTATCGCGGCAATCATTGCGAGTGTGCTCTTTGTTCTATTAGGCTCACCAAGGGCAGAACAAAAGAACGCCCGGCAAAATCCAAGTAACCTATTTGTACATTCTTTCGCGGCAACTAAAAATTGACGCTCATGAATATGTGAAAACACACCCATACAAAAAGCTCATACTAACATTCTTCAAACATAAAATACATGCGGGATCGTTAAATAATTTGATTGATATATTTTCCTTATCTTTGGCTGTGAAATTTTTAAAAACGATCAATTACATTTTGTACCTTTAATTTTATTTGAAAACGAGCCAACTTTATTTAAAATTTGGAACAATAGTTTCCAGCAAAAAGATTGATAAAAATAAAAGCTTTTCAAGTTGAATATGATAATGAAAACGTGAAATATAAATTCTCTAATATAATTTTTCTATGAAGTCAAATAAGTTTCTGTGTATTTATTGCATAGTTTTCCGCTCGCATAAGTCCTTCCGGTTAATTTTTCAATCCACGAGTAAATAAGACAATGTGTTGACATACGAAAAAAATTGCATTCTAATTTTGATTCCAAACAATTAAGTATTTCAAATTACAACGAGGTATCCATTTAAAATTAAAATTTAACGCATGTTGAATATTATAGGATATGATTGTTATAAATAGCATTGCGTAGATTACCACCAAGGCATCCCTGAAAAAAATAAATTCGACGAAATCTTCAAACCTTTTTCAGAGAAACCAATCTCACACCAAAAAAATTCAATCATAAACCAAATGTTGCGAGGAGATTGGATATTTTTAAAAAAACTGCGACCGATAACCCCGTCTAAGACAGCCATTTTTGAATTGGGGTACGCCTTTCGAGCGATGAGAGAATGACTCCTTTTCGCCATTTCTCGCATGGAGTCATTGCCTCCTACGACAAAATTAAAGACACCAAGATGATTCCATTACTCGTTTTCCACGGCCAAGACTTCAACAAGACCACATCACTTCCACCACGACACCGATCTTACCATATTCAGGTCATAAGAAAACACTGATCCATGAAGAGACCCTTAGATCAAACGAAAATATTACATCTCTCTCTTTCACTCTCCCAAGGACGCTTTTAGACATTATTTTTATGGCTCCGTCGTTAAACGGTCGCAGTCGCACTTATCTCGCGAGATGAAAAAAGACATTTTTTCCTTCCTAACAACGCGCTGCTTTGAGAATGTTTTCATGCGTGAAAATACCACTGCGCTCTTTAATAAGACGTATTCTGGCCTCGGTGAACGCGAAAGCGTTGGATTCCTGCCAAGGAACGTGCTTCGCCAAAAAAAGGAAGCCATTCATCACTTGGCCAAATTTCAAATAATTGGTCCTATTGACGAAAACGTTTTTTCATCTAGGAGCTAATATCTGTCGTCAAATCGTTTAACAATGGACCAATGCCATGAAATGACCTCAAATTATGTATTCGCTCGTTTAAGAGTTGTTCGTGCTACAGTTTTCTATGGTGGATAGACCGATTGAGCCGAGAGAGAGAGGTATAAATTCCAAAATTCTTTTGATTGTATTTATATTTTTAAACTAAATGTGTTAATTTACAAGATTAATTTTCATGGCATTCCAGATCAAAGCATCAATTTCAAGCTATAATTCAATTCGTTTAATTACAAAGACCTTGAACTAAGTAACTTATTAACTGGAGCGTTATCGAGCTCGTCTTATGGCTGAAACAAATTCGCACTGTAGCTGAAATGCGCATATGGTTTTTAGCGCGTTTCATTTTATAAACGCGCTTATGTTTAAGCTCTCTCCGTCCGTGCAATCCATTAAATTAAAATAGCGAGTAATCTTTAAGAGATGTAAGACTGAAATTTGCACTGTGTATGTGATCTATGGTGTCTATTATTACACTGTAGGAGATTATTTTGGAGAATTCGGAGAGGATGTTTTCGAAAATTTCAAATTAAGATTTTGATCATATGGTTCAAGATAACTGAATTTTTTAATTGATCATTGAATAAATTACTTTATGCCATATAATTTTATTGCTAAAATTGTAAAGAATTTTAAGTTTACAATTCTAAATAAACCTCAATAAATACTACTCGCTTATTTATACTGCGTCAGCAAATGAAGCTCCCGTTTTTATAACATTGTCATGGCAATTGGAGACAACTGAAATAAGATATTATTTTTCAAGTGCTTATTCTTGAAGAAATTAATATAATAATTTTGATATATATATATTTTGTAACAGAATTATTTTAAGAGTCTCTCACATTCTATCCTACATTAATCGAGCAAATGCCAATGAACGAATAGATAAGCAACAAAAACAATGCAGGATAGGGTAAAAGAGAATACAAATTGTCGAAATGTTTATAAATTCTGGGTTAATTAAACGTACTATCAGAGTGCGTAAATCGGTTTCTATTTCACAGATACTTTCTTTAACTTGGACAGCCTTTTTTACGGCTAGTCGGATACATAAAAAATAAAAGACACGTTTATAAACGCAGCGAATATTTGGCCAGATTCCGGATAGCATGGTATTATTATTCGGAGGCGTATTGTTTCGAAGGAAACCTAATTTGTCTTTTTTCAAAGCGTTAATTCATATGAAATAAGATGCATAATCGCAACAATAATGTCATTATAGTTATTTGACGAACGGTTACAGCTATATTCCAGCTCTTCTTTATCGATTCCGTATGTCAACCACCCTACTCCACGTAAACCGATGCTTTTACTAATGTGCAATGTTAGTAAAACTGGCAGGGCGTAAAATGGGTTTCAAAATCAAGACAAAATCTAACAATAATAAAAGGCTACTTCTGCCTCTTTGTCCCTTTGCAGCTCCCTCTGTCACGCTATAAAAATGAAAATAACTCGATAATGGAACGAGATTCATTTTTGATATTTGCCAGAAATGATCGATCCAAATATTGCAGGATGATGACAAAAAAAATCTCGATAAAAGTCCTAGGTTCTACTCCAAGGTAGGCATTTCTATTTTCCATATGATATCACGTAAAAATCGACTTTTTGACTTACAGGCTTTCATTATTTTTGAGATCTAAATTAGAAAGAATTAACCTACGATCTTCGAATCTAGCCCATTTTAATGAAAAAACTATGAAGTCTCTTATTCTGTTCATCTTTTCCCGCCTACAGTTTGAAATTCCTCTTAAACGTCTAATTCACATATTTTGGGGAAATCTTGCCATTTTAACGGGTTGTTGCTATGCCAACCCAGGACAATGTTAAACCTCGAAATCCTATTGTTATTTCAATCCTTATGGGTGGAGGGTGCTTTAAATGCTCTTAAAATTAGTACGAGAGAGAGAAATTCCTTTCATAGCAACCAATGTAAACAACATTCGCTGCGTTATTTACGAGAAGCGATACATTTGAATGTATAACATTAATCATTCGCATATTAAAATTAGGTACTTAAAATCATCGTAGTAGTTCAAAACTTGAAACAACGAACGCCTAAAAGAACGAAAGTTTGTTTTCTTGCCATCCAAAGAAAGTCAAGGTATATTTATGTACACTTTTTTCACAAAAAACTTTCCCGTTGAATTTAAACGGGCATCTCCCTAGTTATATTAATATTACAGTCTCTCCGTCATGCTGTCGGCCACGTTTATCCAATGCTTCAAATTCCGCCAATCAAATTTAAGCTTTATGCGCCTTGATATGATCTTGACTGTAAACTTAAAATATGAATTAGTACTAAGTATTAGTTAATAAAATTCAACGTAAAATTTTAATTAAATTATCTTCCATTTAACTAACGAATAAATGAATCCAGATTGATACATTAGAAAAAGTATTGTTGACATAAGCAAAAGTACGTATTGCATTTTAAGTATTTATAATATTAATTAATTTAGCAAATAGCTTGAGTACTTCTCAGTTCAGTATCGTCAGGGTATGACGGGAAAGTAAGTTTCTTTCAATGTTTTTCAATTCAAAAATTACATTATACGTAGTAAAAAAATGTTATATTTTTTCTTTTATATACTGCCGCTTTATAAACTCTATTCGTAACTTAAATAAGAAAAAATAACAAGAATAATAAGAAATAATTTTATTTTTTAAAAATAGTATTCGAAAAAAAATGATTTTAATACCCAATGTAAAAGAAAACAGCGAAGCGGGTTGGGGTCACGTTAGAGGGCCAGGGGCGGAGAACCTAGCAATTGTATATCAGGTCAAATAACCCTCCAGATGCGATTCATGTATGTTTTCGAACAAATGCTTATTTTCACGGCTCATAGATTTTTATTCTCCTTTTCTCGTAAGAGTCACGTTCCTTTAATTTTGCATTTTTTGACGATTTACTCGACGACAAAGATCAATTGAGCAACTCGAGTGAATGGGTTTGAGGCGGCGAGTAAAAAGTAGTGCGTATTTCGATTTCCCAATGTTTAGCGTGCGCATCAGCGGAGAAACTGATACATGTTCTTTTACGCTCTCTTTCTCTCTCTCTCTGGGTGAGGAAAGGGTCAATGTTACGAAGTCGCTTCATTATTTATCCGATTTGTAGGTTCTTGGATTCTAAGTACGCAGTCCAAAAGATTAAAAATTGCTGGGCCGGCTCTCTCGCGATGTCTTTTACAATGGCAGCTGTAGTGTGCTTTTTAACCGGCCTAGCGAGGTCGTGTTTTCCTTTCTCAAAAGAAGTATATCTCACGCTTTAGTTAGGTATTATTTTTATCTGTTTTACCACCGTTATCATGCTAACTATAATAGGACTCGTGTCTTCCAGAGAGAAATAATACGGATTTTTCCGCTAAAATTTTATTACTAAATCTCCTCTTTTAAGTATTTTAACTCAACGACCCCGAATACGAAAGATAAAATTTTACACTACGCAAAAATATTCAATTCGTGTGGCAATTCAAAAAATCATCAGACGCAAGCGTAATGTGAAATGCTTGAAATCTCTTCAAAAATTTTACACCTTCCCTCAGCTTATTTAAATGTTAAAATTGACATACTTGCAGATTTTTCGCGGTAAATAAGAAAGTTGGACACGGTTTTTTATTGATATAATAACAATGATTACAATGCCGTCTAAGTTCAGTCGTAGCAACTATATCTGATACAGTTATTCCTTTCAAGTTATACTAGAAGAATGAGGGCGGGAGTAACAAAAAATATGATATGATACAACTCTTCCTCGCGAAAGCAACTATTTCAATACCCTTCATAATTGCGGGTTAAATAACATAGAATTAGTAACAAGATTTTCTGTTTCAGCGCCGGGCTATACCCGTTGAACCGTGTTCAACTCGTACATGAGAACATTTTATTTTTAATAAAGCCAAACCAGAGGCACGCCGCCAAAACGGACGTCAATCCGATATTCTGTTATTCAATTCACAGAGGAATTCCCTGTAGACGGTACAAAATCGGGAGATAAAAATTCTTACAAAATAAAAAAAGTTTCCAAGAAAAGGATTTTAAAAATTCAAATAATTCCCGTAGGCGTCAGCGAATAGTTTCGCAAACTTCTAGGAATATTGAGAGGAAAAACGACGAAAGTGAAAGAAAGAGGGAAAGTAGAGGGAGAAGTGCAAAGAGATAAACTTATATAGACATTGAAATTTGCCCAATGAAGTTAGCTGATTATAAAAAAACACATTTGAGAGGTTTATTGGCTGCACTTATTAGTGAGGCAAGCTGAGGTATTTAACCCATGACAAAGTCATCGTTTAAAGGTACGACACTATGTCCTAAATAGAATCTTGAAATAGCTTCACGGTTAAAAAATGATACCGCTGAACATTCCTGAGTAAAATAAACCGATTCAAAGTTTTGAAAATTTTTACGCGCCGTTTATATTTTTGAGTGGGTACAATTTTTGTAGACTACTTTTATGTTTCGTTTGCCTGAAAAATGGAGAGGTAAGTATACGTGAAAAAGTGAAAAAAATTAAAAAAATCAAAATACTTTTAAAAAAGAGATGAGCCAGGCAACTCCTGTAGCGATAGATGATCGAATTTAAGATGAAAAGAAGCCATCACCGATAGTTGATCTCTGGCTGGCCTATTTAAAAATAAAATCTCACCTAGTCGTCATTTATCTCGAAGCTAGCAATTAACAACGGAGTTATCGATTTACGTATAGTCGGAAATCCTAGACCGTTACGTTCATTTATGCATCTCTCCATCTCCAGGTGATACATCGCAATTGTTACTATTTAGTAATAAACCTGACCATATTTTCGACTCTCGGGGTCTAATTGACTGCTCTGTTTATTGAATAATACGCACTCCAAACAGAAGTGCAAAACTGAAGTGTTATATTTTCTCTCCTTTTGCAAACAAAATAATTCTCACTATTCAGGAGAGAAACTTAAAGATGACTTTTGTATAAGATATTCGTTGGAACTTCTTGAAACACACATATCATTGAAACGTATTGCTAAATAATTCATTCGAACACATTTTTCATTGTTGGATATTAAAATACTTTATGCAAAGGAAAATTTGCCTCAAAATGCAACATTTGACTACTTCACTGCTATGCATAATATTTAAATTATCAATAATTTATCTAATACGGATACAACGTATATACCAAGCTACACAAAATAGGACGTTAGACTAGGCACGTATATGATATTATTTCAAGCAATTAAGACTAAAAATGAATTAGCGTGATCATATAATGAGTTCCATATATGAATAAATGTCGATTGAATTGATATGGTCAGGCAATTTGAATTTAAAATGTTCATTTAGTTTACTTAACAGTATTATGACATTCTCCTCTATTCATATTTGAATCATAAATAATTCCGTATATGAATTACAAATAAGGTTCCACCAAAATATCCCGTTATGACAAATATTTATAACTAGCAAAATTATGACAACTCAATCAACGCGTTATAGTTTTAAAATATTTATTCAAAATATTAAATTTTAAATGAGCTATAACTTCCTTTTCTGACACATTTACAATAAAACCTATTACCTTTCATCCCATAACATTCAAAATTCAACGTTTTTACTTGCAGAATATCCATCATCTCGCAATTCTTGCGGTACATATTAGTAAGAAAATAGCCAGTTTCTAAATTTATCGCTCAAATCGTCCTTCGAACGGTAAGTAATGACAAATGAACATCGGTCAGTCTTACCATTGCGATCACTGCCTTGATGGCTTCAGCAGTAGCCACCTCGCCGTTGGGAGTTTCCACCAGAGTGCTACCCAAGTACTTCACGGGAAAGCTAAGACCGGCATCGGACTCCACGGCGTCGCCCTCGGATGAGCCTGAACCGACGATGCCATCGGCTTCGTTGTCCCCGTCCTTGCTGGAGGATGCCCAGTCTTCTAGCAGCTCTACAAAAGGGAGAAGATAGATCGGTCTTCCTTTCATCATATTTGCATCATGTCCCGTAAATGAAAGCGAATAGAAGCTTAAAATGTTTGGAACTAACACGACCAGCATTGACATGGCCGATTCGAGGTACCGTGCGGTTGCCAGGGCCGTCAAAATTGGTGAGAAGGGGCTTTCTTGGGCAACTTCTATGTACATTATTTGCTGGTAGGTAATTTTTGGAAAGCAATGGATATTTCAGAATGAGCAGGGATATTGAATCGAATATTTTTAATTTTTTGTGGTCGCATTTTTTAAATTTCCTCACTACTTTAAAGCTGTAATGAACGAATTAAAATGGCTTGATAAAAATTAACTGGAGTAAAGAGGGTGCTTGGATGGATACTTGCTATAGGTACGAAAATACTTAATGGTAGAAGTGAACAAAAGAGGAATACAAAACGACTAAACCTACCAACCATAATGACCAGCTGAACTAAATCCCGACAAATTAAAAATCCATTGATTGATATTTCAGAATATATAACAAATTATGCTCCCAAGTTTAAAAAAATTCATCATCATCAAATGTTCAATTTGAAAATAATTATTGAATCGGTGAAAAATGACATTTTAAAAATGAATTTTGCAATATATTAAAAAACGAAATAACTTAGATGAAGTATTTTAAGTTATCCTTTTGAGCAAACGACTATATATATATTCTTATCATTATTTTTCGTAGTGAAATTTGTACGAAGTCTTTGTTTTTATATTTTTTTCTTTCAACCATCAAACGGCCACATGTTTTTTGTTCTACTGATGGGTATTGAATGATATTTCTATACGAGAAAAACAAAAATGAAACGTTTCGTTAGAATTTCTTGGAAATCTTGCGTTGTCGATAACGGAACAAATTTTTACATTCTGCGAACTTCTCTCATATTTGAAAAAGAATATTGCCATTAGACCGCTCTCAAATTTAATCGTAACATGCTCAAAAAATCTTTGCAACGACAAAACTCTGTTCGGTAGCCATTTCTGAAAACAGATTACGAAACTGAAACAGGATCGGATAACAAGTGACGAATGATAAAATTCCCAGTAATTGGATAGGAATGGTTTGAATGCTTCGAGTGATTTAAATGGTCATAGCGGAAAACGATAAAATTTAACGAGGGTGCTTCAATAACAAATATTTTTTCTAAGATTCTATCAAGAAGGAAAAACATTTCAAGACTTTCTTGATATGTTTCAAGTTAACAAAGAAAGAGGCCATAAACGATGGGTACTTCAATATGCATCGTGATCTAAAGAATTTTAAATGCCTCGAAAAATACTAAGGATCTCAAATGACGGAAAATATTGCGTCGGGGAGTCTCTAATCAGCAAAAAATGCTAAAAAACGAAAAGCAAGCATTAAAAAAATCATTTTTACCTCCCTCGACATTAAAATGAAGAATTCTGTCTATAAATTATTTAAGGATACATTAACTGCCACATACGTAATAATCCCGCTTGAGTTGTAATTAGTGTGTTTTAAGCGCACTTTAGAGCCAGAAAGTAAAAATTAAACGTCTTTTTCGAAAATTTTCATAATCAAGCTATCCAATCCGCAATTCCGAACCGACGTTTAACTACCTGACTAAACAGCAAAAAAATTTCCGCAGCTTCCCTGGTTAATCCACACTCTCAAAAAAGGTTCATTGTAGAAGCTTTTAATTTTAATTTTAATTTTGCTCGCAGATAATTGTGGTTTAAGAATCGATAGATTGAAGCAATTATAAACCCACAAAATGGACCACGATGAGGTTAAACAGCCTTTTCACCTTACATATATTAAGAAATTTTTCACGCCTTCACCTTTTTGTCAGCGCTATTCCATTTCCCAGCAGACCATAACTTCCGTTTGGCTAGGACAATTTATCTCATGCGTTCCCTCTCAGATTTTCACAAGTTAGTTTTTGTAACCGCCAGTTTTACTCAAGCATTATTATTATTCACATAAACGCTACAATTGGGAGCAGGTCCCGATGGCAGTGGGTCCCCATCAAAACTCCATGCATAATACCTAAATTACATAATAAAAATAGGGTTTACTTAATACAAAAATAGAACATTTTTGATTCTATTTTCTATACATTATATACTACTTTTTAACTTCAAGTCACAGGAACTCTCGTCACAACAGCTTAGGTACCACTCAATACATAATACCCAAGTTACGTAATAAAAATTTAATGTACTCAATAAAAAATATAACCTTTTCTGATATTATTTCCTATACACTATATAAAACTTCTTGACTTCAAGTCACAGGAACTCTCGTCACAACAGCTTAGCTACAAACTACAACATGTTTCATTTGTTATTTGTCTATATAATTACAAAAATTTAAAATAAGTAAGTAATCTTCTTCATGAATTTAAGAAAAGTCTACCCTAATTTGACATTAGATAGTTATTTGGAGTATTGTGATTAAATTCTAACCCTACACTGTTTATTTACAATAATTAACGCCGCTTGTTGGCGCAAGTCCTATAAAAAAGTAACATTACTAACCTACAAATACTCGTACTAAATATTAAATACTAAAGTTTTTAACAATTTTACTTTTAAATGCTTTCTCCGTTTGAGGAAAGGGCATAAGAAGTTCCTCAGGGAAATCATTCCAGTCCAATGCTGTTCTATTGAAAAATGAATATTTACCAACATCTTTTCTTCGAACGTTTGTACGAACTTTACACGAGTGATCATTTTAACCTTTAATTGTCGGGGTTTTAATCTTAAGTTTTAGTTCTTTCCAGGCCGGTTTACCGGTATACACTAGATAGAAACAAACTAACCTTTTCACTTTCCTCCTCTTTTCTAAAGTTTCCCACCCAAGCTCCTTTAACATATCTGTTACACTATCCTCTCTTCCAAAACGACCCATAACAAACCTGGCTGCCTTTCGCTGAATCTTTTCCAATTTATTAATATGTATTCTGTCATGAGGATCCCAGACTCCTGAAGAATATTCCAATAAAGGCCTTACTATTGTTTTGTATGCTAATTCTTTAGCTTTCCTACTACTATGTTTTAAATTTCTCATAACAAAGTTAGGTGCATTCTAGTTTCCTCATCTTCTCCTCACTGTTCTCTTCCAAAGAATTTGAAGAAATTATTAATGACCCCTTGAATAAGTGTGTGGGGTCTATATGACCCCAGTAGATATTTGTAGACCATTAGACCCTGGGCAATAGTATTAAATTTGTTGATATTTTTGTTCAATAATAACATTTGTGCTATCATACGTTCTTGTAGTGCATTTTCCATCAGTTTTATTCATGAAATAGATACAATAAACAATATCATTATGATTAAATGAAAAAATATAATTTGGGGTCATATAGACCCCATGCGCCCCCTTAAGGGCTAAGCCATGTTACAAAGAGACCTTGATCCGGTCAAGCAACTGGTTACAACGCGATTTTCGATTATTTTTTTCTGACATTTGTGATTTTAGTATGATGTTAAAACTTAACTAGGTCAGCATCGGAAGCCATTTTTATGATAGCAAATGAAATTCCAACGAGGTTTAGTTCCCGCCATTAAATGAAAGCATCCTTCGAGAAATTCACTCACCGCGCACTACTTGATAAAACTGCTAAGTTGGGGATAGCTTAAATATGTCAGTACTTTAGTAGGAGAACTGTTGCATGACTAAATTTAAGATTTGTCATATTTAGTTTCCTAAAATATAAAAAAAATCTGTCAATATTTTTTTAACCTTGATACATCGAAGGTCATATTGCTCGAAGATATTTGTTATCGATAGCTAATAAAGGTGAAATAGTCCTTTAGCCAAACAATTAGAGGGTTACAACACCCAATGCATTTCGCCCACAAGGTGGGCATCGTCAGGGGTAAAACCTGTTTCAACAGTGACTGGGAGCCAACTGCCAGGTTTGAAACGGAAAGTATTAAGAAGATGACCGAGAAACAAGTGAAACGCGGAAAGATTTTTCGGCGTGTGTGTCGTTTAAATCTGTCAATTTGTATAGGGTCTTGTTGAAATCTGTGTCCGTGTTCATAAGTGTATCGCGGTTTTTGTAAATGTGAAGGTTTTCTAACGAGTTTAGTGAGTTATTGGCTGAAGTTATCAATGTTAAATCGTTTACGTGTATACTATGACCTGTTTCAAAAATGTGGTTGGCAACGCTTGATTTTTCAAAACGATTATATTTATAGTGTGCCATGTGTTCCTTGAAGTGTGTTATTAGTTTCCTTCTTGTTTGTCCTATGTACTTTTTGTCACAGTGTGAGCATTTTATTTTATAAATTCCGGACTTGTTCAAAGATTCTGTTCTGTCTTTTGTACTGCCCAGTAAATTTTTCAAATTAAAAGGATTTGTATACGTTATGGTATAATTCTTATGCTTAAAAATTTTGTTCAAGCCTTTGTTTAATGGTGGAAAATAAGGCAATTTTACATATTTGTCCTCTTTTTTGTTGTCTAATTTGAGGGAAGTGGCATTGGACAAGGTTTTATTAAAGTTATGTTTTCTCACTAATTTATTAATTAAATTATTATCGTATCCAAGTATAGTGGCAATTTGTTTTATGTGTTTAAGTTTCTTTGCATATCTGATTTTATTGAGGGGGATGTTACATAATCTGTGTGTTAAAAGTTGAAACACAGCTATTTTTTGGTTCATTGGGTGAAAGGAGTTGTTAGGAATAAAGTTATCAGTATGTGTAGGTTTTCTAAAAATGTCAAACTCAATGTGTTGTCTATTATTTATGATAAGCAAGTCCAAAAATGGCAAGGTGTTGTTTTCTTGAAGTTCATAAGAGAACTTAATTGAAGGATATATGTTGTTTAACTGATTAACAAATTCATCTACATTTTGTTTCTTTAAATCAAAGATTGTGAATATGTCATCCACGTACCTCAACCATATATCTGGAAAGTAATGAAATTTTTCTTTGCAATCGTTTTCAAAAGAGGACATGAAAATGTTGGCTAAAAAGGAGATAGAGGGTTTCCCATAGAAGTGCCTTGTGTTTGTTTGTAAATTTCCTTTTTGAATAAAAAAAACGTTCTGTGACATGCATAAATTAGTAAGTTGTAAATATTCGAGGACAATTTCATCAGAAAAATTTTATTTTAGTAACAATGATTTTAAAATTTGGAATGTTTCTTCCAGAGGTACACTTGGGAAGAGGCTTTTAACGTCAAAGGAGACCAAAATCTCAGACTCTTTTAATGTTATGTTTTTTAGTTTACTTATCATGTCATAGGTATTTTTAACAGAGTGTTTGTCGGGAAAGGACATCTGTTTAAATTCACTACTAAGCCATTTGGCCAAGTTATAGGTTGGGCCATTTATTCCTGATGCAATCGGTCTCATGGCTTTGTCATCTTTATGTATTTTGGGGAGACAGTACAATTTTGGTATGTTTGGGTTTGAAATTTTTAACTTGTAGCTTAATTTATTATCAATGATGGTTTTACATCCTTTAATGATGTCTTTAGTTTTTTGAATCATGGAATTTAATGGGTTCTTCTTGAGTTTAATGTAAGGTCCATTGTCCAACATAATTTGGACGTTGTCAAAGTATTGTGTCTTATCCATGATCACTATTTTATGGCCCTTGTCAGCGTTAATGTAAAAACAATCTTTATATCTGAGTTGTTTCATGGTTTTGGAATAATTTTTAGGATGAGACTTATTTAATTTGTTCAAGTTGTGTTGGATTTGTATTGAACAAACTTGTCGGATATAATTTTTGGAGTTTACATCGAAAAATTCAATGGATTTTTCAATGTCTGTGATTAAATCATCTATAGGTGGTTTCCTTGGTGGGAAAGCAAATTTCAAACCCCTATCTAAAAGAGACAATTCATCCTGAGAAAAAGGTAGATAGGACAAGTTTTCAGTGAAATCAGATGTATGTGAAGTAATACTGGGTTGATTTGTTAATTAGTATTTTTTAAGAGACAGTAGAATATTTAATGAATTAAGCATAGAACGCCTACAATATACTCCGTTCATTACAGTTACCTCCAATCAATGTAAAGAAATATTTAAATCAGTAAAATCAAAATTGACTATCTGCTACGGAATTTCAATATGAGAATTATTGAAAATAAAATTTAATGAAGATTTTTTAATGTCTCCAGCATCAGTGGGGAATTTATTCGTTTGTGTGTCCTGGCCAGCAGTCATATTTTGGTTCCCATACATCCTAGTCACTAAGAAGTAATTCTATATTTACTTTGTTTACCTCAAAAAAAGTATAGTCACACTCCATAAATTTACACCAGCTAATGCATCTTACTTTACATGTGTTTCTATAGGAAATTAATAATGTTTCAAAGAAATTTTCATGTACATTTTTTTAGGTCCCTATAGCGTGAGGCCCTAGACAGCTCTCCTGGTCGCCCTATTAAATCCGCCCCTGTTCAGCTTACATAAATACAGCGATGAAAAATATAATGTTACGTTATAAAACCTCAACTGGGCATTCTTTCTCTATTTCTCTCATAGTATTAATAAAACTCATTAGTATAAGAGTCGCAAAATTTTCTATTGCAGAATAAATGAAAATATAGTATTGGATTTCTGCTCCCGGTTCAAAACTTATTTATCTCATTGTACCCAATCAGTCTACGGGAATAAGCCGTGGAACATAAAATTCACAAAGATAGGGAAATTTTTATAAACCGTTTGTTATAGCGGTTAAGACGATGACAGCAATAACTTTGGTAATTACCGAACATTCGTCTCATGTCGCCATCACTCATTTCTAAACCATCGCCATCAACCAACTTCAACTTCCGAAGGTGTAAGCAGAGCTCAAATATTCAATAAAAACAAAAAAACATCCATACCTCAAGAAAGTCGCGTTTATATTCCCTTCCGCATTGCAATAATCTCCAGCGGGCAAGCATAAGAAAATGGTTGGCAAACCGCATTACGCAAACCGTCTCGACGAGTCCTTCCGCTACGTCACGATGCGTCTAAACTCCGCTCAACATACAGCCTTCGTTTCGTGTCGTTTTGTTTGTCTTTTTGTGCCGTTCACTAACTGCAAAACCAAATGCACGCGGGCGCCGATAGCCTCGACCACCCTATGTCGAGTGTGGGAGCATCCAGAAGTCCTCCGAGAATGTTTCGTTTCCTCCTCCACTCTTGCTTGCTTAATTGCGCATGAAATTCTTAATTATTTTATTCTATTTACATGTTCTATAATTACTGTGTATTCAATCAGCTATATCTTATTTCACAATTTCAATTTCCCTCAATTTATGTATGTGTATTTTAATGTTTTTTTAAATTTTTATTTCTTTCAAATGACTTTCTTCTCTGTACTGTTTAGGAATTTTTCGCTGTTTTTTACACCTCTTCTCTCCGTAGGTGTTATTTCGTCGTGGGACATTTTCTTTTGTTTAAACAAGGCTGATACAGTTTCTTTATCCACAAAACTAACTTTATTCTATGGTAATACTTTATGTTCTATTAACAAAATATATAATTAATATGTAATTATGCTATCAATATGTAATTAATATGTAATGATATGCAATAAATATGTTATGCATGTGTAAGTAATATGTCAATAACATTCTATCTAATGACATGACCAAAGGGTTAAATGTAAGAAGGGACTTTATAGTCACAATTTCGCCCTTAATAGAGTCGTTTGTCTGTCCGTCTGTCTGTCCCACGCAATCTCCCCTGCGCCCTCCCCAAACGAAATCCCGAAGGATATTTCCTGCTTAGTACAAAAAATTCGATCGTGTTTTTTCCCACGTCCATCTTTCCCGACGCGACGTACATTGCCCGTCTCCATCCTACGCGAGATCTGAGAAGAAAAATCCCATCTTCTTGATATAAACGAGAACCAAAACTAAACCAGTGACCGTCGCATGGAGCGTTCTCGTATTTTTTTGGAGGAATGGTGAAGAAAGTCCAGAGATAAAGGAGACCTAACGCCTTGCGGCTCGTGTTCTATTTCCGATGGAGGAGAAGCGGCGCGGAGGAGCGAGGAGTCTGGGTAAACAAACACACAAGAGACGAGTCGATATTTTTTAATTTTCTTGTTTTTCATACACGCATATACGCATGGAATAATCGCATACAAAAAAATCTGTTTGTATATAAATATACAAAAAAAATCTGTTTGTATATATATATATATATATATATATATATATATATATATGCATACCCCCGTTGACCTCGACAAGGAGGGGGACAGGAAGTAGGCGCACTCGACGCGAACCGCTAACATAAAGAGGTCACAACCATCCAAGATTGAGGGAGAGAGAGAGAGAGAAAGATGGGCCCTCGGATTTTATTTCTCTCTTTTCAGAGTTTACTTTCTGCATACAGGTGTCCAAGAAGTCCATGGCTATTAGACGAATTCGTGATTAATGTTAGCTAATTGATTGATCCGGTTCTATAACTCCGGTACTCCGGGATATGAACTCTACGTTTTGATGAAATTAACTGTATACATATAAGTGCTATACGCAGTGGCGTAGCAGGGTGATACCGTGCCCTGGTACGAGAA
Source organism: Tanypteryx hageni (assembly GCA_028673005.1). Taxonomy (NCBI): domain Eukaryota; kingdom Metazoa; phylum Arthropoda; class Insecta; order Odonata; family Petaluridae; genus Tanypteryx; species Tanypteryx hageni. Next base: position 183,494,231 of record CM054120.1, on the reverse strand, counting down.
TTCTTTATGGGGCCTCATTTTTAAATATGCATGTCAAAATACTACAGTGCTACCTGGTGGAGAACACTTAAACTATCTCCGACGGTCCCGCATTTTAGGTTATATCAGTTCCTTTGACAGCCAAGAGATGACAGTATGGTAAAATTAAAAGACATTTGTATTTTCTACCAAAATCTTATTTTCAAATTAAGTTTTCCAACAATTGCTTTTATTAAATACTCATAGTGTTTTAATTTTAACGTATTAGGCAATATTTGCAACAAAAAATAAGTATAAATACTTTTAATGAAATTTCAATAACGTAGTTAAGAGGCCATGGATCAGTGTTGTCCAATAATCATTCGGGGACAATATACAATCGTTAATTGTCAATATGTGGCACGAGGGCCTCCTCGAGAAGCTCAACAGATTCGGTTTCCAGGTTTGGCAACGAAGACTCATCGCGTCCTATCTCCGTGAAAAGACTCCCTCTCTTCTCTGAAGACCATTGAAGTGGGCACCTCACCATCTCTGGTCTAAACAGACTGGAGATTGAGAACGCCGGTGTATGCGCTCCGTCCTCAACCTAGAATGGAAAATACCAAACGTGGCTCTTTACCACTTCACCGAGGTGGAACCCTTGGGCGAGAAAATGAAGACCGCTGCTCAACGATTCTACGATTGTCAAGAGAACAAAGCGGAGTTCCTACGAGCAATCGCAAACCGGACTGTCTGCCCATGGGACGCACACAGGAGACCTAGGTCGTCCACCGTTAATGAAGACGACCTACCCCCTCGTAAGAGGAGAAAAGATTAGGGAGTGAGGATACTCCCTGAAGATGTTTTACTGTGCCAGCGACGCTTAGTACTTCCCCTACATTGCTTGCACCGCAGAAGGGAACTCGGCTGAAAAAGAAGTTCAGCCTATTGCAGCTCAAGATGGGTAATTGTCACTGAGCGTTCACCCGATACGCTCGCATCATACATCTCTTCAGACGAATTAATCTTTCGTCTGACGTCGGAGTCTACAGAAAAAAATAACAATACTGGTGAGAAATGGAAGAGTATGGTTAATTTGAAGTAGTTGTTAAGGTAAAATTAAGTGTAAATCTGAGGAGGCTTCCGAGAGTGCAACCTTGAGGAATGCAACATGCACTGGGAGATATGGTGTCAGTCTTAGAGCGCGCATAAACGAAGTCTGAATCTCGACGCTCGAGAGGAGATATCAGGTTTGGAAATCCATCAAGCTCTGAGCGGGCCGCAACCCTCAATCCGCCGAAAGACTGTGAGCAGCGTATCCCTGATAATCTTCGGGAATTCGCGTCGCAATGATGCTCTCAGAGTACGGCTACGCCGTCACGGGTGGATGCCGTGCTCCCCTTCTTACGCCCTTGGAACTGGCCGTAGCATCGGCCCTCGAAGTAAACCTGCTCCCACCGCTCGCCTCGACCGAGGTAGCCCCGGTGCCTCCGCTGCCTAGGAGGAAACTGCATATGGATGCCGCAACGCCCAAGAGGTCAAAAAGACTCCATGGGTCTCACATCAGACCCGACGCTCTGACCACTCCCGACGGTCTGACCTCTCCCGCCGCCAAAAGGCCTGAGCACACGCCCCCGATCTCTCCGAGCGAACGCGAGAAGCGAGTCATACAAGCCCACCAACCACCCCGAATGGAAGGGGAACAGAGAGCCGCAAGGGGAGAGCGAGGCACGACGCCCCGGAAAGAGGGCCAACGGCGTCACCGGAGACGAGGAAACCGCCCCCTTATCGATAGGGGCGAGCCACCGCATACCTACAGGAACCAGCCCCCTCCACGGAGAGGCGTCTCGACGGACAGCCAACGCGGATAATTATAGATGTGAAGTATTATTGGTGTTTACTGACACCGACAAAACGCGCTTAATATATAGATTAACTTGCAGAAGCTTCAATTTTAAATCATTTTGAGTCCACTAAGGCGCATCGGCCCCATTGAGCACCTTGATTAATTTTTGTATCCATTTCGTCATAAAATTGGAGTTCTTATTTAACCACAGTAAAAGGAAGAGTAAGAAATAGCAAACATGCTGTAAATGTGTCTGAAAATGTTGAAGCTAATACATAGTTTTCTACAACTAGCATAAATGATAAATCATATACAGAATCAAATTGGCTAATTTGCGTTTTAAAGCTGGACCAGAAAGATACAATCTGAGGGCCTAAATCTAGTGCGAGATCATCAGGGTAGGCTTCTGCTAAATTACTTGCAGGAAAATGATGGAATGAAATGATCATAAGCTGTAAAGTTGGGAATGATTTTGAAACGAGAAAAAATTCTGCTACGATCGGGATTCGAACCCAGGTTTTCCACGTGCCGGTCGGATATTCTACCACTGAAATACCGTAGCAAATCATTTGTAACGTTTTTAATGCTGGCGCCGAGAAGACGAACGTCGGATGGTAGATTTTCTTTTATCTTATTTTCCCGTACTTGCCGCGCGGAGCGTTGTCGGCGTCGAGGAAGGTTTATAAGGGACGACGCGATACGAGAAAAGGTCTTCTTGCGTCGTCCTGAGTCAGCCGTGGAGGTCTCGGCATAGTGGTCTGAGTTGCGATTTTGTTAGCGAGTAACTTCTGTTTTTCCTTCCCGTCATTTTTTTTCTTTCCATTCCTTTTCCTTTTATCGTCTCCTCCCTTCCCGTATTTCCCAAGGATGATCTCCGACTTATCACTTGTGTGAGTAAAAGTCACTGAGGGAAATACGAAGAAGGGATTCCCTTGTTCCTTCTCCTTCCTTATCTTTTCCCTCCCATTCGTCCGGGTACAGGCGGATAGTCTCCCTTTTTTTACTCCTGTACTGGCGCCCACATACCTCAGTGACCTGACTTTCCTTCGGTTCCCGTGCTATTGTTTTCCCTCCTCACACCCAGAGCTAGCCGGGGAGAGGGGATTCAAGCGCCGTTACATCTGGCGCCCAACGTGGGGCCCAAGTGGCTTCCTTCTGCCACGCTAGGAAAGAAAGTCGAGGTCGGTTAATGTTCTCTTTTAGCTTTAGTTGTCGTAATTTTTTCCCATCCTCTTGCTTTCCTTGACCAAGGTCCAACCATTTTCCTTGTAGCTGATTCCCCGTCGGACCTCGGGGAGAGAAGACTAGAACCTTTCGATTTCCTTCCCCTTTGGTTTTGGTGTTTTCGTTGATTAGGATGGCGGAAGGAGGCGTTCCTAAAGGTACGTCTTGGGTGAACGATTTACCCAAGACAGAAACGCTGAAGTACTGTGAGCGTTTTGGGTTGAGTACGGAAGGTACACTCGACCAAATCCGTGCCAGGATTCGTACTCATTGCCGAGAGTTAGAGAGAGAGTCAGAGGAAAAACTCACTTCCCGAGAACGAATGCAGTCTCTGCTGGAAAAACTAGTGAGCGCGGTCTCGATGAGTGAAAATCCCGGACCTAAGTTTTCAGATTTGATCAAATGTTTGAGCCGTAAAAGGTTGTCTTTTTCTGGAAACGTTGGGGAAGGCGTCGCAACCTTCTTAGATGAGTGTGGCGAGTTTCAAAGCATGACGGGGGTTTCCGATGAGTTTATGTGGCGTTTGACTCCCCATTTATTTCAAGGAAACGCGTTGAAGTGGTTCCGAGTGAACAGGAGTTCTTTTCAGTCGTTCTCTGATTTTGAGGTAGCACTGCGTTTAACTTACTTACCAGCGGATTATGAAATGCGGTTGAAGAAGGACCTCTTTAAGAGAACGCAGGGTATGGATGAGAGGGTTAGCGAGTATATCACCTGCGTTGCTACCATGAACGGTCGTCTTAGCCGTTCGTTAACGGAGTCTGAATTAGCGGAGTTAGCTTACAGTAACTTAAACCCCGTTTTCCTAAAACACATCCCTCCCCGCATTTTTTCTAACCTGAACGAATTAATGACGGCAGGAAGAGCAGTGGAGGAGACCCTCGCGAAATGCGATCTATGCCAAGCACCTCAGATGCCTTCCGAGATGGTAGACCCGGAGTTTGGTTGCGAAAGGAAAATTAGTAAACAGACAAGTTCCGTATTGATCGTGACGAACCCTCAAGGATCGGAAAAAGGTGAAAACACCCAGAAATGCTGGAATTGTAGGATGTTGGGTCACCGTTATCGGCACTGCAAGAAAACTCTCGGAAGGTTCTGCCGCCGATGCGGCCAGATGGGGGAAACGGTGACAACATGTAGGTGTTCGGGAAACGCGGACGAGGAGCCTTAAGACCGGACGTAAGGTCCCTCGCTTGCAAGCGAAAACCGCCCGGATTAGATAACCAATGGGACGCTTGGCTCGAAAAAGTCAGAAGTTTTATGGTTAAAGATCGCGGTCTCTCTGCGGGGAAAAATGTACGTATGTTTGTGGAATTAGAAATCTTGGGCAGAAAATGGCCGGCTCTATTAGATTCGGGGTCTACACGGTCCTTGATAAATTCGGCTGTGGAAGTATGGCTAAAGGGCCTCGATGTACCCGTGTATGCCCAGTCCACCAAGATGGAATTAGCAGATGGCCGCCGGTCTGAAATTTCTAATTTTTTTAATGTTCCCGTAAGTTTCGGGGGAAGAGACCATTACTCATTTTGACGTTCTAGCGAGTATGAATTATTATATAATTTTGGGGGCAGATTTTTTGTGTAAATTGGGAGAGTGTTTAGATTTTTTAAACTTTTCCGTTCGAATGCCTGATGGTGGTGAGATTCCTGTCTCGCGCACTTGTGGTTTGCACGACTCTTTTAGCGGTGAATTTCAGGAAGTGACGAGTGATGATTCCTTGTCCCCTGAGCAGGATAATGTTCTCATGCATTTTTTGGATAGAGAGCTAAAATTGTTTGAGTTGGATCCGGGGAGGACAAACGTGGTTAAACATCAGATCATATTAGAAGTGAACACCCCAATTAAACAGAGATATTACTCTGTTTCTCCAGCTATTCAGGGGGAAATAAATCGTCAAGTGGACGAAATGTTGGCTTCGGGGGTTATCGAACCCTCCTCAAGTTCTTGGTCGAGCCCCGCGTTGTTGGTTCCTAAGCAAGATGGCACTAAAAGATTCGTAATTGATCTTCGTAAGGTGAATAGTGTAAGTAAGGTGGACGCTTACCCTATTTCATATATGTCGAGTATATTAGATAAATTAAGGGCGGGAAAGTTTGTTACAACGTTAGACCTGGAAAAAGGTTATTGGCAGGTTGAGTTACACCCTGCAATTAAGGAGATAACGGCCTTTACTATCCCTGGTAGGGGTTTGTTTCACTTCAACGTTATGCCGTTTGGCTTGCATAGCGCCGGAGCCACCTTTCAGCGCTTAATGGACCGGGTGTTAGGACCCCAATTAGAGCCATTTTGTTTCGCTTACTTGGACGGCATCGTTGTGGTGAGTAAGACGTTCGTTGAACATTTGGAACACTTAAAAGAAGTGTTCCAACGCTTACGGGACGCGGGGTTGCGCATTAATATAGATAAATGCAGTTTCGTGAAGTTTCGCTTGAAATTTTTGGGATATATAGTTGGTGGTGGGAAACTACGGGTGGATCCTGATAAAATTTCCGCGGTTTTAAATTATCCGAGACCTACCAACACAACGGAACTTAAGAGATTCCTAGGTTTTGTTAGTTGGTATCGGAGATTCGTTCCGAATTTTGCGTCCGTAGCCGCGCCCCTTACTGACTTGTTGAAAAAGCGGAATCCTGCATTTTTCTGGGCTGTAGAACAGGAGGAAGCTTTTGGAAAATTAAAGGGTTTCCTCGTATCGGCCCCCATCCTTTCCTGCCCGCATTTCGACCACCCCTTTTCTGTGCAATGCGACGCGTCCGACGTGGGTGTCGGGGGTGTATTGTCCCAAGAAATCGATGGGGAAGAGCATGTGGTTGCTTATTGCTCACGCACACTCTCTTCGGCGGAAAGGAATTACAGCGTTACGGAGAAAGAATGCCTTGCGGTTTTATTTTCAGTAACTAAGTTCAGACCTTACGTGGAGGGGTACAGATTTAAGGTGATTACCGACCACGCCTCACTGAAGTGGTTATTTAACTGTCAGAACCCGCAGGGTCGACTCGCACGGTGGATTTCTCAGCTGCAGCAATATAATTTTGAGGTCATCCATCGGAAAGGGAAATCACATGTTGTTCCCGACGCGTTATCTCGTATAGGGGCAGTGGAAGACGTCGGTACGTTTGACACCGCCCAAATCACAGATCCTTGGTATTTGGAATTGCGTGCTGAAGTGGAACGGAACCCCGACCTCCACCCCCGGCTTCGTGTGTTGGAGGGGAGGTTATACGCCAGGGACTCGGCGAACAGAGGGTTGCGAGAGTGGAAATTGGTTATACCCGCGGAAAATAGGGAGAAGTTGTTGAATGTTAATCATTCTAGCCCAAGAGGAGGGCATTTGGGTTTTTTAAAACGTTGAGGAATATCCAGAAATTTCATTTCTGGCCTGGGTTAAGGAAAGATGTGGGTCACTACGTGCGAGAATGCAAAAGCTGTCAGAAATATAAAATAGAACACGTAAGACCCGCGGGTGTAATGGAACCACAGAAGATGACAAAGCCATGGACAATAGTTGCGACTGATATCATCGGCCCACTTCCGAGGTCATTGAGGGGTTATAGATACGTGTTAATGTTTGTTGACACTTGTACCAGATGGCCAGTAGCCGTGCCGTTACGATCCGTTAAAAGTCAACATGTCGCCCAGTGTTTTCGCACTCAAGTTATTAATCAGTGGGGGTGTCCGGAAGTGATGATCGCTGATAACGGTCCACAATACGTTGGCAAGGTGTTGCAGAGGACTTGCGATTTGTACGGCGTTAAGTTACATCACACCGCCCCTTACCATCCTCAGGCTAATGTGTGCGAGCGGACAAATAGAACGCTGAAAACTATGATTTCAATTTTTTGTGAAGGTGCTCAGCGTAAGCGGGATGAAGACTTATCGGATTTAATGTTTTCATTGCGGTCCGCGGTGTCCGAGACAACGGGATATTCCCCTGCGATGCTTAATTTCGGCAGGGAATTAAGGAAACCGGAGGATTTATATCGGGAAGTTGACACAGGTGAAATGTGTGAATTTGAACCTCGGAGTTATGTAGAAAAATTAAAGAGTTCATTAGTTGATGCATACCGGAGAGCGAAAACCGCGCAAGAAAGAGCATCTACTCGCCAGGCGCAATATTACAACTTACGACGCCGGGACGTTAAATTCGAAAAAGGCACGCTGGTGTGGCGTAAGAGCTATCCCCATTCAAGCGCTGTGGACTTTACGGTAGCAAAACTCGAACCAAGGTATGTAGGACCATACAAAATCGCCAACGAATTTTCACGCTCGGTGTTTGACTTGGCAACTATGAAAGGCAGTCCAGCGGGACGCTGGAATATAAAGGATTTAAAAGTTGTTCGTTAACCTGACGTTCTTATTTGATTAATTTGCTTTTTTTTGTTTGGGAGGGGGCTATGTAACGTTTTTAATGCTGGCGCCGAGAAGACGAACGTCGGATGGTAGATTTTCTTTTATCTTATTTTCCCGTACTTGCCGCGCGGAGCGTTGTCGGCGTCGAGGAAGGTTTATAAGGGACGACGCGATACGAGAAAAGGTCTTCTTAGGGGTGCCGGTGGTGTAGTGGTTAGGACGCTGGCTGCTACTCGCCCGATGCTTGAAAAAGTCATCGGGTACGAATCCTGCGCGAGTAGGATTTTTCTCAAGGTCGCCCGGCCCCCTGTCTGTGTGGTTTGAGGAGACCGCGCAAATTCAGCTGTTCCGTCCTTCGGAAGGGACGTTAAGCCGTTGGCCCCCTGGTGTTCTTCGTAAGAGCAGGCAAATGCCGGCACCGGGTTTCCCTCCTCCCTCCCCGGTTATTCATTGCACTGCCTCTGAGATACCCATTTGTGCTGTAAGAGAGGCGAATTGACTGGGCACTCAAACAAACAAAAGGTCTTCTTGCGTCGTCCTGAGTCAGCCGTGGAGGTCTCGGCATAGTGGTCTGAGTTGCGATTTTGTTAGCGAGTAACTTCTGTTTTTCCTTCCCGTCATTTTTCTCTTTCCATTCCTTTTCCTTTTATCGGCTCCTCCCTCCCCGTATTTCCCAAGGATGATCTCCGACTTATCACTTGTGTGAGTAAAAGTCACTGAGGGAAATACGAAGAAGGGATTCCCTTGTTCCTTCTCCTCCCTTATCTTTTCCCTCCCATTCGTCCGGGTACAGGCGGATAGTCTCCCTTTTTTTACTCCTGTACTGGCGCCCACATACCACAGTGACCTGACTTTCCTTCGGTTCCCGTGCTATAGTTTTCCCTCCTCACACCCAGAGCTAGCCGGGGAGAGGGGATTCAAGCGTCGTTACACATTTTTCTTGTTTCTGAATGCGGGTGTAGTTCTTAGTTGGGTCCGGGCTAGCCGAGCTAGTATGAACCAGCCCCAACCGACGTCCTCCAAGAGATACGACGAATAAAACCCAGCCCTCTCAAATCTGCCCGGCAAGTGGAACACCCGGGTTCGATTCCCGGTCATAGCAGAATTATTTTTAGTTTCAAAATTAATTACAAATTTCTTGCAGCTTCAAATAGTTTATCATCTGTGTAAGCATTTGTTGGGGTAACAAATGTCTAAACAGATTGACGACACAGTGAAACCCTAGAAAACGATCATTTAAATGCATAATAATTATGCCAAGCAATTTATAGAAAACATTGATTTCAAATAATTTTCCAGGCTCCTTCAATCTGCTGTCGTTTGCAAGCTCGTCAAAATGTGTTACGCTTCGCGAGGCATTCGTTTTCTGAAACTCGGATTTGATAAACCAACTATTACTATATCTGTAGCAGTTTGAACCACAGATTAAAAACCATTCCGGTATATTTTTAAATCATCGTACACATCTTTTAACAAAACAGTAGATTTTCTTAGATCCTGTTTTTCAAACTGAAGAAGTTTAGAGGCGGTATTAATTGTTGTGAGAATTTTGCTTTGCATCACAATAATTATCACAACTTCAAAACATTCAATCCTTTTACGAAGTGCTGTTGCTTCAGCCTTTGCTTCAGATTTGGTTGTTTTTAAAATAATCATGGTTAAAAGAATCTATAAACCTTAATCTTAGTGCAATGAGTGCATCTTGCGTAGTGTCCGTTATTACTGTAAAATGGCGCATCTTTTAACTCTACAACAATCTCGGATTTAATAGTTTCAGCTAGTAAAATAATTATTTCATTTTGAATTGTTGGACTGGGTTAGGTGATGCTTCCGTTACACTTTGCTAGCAGCTCCTCTAATACAGGGCAATATTTAGCTAAAAGATCAATTACAGCAAGAAAATTCACTGTTTAATTCCTTATCATCCTTCCTATGCCCCCGGAAAGCTATATTACTGCATGGCTAGGCAATTTTTTACAATTTACAATTCGCTCTAATACTTGTCCCCAATAATTTGCTTGACGATGTATTTCTGCTTCATTTACTTCATCTATAGGTCCATGGAGCACATATTGTCTGTAAATTTGGCATGCTTCAATGTGCGCTTTGGGAAGTTCGTGACTATTTATTGCTCTACTCAGATGGAACCAATCATCAAAACCAAGCGAAATTTTGTCTTTAGTCTTGAAAATAGCCAGCATGACTGACAATAACATTGACTAAGTTAAGTCTATAATTCAAATTATCGAGGATTCGAAATATATATATTTCACGTCCGTTTTAATACGCGTCAAGTCAAAGGTCTGTTTCGAAGTTTCGATAACTCAAACTGTATATTCCTTCCTTTGAGATTTGAGCATCCGCAGTTCAACTACATCTATTTCGGTCCATTTAAAATTCGAGTAATCAAGGCCTATATGGCTCACACTGAGCAAATCGAGTTTATATTCCGATTCATAGCATAGAAGACCCTCAACATTCGCGGAGATTACGTAATAGGAAATCACCAAATCCGGGAATGTTGAAATCTCACTGCTTACGTATTGACAGAAAAAACGCATGGCGCCACGAGTTATAGGTATCTGTGAATAGTCAAGTTGATATGCCGCGAATGTGAAATCGTTGTACACAGAAACTCCCCCGAATGATAAAAACTGCGAATTTTAAGGGTTTACTATATTTTGTTAAAAGAGTTATGAAGTCAATCATCGAGAACTCGAACGCATATGACTCCAGTTTTCGATTGGTCGAAGTGGAAATTATTTCTCGATCGTGTTCATATACTTTATTAAAATGAATATCTATGGTTCGAAACTTCGATAAGTCGAACTTTTTCTGCCTCTCCTAGCGTCGCGAACTACCGAGTCTCGACTGTACTGCTTCAAATTACTTTTTGGGTAAAAATATTATGATATTACAGAAGAAAAATCTATAAAGTACATACCCCACATGATATATAACTTTGTCTAACGGAAATAAATATATTTAAAATTTAACCTTTTAACGTACATAACGGAGAATTTCAATCAGCCAAAAGTTATTGTTGAACATATTTTGACGAATCTACATAGAATTCGGCGACATAATTATCGTTCATAACATCTGACAAAAATCTCACGCTAAATTCCACATTTCATAAAGTCACATGGATAAAACTCGGATTGCTTTGATAGTACTTTCCGTCATGAGGCAATCAAAGTGATAGTTTTCTTTGTGAACTTGTACCTTGAAAAAATTACGCTATTTACTAAGTAAAAAGTTTTCCTCAAGAATCCCGACAACTATTTGAATAAAGACACTCGCTTCTAATGGGTTGAGCACGACTCTCATATCAAGGACGTACTCGAGATTTGCACACTTAGAAACTTTGATTAGTACGTAACTTTCAAATAAGATGATGGATGCGAAATTATCCTTAAGGTTTTTTATGCCATTGCAATTACGAGAAGTGACCCGTGGCTCATATATTGGTTAGAAAAGAAAACTCGAGTTAATCTGAGATGACATTGAGTGACGTGAGGAGACTATTTTTTGTCTATAATAAATCGAAAGGATTAAAATGTATCGTCAACTTGTCTTTAAACATTGCTTTTATGCATTAAAAAAAACGAAAATTCAATAAAAAACGCATTTTGCGTAATGAAACAGTATTATGTTCTGATATATTGATAGAACAATCTGCAATTCCGCTGCTAAAATTTTCTTTTTAAGTATTTGCAAATTAAAAACAATTCATTAAAAATTATTTCTTATATTAATTGCCATCAACATCATTATTAATTTTAAATGTGTATAATTAAAACCCGCTACTTCAATATCATTTTGAATATAGCATTTTTATAGAAATTATCGTGAATTTTGTGCTACTTTCAAATTCCTACTAAAATTCCAAAATATTATTTCGAAGCTGTAAAGTTAACTTTGTCTATTTTTTGGCAAGTTTGGAGAACTTTTTCAATAATATTACAGGTTAGACGGATCGGTAGTTTATAAACAGAAGTCTTACCAAATACCTACTGATAGTGAGAATTGTCCAGCGATTTGCAAGAAATTAAAATAATAACCATAGGAAAATAAACTAGCACTTCCATAGAAAATATTTGTTTGCAATTGAGACGTTTTAAACGATGACTCAGATATGGATATATAATTTTATTCTAATAAGTGGTCCTCCAAGATAAAGCCTTTTACCGAAAAATATGACTTGATATCTACTAAGAAACATTTAAAAATAATCCCAGTTTCCTCTAAAATAATCCGCAGAATAAAATGCATCTATTCTTCAAAAAAAATTCTGTGTATAATTATTTTCGAAGATTTTCTCTCAGCGTTCTATATGGATGCATCTACATTAAACCCTGAAAATCAACTTTTCGGTGGATGGCAGGGAATGCAGTGCAGCATAGGTCCATAGTTGGAGTCTTTATAGCAGTTAGCAATAAATACGAAAGTTACCCAATACAGATTAACGACGACGAAGTCGCAAGTGTTTGGTGTCGTGTGAAAGGAAGCGACTCAAAAACTATAAATATATGCGCTTTTTATAGACCCCCAAATGCGAGCGTGGAAACTATTCATTCTCTGGAGAAACAAGTGGCGACGCTAAATTCGTCTAATAAAGATAAAGCCATTATAATCGGGGGCGATTTCAATCTTCCGTAAATTGATTGGAGGCATAATTGCTTTTATCCCGGTGGTAGAGAGCGTGAATCTTGCGAGGCTTTACTTGAAACTTTCGGCAAACACTCATTGTATCAGTTAGTGAGATTTCCCACGAGATTTAATAATATATTAGACTTATTGGCTACTAATCTTCCTGAGCGTATGAATAGGGTATCCGCTGCTGAGGGAATAAGCGATCACAAGGCAGTGTACGTAGAGTTTCAGCTCAACATTAAGAAACAGGTTAAGGCTAAAAGAAAGCTTTATGTATTCGCCAAAGCCGATTTCACTAGATTTAGGTCTTTTCTGCGAAATAAATATACTAATTTCTACGAGGTAACAGATATCGCAGACGCGGAAGAATCCTGGTGCATATTCAGAGATATGATGCGAGAATGTACAGATAAATTTATTCCAAGCAGACTGAAGCGTGAAAATGCAGAACCTAGATGGTACAACTAGGAAGTTAGGAGCGCTCTCCGACGGCAAAGAAAACTCCACTCTCGCGTAAATAACACATCCTCAACAGCTACGGTCGAACAAAGTGCAACGTTAAGGCAGCAATACAAGGAGGCGCGCTCCTTAACCAGAGTGTCAATGCGTAATGCGTCTAACAATTATAAAAAGAAGGTTTTACAGGAAAACTTGAAAGAGAACCCAAAAGCATTTTGGTCTTACGTCAGAGAAGTTCAAGGTAGGGGCCCCACTATTGCGTCACTGCGGTCGGAAACGGGAAACGTAGTTCACGATAGTATGGGTAAAGCAAACCTATTAAATCATCACTTCCAGAAAGCTTTTACTCGTGATGACGATGAATGTGAAACCCCTATTCCTATGCGTCAGGGCGATTCGATGGAAGATTTGGTATTTTCGGAAAATGGCATCGCGCTCCAACTTCATTCAATTAAGACAAATAAATCTCCTGGACCGGAGGAAATTCCCGCGCGTGTAATGAAAGAATTAGCTGCTGAAATCGCGCCGTATTTGAAAATTATATTCGAGAAATCCATTAGAGAAGGAGTAGTTCCTAAAGATTGGAAGGTGGCACATGTTACGCCCATCCATAAGAGTGGCGACAGAGAGAACCCCGAAAATTATAGGCCGATATCCTTAACTTCATTATCGTGCAAGATACTTGAGCACATAGTCTTTAGCTCTGTAATGCGCTATTTAGATAGTCATTCATTGCTTAGCGGATGCCAACACGGATTCCGGAGAGGTAGATTATGCGAAACGCAGCTCGGCCTGTTCGTGGACGATTTGTTGCGATGCGGAGAGAAAAATACTCAGGTCAATGCCATATTCATTGATTTCAGGAAGGCGTTCGATAAAGTATCTCGTAGGAAATTAATTGCGAAGTTAGGACAATGTGGTATCAATTCGAAAGTTGTCGGTTTGGTGAGAGACTTCCTCTCGAATAGGGAACAGATAGTTGTCATCGATGGGAAATACTCGTCCCCCGTTAAAGTTGCTTCGGGTGTTCCTCAGGGAAGTGTATTGGGCCCTCTGCTCTTCTTAATCTATATAAATGACATCTGCTCGGTTGTTCGTAGTAAAATTAGGCTTTTCACCGATGACACCGTTCTATATAAAGAAATAAAAAATCAGGAGGACCATCAGTCTCTGCGTGAAGACTTAAGAGCCATTTCAGTGTGGTGCAAAGAATGGCAAATCGAAATTAATTATACTAAATGTGCCGCAGTCACGTTCTGGAAAAGTAAGAACAAAGATTTAGGTTTCGAATATAAAATAGATGAAATGAGTATTCGACAAGCTGAGTATGTAAAATATTTAGGAGTAACCATTAGTCGAGATCTTTCGTGGGACATGCACATTCGTCGAGTTATAGGCGCGGCCAACAAGAAACTGGCATTCATAGGTAGAATAGTACGGAACACTACAGAGAAAGTACGCGAAACATGCTACTTATCACTGGTTAGACCACAAGTGGAATACGCCTCATCTATATGGATTCAATTAGAAAGAGTTCAGCGCAGAGCAGCAAGATTCGTAAAACAAAAGTACGAACATAAGGAAAGCGTCACTTCTTTATTGAGGGATTTGAACTGGGTACCACTGGAGGATCGTAGATTGAACTCAAGGTTGCGGCTTCTGGAGAAATATAGATCGGAATGTCTAAAAGACGAGGTTGTAGGAATAATTGAATCACCAACGTATATAGATAGAAACGACCGTGATGATAAGATACCTGAGATCGATTGTAGGACGGAGCGTTATCTAGGCTCGTTCTTTCCGAGGACAATGCGAGATCACAATAGAAAATTTCAACCTGCGATAGACAATCTTTAGGTAGGATTTGGTGCATTGCACCCCCTGCCACCCACCAACTTGGTGAATTGCAGGGTAACTTGTAGATGTAGATTTAGATGTAGTTTTCCTAGGTTATCCTTTCCTATAAGGTTCTCCTATCGTTCTTGGGAAAAGCGATCCTCTATATCGCTCCGTTCTACAATCTATCTCGCGAATCTTATCCTCGTTGTCCTGCCTATCGAGATACGTCGGGCTTCTGATAAGTCTTACTACCTCATTCTCTAGTCCCTCCGACATAAATTTTTCCAATCGTTTAAATCTAGACTGCAGCCTACGTTCCTCTAACGATGTCCATTTCAGATTTTCTATTAATGATGTTACGTTTTGTTTATTATCGTAATTCCTCTTTACAAATCTAGCTGCCCTGCGCTGAACATTTCTATCTCGTTAATTAATCCCTTTTTGTAGGGATACCACACAGCTGAAACATATTTGACCTGCGGTCGAACCAAGGATAAATAACATAATCTTTCACTTTTTCGGAGCTTTTTCGGACTATACTCCCAATGAAGCCCAGCTTTTTGTTAGTGCCACATATCAATCGGCGAATGTGGTGCCCCACGAGAGATCACGATGGATCGTGGTCTTTTTGTGAATTTTATACTGAGAAGCGGAGAAAATAATAAGCAGGTCGATGCCATTTTCTTAGATTTTCGGAAAGCCTTTGATAAGGTACCTCACAGGAATTTAACAACGAAATTAGAAACCATAGACGTTAATTCTAACATTGTTAGTTGCATCCCTGAATTTTTAAAGCATAGGAAGTAGAAGGTTGTTATAGATGGGAAATATTGGAACTTAGTAGAGGTTGTCTCTGGTGTTCCACAGGGTAGTGTAAATGGTCCATTATTATTTCTAATTTATATAAAAGATATCAGCTCAGTAAAAGTAAAATTAGGCTTTTAGCGGGCGACACCTTCATTTATAGAGAAATAAGAAATCCGGAAGACCATCAGTATCTCCAAAATGATCTAGAAGCTATTTCTTCATGGTGTAAGGAATGGCAGTTAGAGATCAACTAAAAGAAAAGCTGCCTCATCAATTTCTGGAGAACCAGGAGTATCTCGTTGGATATTACTTATTCGTTGGGCGGAGTAGAGATTCCAGTTTCAGACTCGATAAAATACCTCGGAGTCACGATCAATCGTGATCTCTCGTGGGACACCCACATTCGCCGATTGATATGTGGCACTAACAAAAAGCTGGGCTTCATTGGGAGTATAGTCCGAAAAAGCTCCGAAAAAGTGAAAGATTATGTTATTTATCCTTGGTTCGACCGCAGGTCAAATATGTTTCAGCTGTGTGGTATCCCTACAAAAAGGGATTAATTAACGAGATAGAAATGTTCAGCGCAGGGCAGCTAGATTTGTAAAGAGGAATTACGATAATAATCAAAACGTAACATCATTAATAGAAAATCTGAAATGGACATCGTTAGAGGAACGTAGACTGTAGGCTAGATTTATACTAATGGTAAATTTATATAGGAGAGATTGGCGAATGACGTAGTAAGACTTGTCAGAAGCTCGACGTATCTCGGAAGTAGGCAGTAAGTATAAGATTCGCGAGATCGACTGTAGAGCGGAGCGATATAGAGGATAGTTTTTCCCTATAACGATAGGAGAACCTTATAAGAAGGGATAACGTAGGAAAACTATGGGCCTATGTTGCACTGCATTCTCTGCCATTTACCAAAAATTCGGCTTACAGGGTATGATGTAGATGTAGATGATTCCCCTATTTTCTAAAATAGTTTAGTGAAACCCCCCATTAAGTGCTCTAAATCCAATCTCCAATTACTGTTCATTGATTTTGATTACATCTACATGTTACCCTGCAATTCACCTAATTGGTGGGTGGCAGGGGGTGCAATGCACCAGAAACTACCTAAAGATTGTCTATCGCCGGTTGAAATTTTCTATTGTGATCTCGTATTGTCCTCGAAAAGAACGAGCCTAGATAACTGTCCGTCCTACAATCGATCTCACGTAACTTACCGTCACGGTCGTTTCTATTTATATACGTTGGCGCTTCAATTACTCCTACAACCTCATCTTTTAGACATTTCGATCTATATTTCTCCAGAAGCAACAGTTTTCTTCCCAACCTTTCTAAAGCAATAGAGAGAGTTGTGCACAAGCAAACAGATTTCCTTAATTCAAATTGCATACGTGATTCTTTCCAATCACGCTTTCGAAAGTCACACTGCACGACCACTGATTTAATTAAAATCACGGACGACATACGACGATCAATGGACGACAGGAAATTGACAGCATTAGTACTGCTTGACTACAGCAAAGCCTTTGACTTACTAGACAAAGACATCCTTCTGGCAAAACTCCGCAGCATGAGATTATCTACCCCTTCAATTAACAGGTTTTCTTCCTACCTTAGTGATCGTAACCAGATGGTCTACTCGGATGATTCTTCCTCCTCTTGGATAAGTATCACTCGAGGTGTCTCGCAGAGCTCAATCCTAGGTCCTCTTCTATTCTCTCTGTACATTAACGACTGCTCCCAAACACATACTGTAGCCATCACTTATACGCGGATGATCTTCAAATTTACTTGAACTCCGACCCTAATAATTTATCCCTAGCCCTAGATAATATTAATCACGACCTGATGCAGCTTATAAAATGAGTGATGATAACTTTCTCAGTATTAACCCATCAAAATCTCAAGTAATTATAATCGGATATCCAAAACTACTTGCGTCAGTAATTCTTGCTGAAGTTACTCCTCTATCACTAAATGGTTCAATCATCCAATACTCTAAAACTGTTAAAAAATCTCGGTATACTACTAAATGAAACTCTCCTGGACTAATCATGTTATGAAAGTGTGCAAGACGGTAAATTATTCCCTACACTCACTCAGGCATCTTCATAATATTCTGCCCTCTTCCCTAAAAATAAAGCTGGTCACCTCTTTAGTCGTTCCACACTTCGACTACTGTGTCGTTGTGTACCAAGATCTATCAAAGGAGCCTGCCCTTAAGTTCCAGCGTACCCACAATTCCTGCGTTCGATTCGTCTTTAATCTTAAGAGGTCAGATCAGATTTCGGAATATTTTTTCAAACTTTATTGGCTAAACCTTGAATCGCGTAGAAAATTGCATCTTCTTTCGTTATTATACCAAATTCTTAAAACAAACCTACCACAATATGTATCCACAGAGTTTATCACAATTAACACAATTCATAAATGTAACCCTAGAGGATGCCATAAACTTCTGACTCCGCATCACAGAACAGATATCTATAATAGATCCTTCACTGCCACAGTATGCAGATTATGGAATAGCTTCCAACCCGAAATAAAGTACTCTTCAACCCTATGTACCTTCAATCACTTGTATCGCAAACATCTCCTATCCCATTTCCTTTCATTATCCTAAACTGACAAGCAATTATTTTTCCTTACAGGTCGTCGAAAGCATTTAAATATCTGAATATGTATATGTACATCTTAATGTGTACTTTCTTAGATTTTATGTAAAATTGTGTTTATGTGTATTTCATTTTATGTACTTTTCTAATATGATCCTGTAAATCCTTAATGTGTACCTGTGTGTTTTCTTAATTTTTATGCAAAACTGTGTTTATGTGTATTTCAATTTATGTACTTTTCTAGTATGATCCTGTAAATCTTTAAATATTGCTATTAATAGGTTTTGCAGGTTTTTCACACCCCCTTCTTGTGTGGGTGTTTTCCTGCAGTGGGGTTTTTACTAGGAAACAGTATCTTAATTTTCCCTTGTTTTTCCCCCCACAAACAACAAATCTCCATCTATTTTTATTTCCAAAAATGGCATTGTATTTATGCAGTAATTAATTTTATGTAATCTTTTATTCTATTTTTTCTTTGTTACTGTCTTCCTGTATGTAATTGAGGATGGGTTCTATGGAAAAAGAAACTGCTTAGTCTATATTTCGCCCATCTGTTTACTCCCTCTTTTCTTTCACTTCCGCGTGGGAAATCGTATTAATATTGTTTTCTCCCTGTAAATGGTTTGGCAAACACTTTCTTATGCTGAAATTCGTGCTGTCCATTTTCATTGGATAACCTATCAATTTTACTCTTGCTCGCAAATCTTTCAACGTCTCACTAATCTTATTAGGGGATAACATAGGCTCATGTTAAAACGTTGGGACCACATTGAAAACAGACCACAGCTCAGACCTCACGACCGTCATTAACTCGAATGAGCCGTTCGAAACTCGAGGATTCGTCCCGAGTTCCCGAGCACAGGTACTTGCCCACTCGCAGCAGGGGATCTCAAGCCGACCAAATCATTTGCAATAAAATTTTAACTTTTTTATATTTATAAATTAGTGAGAAAGTAACTCAAGTGTTGAATCCGAGTGAATGTGCTTATTAAGAGCATCTTTTAAACGTAATTCTGCGATAAATAATAAGATATTCACGCTCACATGTAGTCATGACGCCCAGGAATCCTAACCTTTAAATAGTTTCTGGGACAGGGATTGTATTGAAAACATGAAAAATGTGTGTATTATATGGAAGTTGGGTTTGGTTGGTTGGTTGAACTGGGTTGGGTTGGTTGGATTGGTTGGGCTGGGTTGGGTTGGTTGGGTTGAGTTGGTTGTAACACAAACTTGGTGGTCAAATATATTAACAGATAGGACCAGAATTGTTACTACGTCTAGCCTTGAACTGTTTTCAATACAACCCCGTCCCAGAAACTCTTAAAAGATTGGCATTTCTGGGGGTCAAGATAACATGTGAGCGTGAATATCTTATTATTTATTGTAGAATTACGTTTAAAAGACGATTTTAATCAGCGTATTTACCCGGATTAGATGCGATGCACATTGCCTCATGTTAAAACGCTGGGACATAGCATTAAAATGTGCTATAGAATAGAGAAGATTTCTTATTAAAATGATAACGTCAAAACGTGGTACAAAGAACGTTTATTGGATTGGACTCCTTATATAACAATCATCACTAAAAGGATGTTAAATACGGTCAGCCTGCCGAAGTGGTAGTTATATACGATTAACCATCAGTTACAGGCATACATATATTTAAAAATGCCATGTGATGATAAAAAGAATAGGAGCGGCATATAATGCTATTGTAAATATAATAATCAGTTTTTCTGGATTAGGCGCGTAGTGCAATAATGAGAAGACGTCATAACTTGAGCGAAAATAAAAGTAATTGCAAAAATTTTGGAGTAGTTCAATCTTCTATTCGTTTGGAAAGCCCCTTAAGATTTTTTATCACCAATAATGATTAAATGTAATAAAATAACACCGACGGATTAATGATTTTAAGTTTAGTTTGATAGCTAATTAACATTGATATTAAGTTCAGTTTGATAGCTAATTAACAGAGAATTGGTAAATGCTTCGCGTCAATTTTATTAGGTCTTCTCCTTCAGCGTTGGTTCTCATAAAAACGATTTTTAAATTTATGCGTGATGAATCGTATAAGCAGAAATGGTGCACTATAATAACACTCAGCAATCATTAGCGAAGTAATTATTAAGTGTTTAGATATATTTTCTGCATCTAAAATAATGCTAGTGCACATTTAGCTTTCAGTGTAAAAAATTAAAAGTTGTAAACAGGAAAATCTTTACGACCTAATAAATGAGAAAACTGTAATAATTATCGCCGGGAATAATAAGTATTCCGACGTGCGGTTTTATATTGTGAATTTCTCTTTTCTTATAAAAATAATTAGAAAAAACTTTCAGAATGTTTTAATCTCCAGGCATTTAAACCAAATGCACGCTTTCAGCATCTTTCCCCTTATTAATTTCCAAACGGATCTAATAAATAAATCTCAAATGAGACACTTATGAGAAACGTTTATAACGACAAGGAGTCGGGGAAATTTTTCGTGCTGTTTCTTTTTCATTTTCCCCGAGCGCGAGATATTTCGCACCTCTGATACGTATTTAATAGGCTTTGAAAAAATAACAAAATAATGAAATAAGTTGTTTGTAATCTCTCGAACAAAAGCAATGTCTCACTCAGGCACTAGAACAAAGGAGAAAGCACATTCTGCAAAATCGTAATTGAAAAGGCTAGAAAAGAAACGTGACAAAATAAATCGTTAATTTGTACGAAGCTCTTTTCAACCGTATACCAAAGAGATTTTCGGGGAAACAGCTACGATGATCATAGGAATATAGGTCAATCGATAGAACGATCCCACGTAATCTATTTTCCCAATGAGTCGTCCACCGTACGGTATTCAGGATAAACCCCATTGCACCGTCGTTATTTTTCGCTTTAAAAACACTTACACGAAACGCACACAATGCATTCCAACGCTTCCTAAAACTCGATTGACTTACAAGTGGCGATATCAGATGGATATTCTCGTTCCACGCACACGAAACGACTCTAAGAGGGACGAAATCTCGCGCCGCCCACGCAAATTCCTTCTCTTTTCCTCTCACCCCTTTTAGTATTACAAAAGAATTCTTCCAGAGGGCGGAAAAATTAAACCACTTCCATTTTCCACATAAACATTTTCTCGCGTCTCTTTGAACTTACGACGTCTCAAATTTTAAAGCTTCCCACAAAACGTTCATCCCTGATTTGGCAACGTCCAGAGGGCCCCATTTAGTCGAGAAAAGAATTCTCCCAAAGAAAATTTAGTTAAGTCCTTAAAGAAAGGGAGCGAATAAGAATAAGTCCCATGCCGCGATCACGTGCCTTGGAGTACATCCCGCTGGCAGCAAGGTTCAGCGAGGGCGGGAGAATGACATGGTGCAAGAGAGAAGAGAGAGAGAGAGAAAGGGTTCCGGAGCCGAGTGTGAAAAAGAGAGGAGACTTGATGGGGAGGGGAGAGGAGGGAAGGAGGTGTTCGCGGGAAATCGCAGAGGGAACTTCCGAGCTTTGCGGCCAGTGAGACTACAGATGCACAGACACGTGGGGGGAAGGAGGGTGGCAAATAGGGTGAGAGGATGATATAAGTCATAACGCCACTGTGACAGACACGAGGGGTAAATAATAGATCCGTATTCAGTAAATATAATTGATCATATCGGATAGGAATGGGATGTGAGGGGAAAGGGGGGGTAAGAGATGGGAAGGGGAAGAGATTGATTGATTGATTGATTTGGCCTTTCTTTGGGGCGAGAGTGAGACTAAGAAGTCCCATCTTCCACCTAGGGGAGGGGGAAGAGAGGGGAGGGGAAGAGAAGGGAGGAAAAGAGAGGGGAAGCGAGGGGAGGGGAAGAGAGGGGATTGGAAAGAGAGGGGAGGGGAAGAGAGGGGAGGGGGGTACCGAGGTGAGGAAGAAGAAGGGGAGGGAAAGAGAGTGAGAAATTATGGGAGGGGGAAGTGAGTGCAGAGAGGAGTGAGTGGAGAGGGAAGAGAGAAAAGAGGGGAGACGGAGAGAGGGCGGAGGAGGGAGGGGAGGGGAAGAGAGGGGAAGAGACGTGAAGGAGAAATTATGTTGGGGGAAGGGAAAGGAGGGAGAGGAGGCAAGTGAGAGGAGGCAAGTGAGAGGAGGCAAGTGAGAGGAGGCAAGTGAGAGGGGGCAAGTGAGAGGGGACAAGTGAGAGGAAGGGCTGAGGGATGGGGTAAGCGAAGTGAGAGGGTGACGGGAGGGGGATGCGAAGGGAGGAGGAAGTGAAGGGTGAGTGTCATTAAAGGGAGGGGGCAAGTGAGAGGATGGTATGAAAAGAGAGATGGGGTGAGGGAATAAGTGGTGCGTGGGGGCAGCAGGGGGAGGAACATTAGGGGAGAGGGCAAATGATGTTAGGGGCAAACGAAAGTGGGGGGCAAGTGTTATAATTAGAGTGCAAGAGACGTTCAGAAACTTCGTCCGGGCGATTTTTGATTTTCATCGACGAAATGCTTTTTTTCTGTAAACAAAGTTGGATAAAAACGGATGGAGGTTTAGGATGTGGGATTGCGGTCGGATGCGAGAGGGACAGAGAAAGCAAATAGTCGTTACGTACATACAATGAGCGTGGATATTGGATCGCGAAGTGAGAATTGAAGGATGGGATTCGAAGTTTTAAACTGTGGAATATTTTCCAGTGGGAATTTTACGCTAATGCGCCGCCGATAGGGAAATTAAATCTATTTCATATGCTCGTAATGAACTTACTGGTGCGTTGATTGCTAACGTTCTATATTTTATTTCATAAATTTAAATATTTACCTTTTTTCCTAATTACGTAAGCTTTAAGTTATGTTCACAGAAGTTTAAAAAGGTCAGATTTTGAAAGCAAATATTTAAAACAACATTGCTTTTATTCTTCAAAGCAGTCAAACTCGAAGAGGCGTCCGAGCCGCATTAAAGCGATGAATGTTAGAGAAGGGCCGCATTAAACCAATGGATGTCAGAGAAGAGCCGCAGTTGTTTAAGAGGACCTTAGCTGGAACGATAGACTCTAGCTAGAAGATAGGACGCCTGTTTTGCAATTAAAAACAATAATTTGGAAATAGCGTTCTATTGTAATTCGGTAATTATTAGAAAAACATATTCTCCTTTTCGGTCAGATAAAGCATTTATATGGAATTCCACATGATTCACTCGAGAAAAAAATAGCTATCGGGCCGCAGTTAAGCATATAAAGGGCCACATGCGCCCCGCTAATTTGGCATGTCTGCTCTAAAGCGATGCCACATCCAAGTAGTTTTCAGCGTAGATTTCAAAACCAAATTAAATTTATATATTTCAAGCGGTAATACTTTGCTAAATCCTAAATATCATTTTCTATATTTATAAATAAAGAATCTTGAGTAAAATGGACACAGTATATATTCAAGTAATATTCTTTAGAAAACAAACAGAAATACATCTACCATGCGAAAAGTTTTGAATTCTTACCGCAGCTTAAGCAATACACGCTAAAATAAAAAATTTACTGAATATTCTCGGAAAATAAAATGAGATCATTCAAACGGCAGTATAAAAAATTAAGTAGAATACATTTTTTAATGCGAATTTCATATTAACGCGCCGAAAAAAAGGAAAAACATCTGAACTTCAATTTTGGGGTTCTACAAAATTTCAAAACGTTAGCGTATTTCAATTTACTTCAATTCTATCGTTTGTGCTTTGGTGTGGGTAGAACGCTAAAATCGAAGTGCAGCCTAATTGATTTCTTTTTATTTTTTATTTTTAGCGGGTTAATATAAAACTTATTTTCGAAATATCATTTCTTATTTTCTTTGTATTTTTTAATTAATTATAATTTAATATCATTTCCAAATATCAGAGAGTTAAATTTAATTCGATTTTTTACATTGCGGTGCCAGAGAAATCCGCTCAAATTTTCAAAAAAAAGTTTTTATTGCTTATTCAATTAACAAGATGTTGGCTTATTCCTCAAAATTATATTGAAATAATACATAGTAACATAACAAAGCTATGTAATGACGTGCTTCGTACCTCTAAAGCATTTTTATTTATTTTTAATTTGTCCATGGACAGCACTTTTACACTCTTTTATAACAAGCATTCGGATAGCAAAAAAGACGAGCACAAACAAACTTGCCACCGGCACGAACCAAACGCACGAGCATAGCACCTTCCAACAAGGCTATATTGCAACATAAAGGAAATATGATTATCCAAAGCCTAAAAAAATAACACATACATATATTTAGGGAGATGGCTGTTTAAATTCAACGGGAAAGTTTTTTATGAAATAAAAAAGTAACGAAAATATACCTTGAATTTCTTTGGATGGCCGGAAAACAAACTTTAGTTTCTTTATTTATAAACATTTCCCATACAGTACAAAGGCCAATTTACAGTAAAATCCATAACATCATTACATAAATAAGTACATAATTCAAGAGAAAAATAAAATAAAATAAATTATTAACAAAAGGAATATAAAATAAACTAAAGGGGAGAAGGCAGAGGAGATAAAGGTTTTCAAAGGTTGATTGAATACATCTGAGTTCGGAGGTAATGAGTTAAGAAGAGTAGGGAGGAGGAAGAAAAGTGAACGTTTGATTACCGACAGCCTAGGTATACTGAGATTAAGGAGGCAGGAAAGACGAGTAGATATGTTTGGTACGCCTAAGTTAAACAGGGAGAGAAGTACAGGGCAGTCAATGTTTGCATTCGGTACATTGTAAAGTAATGAAAGATCATCATTTTCTCTAAGAACAGTAAGAGACTCGAGGGAAAGTGAAGACAGAACATCGTCATTGGAGGTGTTACGGAGAGAAGGAACTCGGACTCGAACAATTTGAAGAAACAAATTAAGCACCCTATCAAGAAAAAAATCGATGAGGCAGACATTGCCTATATAGAAGAACGATGCTGCAGAAATAGGTACGCAGGGCGTGGTGGTCTATTATATCTGTGAATCTATAAAGGAGACCTAATAGAGACAGCCTTATTTTTTGCTTTGGTAATATGAGGGAAGAAATTGGGCTTTGCGTCAACAATAACGCCAAGATCTTTGTGACAAACAACCATCGATAAGTCCCTGGAATCAAACTCAGGTCTTTTTAGGGATATTTTTCTTCATTGCCTATTATTATCTGAATTAAGCATTCCTGCTAATTTTCAACATTCTACTTTATCGGGCAGTTTGTTGAAACACGTTTAAAAGCGACAATCAGAGGCGATGACGTCAGCGTAGTGTGACGAGCGTCTAGCATTTCGCGAAACGTCAGACACATGTTCCTGACGCAACTGTCACCGAAAGCCGCTATGGTCATCGAACATCATCGCTGCGAAAACCTCCGATTGAAGTTACTAAAAACCTGGACAATGAAATCACTTAATAACACTAATCTAGCACATACTCTCACAAAGTACAACCAGACTAATATAAAACTTTCGTAACCTAAATAGGTAATTGTACATAAAAGACTCTCTAATCCGACTTTCCTATAACTGGTTCTTCTTGAATTCCAATATTTTTTTAATGCTGCATTTAAAACTAAAATCCTGGAATTCCATTACACATTGGTTATGAAAGTATTACCAAATACATAACTAAACTTTGAGGAGAGCAATTTTGTGGCCGAAATGAACATCTTGCTTATTCAATGGTTTTAATCCTGCAAGAGTAGTATAAAAACAAGATACGTGAACCCTACTAGTTAAGCAGAGTTTCCCAACACTGTGCACTCGAGCACCTCTGTGCTCTTTGGATTGTCCTATTTGATAGCCAGACTGTTCTGCGATATTTCAAATCCCGTTTCTTGGAGCCAATAGTTTTATTTGCTCGGTTGCTTTCTTTTTAAACGCATTCGAAAACATTAAGAAAAAGTTTGACGTTGGTTTTATTTTGTTCATATCTGTTCATTTTTGTTACTAAAGTGCTTTTTCTGGAATGCAGGGCTGGAATATGCGACTGGATACATTTTACAAACACCAGGAGTCTCCAAAAACCCGTCGGCTAATGATTTAACCGGAGAAACATTCAACCGTCTCCTAATGTGATTTATCCTCATAAAATTTTGAAAAAATACGACCGAAGCACGGTGACTCACATTATTGGTAAAAAAGGGCGGAGAGGTTGATTCAATTTGCTCCGATTTTTATTTTCTACGTTGATAAATCTCCGAGGGATAGAAAAAATCGCCGAGATGAGAGAGAGGAAAAAAATCTGCGCGAGCTAAAAATAAGAACCCAGCGGAGGTTTACTCCATCGAAAACTTGTAATCTAATCCTCTGCTGGTGCCATAATTTCCTCTGCCAAATTCAATCAAATCAGAGGAAAGGGAAAAGGTTGTCGGCCGTGGTGATGGGATGAAATGGGAAGAGGGAGGGAGAGAGAGAGAGAAAGTGAGTGAATTGTGGAAGAGGGTTGAAGGATATTGGAATAGAGAATAGACAAGGTGAGTGTTTCTAGAAACACAAGGTTCACATTAACAACGACAAAATTATAGGGCAATGAGTGGGATAGTGAGGCTTAGGAATAGGAGTAGGGTAAATTTGAGAAACGGGAAAAGGGGCGCCGTAGAGAGACGTTAATTCCGCATGACGGAAAAGAGGCTGGTGGCTGATGAGTAAAGAAACGACACGAGGCCCTCACGGAAAGCGCTTTCGTGAGTGGAAGATGCAAGGAGGGAGTTCGGAAGTGGAAAATATGGGGAAACGAAAGTAAGGCGGTGAGCCGTATAGAATAAAACAATCCCGAAATGCGTAATAAAATATTTCTTAGAAATGTTTTCAAACAGCAACGTAACGAGATATTTTAGCGACACTTAACTAGAACTCCCAGGTCAAAAAAATCATGGGGAAAAAAACGTTTTTGCGTCAGAAATGTCAATCATCTACTCATCTATACGTCATTTACACAGAATCCCTCAAATAAATGAAATTCTAATTGGAATACTTGGTATCAAGCTCATGGCTATTCAAAAACGACGCGATTTATAACGGAACATGTTTTTAATCAATTAACGAGGCATTAGAGAAACGAAGTTAAGCGCGGATTTATTCCATACGTAAAATAAGGAACGCGCCCCGTTCATTAGCGAATATTAATAAATTTCATACCTGTAGATAAATGTCAAACTCATCGAAACCCGTCCAATCAAATTCTCGTACGAAAAGAGTTTACCGTAGTAACCACATCAATCGAGCAATTTTCCCCCATAGAATTGCAAGTAGCATCAGCAGCTGGTGCAAAACACACGCTTCGTATCCATACTCTGCGATCCAAATAGGAAAGACGCCAGGATCCGAGGGAGATGCATCGCTCAAAACAATCGATTCTTAACCTTCCTTCAGTCCAAATCGCATTTGTTTATTCAGATCGTATTCATGTCTGTGCGTTGCTGCAATAGTAAGCAGGGAAAACAAGGTTTGGGGTCAGTGACTATCTGTCAGATCGCATAAAGCTTTTTCATCTCGCAGATCGAGGTTGTCTGGGAGGAGGAGGAAAAAGAGGAATGGGAGAGGGGGTGGACTGGGTGTCAGGAAGGTTATGGAAAGGATTGGGGTGGTTGGGCATATGGGAGGTGGGAAGGGAGGAAGGAAGAGGAGAGGGAGGGGAGGGGAAGGCACGAGTGGGGGAGGGGAGGAATAGGGAGCCGTCATGTTGGTCTCTTCTATGTTTCTTCACATGGAGTGCGAGTAAACTATTTGCTTCCTGGTTGATGTACGCAGTTGGTCAGTGCGGCAACTTTGAACCGTTGGGAGGTCGCTGGCTGTGGAGGAGGGGCGTGAGAGAGAGGGGGATGTCGCGAGAGGAGAAGGAACAGGAAGATGGCAATGCTTTGCAGACGGATCCGCTGAGAAGGGGTCACGGTCGGATTAAGCGAGATTATCTGTTAAGGGGGAATTTTCGGCGAAGTTTTTTTTTCTTTCCATTGAGATTAACAAAATGAATTGTTTGTGTTACGGCTTTATTGAAAGACGACAATACCGCATAAGCCTTTTGTTGAAATCCCGCTTTAATGGATGGAAAATAATGACGCACGGCCATTTAAAATTCCTCCAGTCTTTGAGGATCGACGTATTTTTTCTTTGAGGCAAAGCAATATTTCACGGGAAATAAAATTCTGATTCGCAAACGAGGAAGTTGGGAAACTAGATTTTAGATTTAAATGAAGTCCTTCCGTCGGCTTTTTTTTAAATAGACGCAGGGAATATCTTCAGGGCACGAATATGTCGGGAAATTTCACAACATACGATTCGCCATTTTTCGTAGCCTTAGAAAATTTACCACGGTGGATTGAAGCAGGCGACCAATCCCAAGTAATCAACGTTGCTTATTTATTCAATCTGCGTGATTTTCCCTTTTCTCTAACACGTACTTCTTGATGACTAGTGATAGCAGTTAAAGAGAAGATACATCTTCCTAAAAATCTTTCACGAAATACGCAAATACTCGAGGGGCATGAGTAAATTAGGATAGTAAAATATGTTCGATAAGGTTCCGTACTCAATCGCTCTAATGTTGAATTTATGTTTTCATGGGCAGAACCGATTTTCTTCAGCTATGGCTACAACTGTCTTCGTACTTTTGACGATGTTTAGATGCGGAATTCACTCCCTTTTAGAACCAAAATGTTCGAATAATATTTACTTTCAATCAGTACTTCATTATATGCATAATTTGTATCGAAATTCTTTTACCAATCGCAGCTATTTTTTCTTCGGCTGGTGATTTAATTGCATTGTTTAATTCTCTCGTGGCTCCACCGTCACCTATATTATCGAAATTACCTCAGGAAAAAGAGAAATTAATGGCATCTTCCGTGGAATGCAATTTAAATTTTAATGACATAATGACATTAAGGAATGGTAATTATTCAGCAAGCGTTGATAGGCACGTCATAATAATACGTCCGACCGTAAAACCACTAAAAACGCGATGTTAATTAACAGTAGAATACATTCTAAGCGTAGAAATAGTCGACGTAATAGGGAGGACAAGGAGGCAGTAAATAATAATAATAATTTAGTAGCGCGCGAGGCATCGTTACGTAGTAATAGCGATAAACTAAAAATCATCGCGGTTAACTGTCGCAGCATTCGCAGGAAGGAGGCTGAACTTGAACATCTTATTCGTAGTCTGCGTGCTGACGTAGTGATAGGTAGAGAAAGTTGGCTAACGGCAGACAGCCAGTCAGGAGATCTTTCCTCGTGACTATAGCGTTTTTAGAAAAGATCGATGTAGAGGGTCGGGAGGTGGAGTCTTTATAGCAGTTAGCAACAAATACGAAAGTTACCCAATACAGATTAATGATGACGAAGTAGAAAGTACTTGGTGTAGTGTGAAAGGGGACGACTGTAAAACTGTAAATATATGCGCCTATTATAGACCACCAAATGCGAGCGTGAAAACTATTTATTATATAGAGAAACAAGTGGCGACGCTAAGCTCGATTGATAAAGATAAAGCCATTATAATCGGGGGCGATTTCAATCTTCCGTAAATTGATTGGAGGCATAATTGCTTTTATCCCGGTGGTAGAGAGCGTGAATCTTGCGAGGCTTTACTTGAAACTTTCGGCAAACACTCATTGTATCAGTTAGTGAGATTTCCCACGAGATTTAATAATATATTAGACTTATTGGCTACTAATCTTCCTGAGCGTATGAATAGGGTATCCGCTGCTGAGGGAATAAGCGATCACAAGGCAGTGTACGTAGAGTTTCAGCTCAACATTAAGAAACAGGTTAAGGCTAAAAGAAAGCTTTATGTATTCGCCAAAGCCGATTTCACTAGATTTAGGTCTTTTCTGCGAAATAAATATACTAATTTCTACGAGGTAACAGATATCGCAGACGCGGAAGAATCCTGGTGCATATTCAGAGATATGATGCGAGAATGTACAGATAAATTTATTCCAAGCAGACTGAAGCGTGAAAATGCAGAACCTAGATGGTACAACTAGGAAGTTAGGAGCGCTCTCCGACGGCAAAGAAAACCACTCTCGCGTAAATAACACATCCTCAACAGCTACGGTCGAACAAAGTGCAACGTTAAGGCAGCAATACAAGGAGGCGCGCTCCTTAACCAGAGTGTCAATGCGTAATGCGTCTAACAATTACAAAAAGAAGGTTTTACAGGATAACTTGAAAGAGAACCCGAATTCATTTTGGTTATATGTCAGAGAAGTCCAAGGTAGAGGCCCCACTTATTGCGACACTTAGATCGGAAACGGCAAATGTAGTTCACGATAGTATTGTGAAAGCAAACCTTTTAAATCAACATTCTCAGAAAGTTTTTACTCCTAATGACGATGAATGTGAAACCACTATCCCTATGCATCAGGGCAACTGGACGGAAGATTTGATATTTTCCGAAAATGGTATCGCGCTCCAACATCATTCAGTTAAACCAAATAAATCTTCTGGGCTGTAGGAAATACCCAGGCAAGTATTGAAAGAGTTAGCTTATGAAATCGCGCCGTATTTAAAAATTATATTCGAGAAATCCATTGCGGAAAGTGTAGTTCCTAAAGATTGGAAGATGGCACACGTTACGCCCATTCATAAGGGCGGCGATAAAGAGTGCCCCGAAAATTACAGGCCAATTTCCCTAACTTCGTTATCGTGCAAGATCCTTGAGCACATAATCTTTAGTTCTGTAATGCGCTATTTAGATAGTCATTCATTGCTTAGCGGATGCCAGCACGGATTCCGGAGAGGTAGATCATGCGAAACGCTGCTCGGCTTGTTCGTGGATGATTTGTTGCGATGCGGAGAGAAAAATACTCAGGTCGATGCAATATTCATTGACTTCAGGAAGGCGTTCGATAAAGTATCTCATAAGAAATTAATTGCGAAGTTAGGGCAATATGGTATCAATACGAAAGTTGCCAGTTGGGTGAGAGATTTTCTCTCGAATAGAGAACAGATAGTTGTCATCGATGGGAAATACTCGTCCCTCGTTAAAGTTGCGTCGGGTGTTCCTCAGGGAAGTGTATTGGGCCCTGTACTTTTCTTAATCTATATAAATGATATCTACTCGGTAGTTCGTAGTAAAATTAGACTATTTGCCGATGATACCGTTCTATATAAAGAAATAAAAAACCATCAGTCGCTGCGTGAAAACTTAAGACCCATTTCAGCGTGGTGCAAAGAATGGCAAATTGAAATTAATTACACTAAATGTGCTGCAGTTACGTTCTGGAAAAGTAAAAATATAGAAGTAGGTTTCGAGTATAAAATAGATGGAATAAATATTCAATCAGCCGAGTATGTTAAATATTTAGGAGTAACCATTTGTCGAGATCTTTCATGGGGCATACAAATTCGTCGAGTTATAGGCGCGGCCAACAACAAACTGGCATTCATAGGTAGAATAGTACGGAACACTACAGAGAAAGTACGCGAAACATGTTACTTATCACTGGTTAGACCACAAGTGGAATACGCCTCATCTATATGGATTCAATTAGAAAGAGTTCAGCGCAGAGCAGCAAGATTCGTAAAACAAAAGTACGAACATAAGGAAAGCGTCACTTCTTTATTGAGGGATTTGAACTGGGTACCACTGGAGGATCGTAGATTGAACTCAAGGTTGCGGCTTCTGGAGAAATATAGATCGGAATGTCTAAAAGACGAGGTTGTAGGAATAATTGAATCACCAACGTATATAGATAGAAACGACCGTGATGATAAGATACCTGAGATCGATTGTAGGATGGACCGTTATCTAGGCTCGTTCTTTCCGAGGACAATGCGAGATCACAATAGAAAATTTCAACCTGCGATAGACAATCTTTAGGTAGGATTTGGTGCATTGCACCCCCTGCCACCCACCAATTAGGTGAATTGTAGGGTAACATGTAGATGTACATGTAGAGGCTACGACATTTATTTTGAATTTCATCGGCGCAGGTGGTAATGGGAAGATGCAGGGGCGAATCCTCAATGGAAGCAAGGGAACTTTTGCTTTCAAATTAGAAATTAAAATAATAACAACAATAATAACAAAAAATATTCATTCACAAACGCAACTTTAGAACCACACTTTCAGTAAAACCATGCGACTGCGCGATATTTAAAAAATCCATCTTGACAGCTGGCGCCACATAATGGCCGAAAATAACACCACTAGCATACTAAGAAGCAAAAATATTATTGCGTACACGTCGATGAGTCATTCGCTGCAGTATACGAGCGGAGACTAGGCGTCTGGTCCAGTTATATTACATTTTTAATAAGTCGCAATTCTTACGTTTCACGTAAACCTTCATGCTTATAGAAGTGTTTATGTTATAGTAGTGAATTTACAGATATTATTTCCAAACATTTTGGCTCAGATAAGAGGAATTTCGTGGTTTTCTCCTCATAATAAAGTACGAAGTGGAAGCAATTTTAAAATTGCAAATATGCGTGAACCTAGTGCCTCAAATGCTTCTGTTGTGCTTTCGTGTAGCTCTTGTGAGGTTTCATGTTGTGCAATGTGTAATTTATTAACGAATAGTTTTTCGTCGAACAATTTTCAGACAAAGAGTGAAATTATCCAAACAGGTAGGCCAAAACCTCGCATAAATTTAAATATAAAAATTAAATCATGCACAAGACATTCTAACTTAAATATTTATAACATTGTCGAAAGGTTGACTGGATGTGAAAGCAAAGCAAAATTATTTTGTTGGTCGTGCTTACTGTTTTCGAACGAAAAAATGTTTGAACTTTAACGGGATTTTCTGATTTAAATAATCTTGATACGGTAATAAAGAGACATTCGATAAGTAAAGAACATTTACAGTCAATTCTTCGAGAAAAAACATATGGAAGAACTCGAATAGAACATGTTTTAGATAAGCAGTTGGAAATTACTCATCGCCAGCATAACGAAGCAGTAAAGAAAAATCGGGATATGTAAAAAATACATTGATATTTATTTTGTGAGAGCATGAACTTAGCTTTCGTGGTCATGACGAGCCCAATGACTGTAAATAAAGGTAATTACGTGGAATTGGTCGAATTGGTTTATAAATACAACGAAACTTTGGAAAACCATTTTGAACATTCGACAGTGTTTCGCGGCACGTTCAGTGCAATACAGAATGATTTAATTTCCTGTGTTGCCCAAGTTGCGCTGCAAAAAATTAAACAAGATGCGTTCGACCCCCTCAAGAACAGTTACGGAAATTATTTCAACATATCAGTTTTGCATTCTGAAATTTCGGTTATATATATCAAATAGAAGATATTGACAAAAACAGCTTAAGCGATTTATAACATTTCATTAAAGAAAACGGTTTAGACAAAGCTTACTCTCAAGTGGCAAAATTATGTGAATTAGTGCTGACAATACCTGCGACCAGTGCCTCAATTGAACGGAGCTTTTCACCTCTCAATCTTATCAAAACATTCGTGAGGAATTTCACAAATCAAGAAAGACTCTAAATTATCAATTCTATCAATCGAAAAAGCCCTCATCAAAGGCCTTTCTCAAAAACCCGTCTTCTATGATGACGTCATTGCAGAATTAGCAAAGAAGGAAAGAGGAATTCCTCTACATCTCAAATAACAAGGTAAGATATGATTTTCATAATTAATTGCTTCAGTATCAAAAAAGCTCAGGATTCGCCACTGGGAAGATGTCTCGTGTATACAGAAGGACCTCTTATTTCACTCTTAGATGTGTATTTCAGAGGCATTGTATGCGCGAATCGGACAGCTCGGGCGAAGAATTAATGCATCGAAAACGACATTAAACTTGAGGAAACGTTGATCCAAATGAGCCATATGAAAAATCGACGACGACAAGGACGTCATTTGCAGTTTTGTGCAAAACGAAATAAAAATTAAAGATTCATTTTCGAGGAAACAGGTGTTTTCTTTAAATCCATCAAACGAAATTTCTCGAACCAAAACCTCCTCCGCGATAGATTTGAAAAGGGGTGAAAGAGGAAGAATATCACGGCGCGTGAAATAGGGAGGTAAAAATATCACCCGGAAACCCCTTCCGGGAGAAGAGACGAATAAACAACACTAAGAAGGCCATCCGCGCTCTTTCCTCTTATCCACCCGCGTAACGGAGAGCAAAATCCAATTTTTCGGCCCATCGGGGAGAAGGCCACGCGCCTATCGTAATGAAGCGTTCCATTTGTTTTGTTTTCGGAGACGAAGTCCGTCGCAATTAGAAGAGATACAAAAAAGGGAAAGGGATAAGGAGGAAGGTCACCGCTTGAAAACCTTTTCTCTCATTCCCTTCCAGTCCACATGAAATTCATTCCTTGTTGCCTCGCTCAATGGCCTTTTTAATTCGAAACGTGGCCGGGTGAATTTTTAGAAATAAATTTTAATGCGCCAATCGGACGTTCGCGAAGGATGAGGTGGAATATCGGGAAATATAGTTTTTATGCGTGTGACTGCAATGCCTGTCAAAAATGAGAATTTTAAGGAGAAAAAAACCAGAACTCGACGGGGAATCTAATTCGGCCTATTAGGCTAAATCAGCGTTTATCAACCAGTGGGACGTGAAGGTCATCTAGGTGGGGAGCTAAATTTCCCATATAATTATTAGGGCACTTTTTCTCAACAAAATATTTCAATATTTAATGTCCTTAAATTTTCCATTAATGATTGGTATAATACCAAAATGAATTCAAGGTAAATTTCCATTTATTGAAAGATATGAAGTTTGGTTTTATCATAGTGGGGCCAGAGTTTCTTGACAAACTGTTCGGTGGGACGCAAGATGGAAAAGGTTGAGAACCGCTGAGTTAAAGCACCTACCCGGGCTATGTTGGTTAAAGCACCTACCCGGCAAGTGGGAAACCCGGGTTCGATTCCCGGTCAAGTTCAGGATGTTTTTCTCCTTCTCAAAGTTTGCATCAGCTTCACGAAAGGATTTTAATTAAGCGTATACGAGCAATGTTTCTAAAATTCACATCGACCTCTCGTCTGCTCCGAACGAACGTTTTCCACGCAGTATATCTATTACCATTTCTACATTAAGCATCGGGTGAACATACTCTTAGGTTATTCAAAAAACAATCATAGATTTCACCTCATGGAAAAATTCGAATTGAAAAAAACGTGAAATGAAAAGTTTGGGAAAACCTAACGCGCTACAAAGCAGCCTTCATCACCTACGATTCACTCTTAACGCATTGTAAAAAATAACTTTTTAAAACATTTACTGAGTCACCACTGATGATGAAAGATTTGTAGCCTGGTTTTCCAACCTATTTTGGGGTATTTGAGAAATGCATATGCTCCAAAAATCCCTCTTATCTGGAAATATCCGGGCATACTCTTAAAATTTACAAATGGAGATATTCAGTAATTGTAGTTTTCAATTAATTCTATCGTGAAATTATTAGCAAAATTTCACAAAAAATGTCACAGATCTCTTCTTCTTCTAGTAAGGCATTAAACTAAAACGGATGACTTCGGAGTTCACGCAAACGTAAGTTAAACATGTTTAACTAAAACTATAGGACAGGGTGTCCTAAAGTGAATTCCGGGGGCGCTATGTTGTCCGCAGAAGTTCGTTCTGTCGCCTGCGCTCACGTCCCGTTTGCGGACGCAATAAAGCTATTACTCTCTTGACCTCATTTAACTTCCACTCATAAACTTAGCGCCAAAATAAAAAATGCAATTATACGTTTTATGTGAATATTTTCTGTTAAAAAATTGGGATCCTTCGCCTTATAATATCAGGTCCACATATAGGTATTGGTACCCGCCGCCATTCCTCTTAAATTCGAACATTCCTTAGGGAGCGTAAAAGGGTTATCTCTGCTTTAATATACCT
This sequence comes from Tanypteryx hageni, assembly GCA_028673005.1. NCBI lineage: Eukaryota > Metazoa > Arthropoda > Insecta > Odonata > Petaluridae > Tanypteryx > Tanypteryx hageni. Next base: position 183,458,700 of record CM054120.1, on the reverse strand, counting down.
CTCAGGAAACGTGAAAATATATTTATTGTCCTCGACGAGAGCAAGAGTAAAGGAGACAGATTTGTTCAGTTGGAAAAATTGAGTAATCTCAATTCGTCCCTAACAACGAAAATCCGATAGCGGCTAATTAATGACCAATCCCGGAATGGACGAATCGGTAACATCGGTTCCCAATTTGGGCGAAACTACGAGTGATCAATTTATCCGCGGATACCGCGCCACTTATTTTTTCAAACAGAACAAGAAAAAGTCTCAATACCGAGTGACTTGATCGAATTAACGTCATTTTGCAAACACTCAGTTTCGCATTACTTACGCTCCTATCCCATTATTAGCCCAACGGAAAATTGAAAAATTGGAACACGAACTATAATTACCCTTTTCCGGTTACGACCCTAAGTAATGAAATTCTCGCAAGCGAAAATTTGCTAGCGTTACGCGTTTTCTGGAAAATTATCCTTCCTTTTTTGGAAGAGCGGGTTAAAAAACGTATCTTGCAGCTGGATATCAAATGGGTGTTATTTTACGATATTATCACATTGTCATATTCAACAAGTATTAAGCAATGAGCCTAGCATAGTAATTATGCCTCTCGGGTATTTGGACGTTCTACGAAACACACCTGTTTTTCCATTTATTATTCGAGCGACGGCGGAGCAATTTAGGTTTTCGGAATTTATTTAGGTTATTAAAATTCCCATCACCGGAAAAGTGAATAGAACGTTTTTTCGGTTCAAGGATTTTTTCTTTCGCTTCTTCCAAACCTGTAAACAGGTCAAAAATGTCAGCAGAGAAGGTCCCCATTACATTTATTCCATAACTTTTAATCTATTCAGCAATAAATATTTCTAAATCCTCCATCGTGTCAATTTTTTATTAAAAAAATTATTAAGTATTATCAATACTGCGCATGAAAAAATACATAATGAACCAGTAGCAATTATTTGAATCATGCCTTAGGGCAGTGTTACTAGAAGTGAACAATACGATATACAAGTTTAATTTGGCTGTGAAAGAAATCTGAAAGTAAAATAAAAAATTGTTCCCAATTGGGTACACTATAATACAGGCAATCGAGGCTTAAGAAGCCTTGCTCTAATTCCCTTCATTGAGTTACACCATATGTATGTATTACATGTATGTAAGCGACGAAACTAGATAAGGCGAACGTCTTAAATCCGGCTGTTCAAACCCTGAAAACGTCCGAAAACTGAAAAATCTCGAAAAATACTGTAATATATTCAATTACAATCTCCAGACCAAGTTAAAATCCCCGAAATCTCCGATTTTTCCGTTTTCTTCTTCGGTTGAGCTGCTCTGAATGCGCGGCATCTCTCCATACGAACGTTGGTCAATTAGATGCTTCTTTCGTGAACAGGTCGTCGCCAGCTGTAAATTCCAACTCGGATTTCGTAATATCTTCCTCGAATTCAATATTAGTAGACCCTCAATTTTCACTCGACGCAACTAGCATTCCTGAATGACTACAGTTTCCAAAGCGATGAATAGATCGTGCTAATTCCATTGTTGCTCCCTCATTCGTCAAAATTGGCCTCGGATTATTCTCCTAAATACGGCGCAAACTCGCTCCTGAGGATTTTAGACGTTCTACCTGTACACAATACAGCAAAGCTGCGCGACGCGGCAATCAAGAAATGCTGCCATATTTACCCGAATAGAAGATGATTTTTTTCGTCCTTCTTCCACCAAAGGTTGGAGGTGTCTTCGGACAAAGAAATTAATATAAAACAGCGACGGCGATTATGACTAGCCTAGCACGGTTTAAATCGTATTTATCTTTGCACTGCACATTTTGATGATAAATTTGATGGATTCAAATAAAAATGAACTCAAACAATCGCCATTAATTCATTTGCTGATATTATTTATTTCTAAGTTCTTCGATGAATTTCATCGGGCAATTACACTAGAATAATAAACGAATTGTGTTATTATCCATAATAATGAGTTACGATTAGGATTACTAGTCTTACGACGGGCTTTTCAACCATACAGTAACTGACACCCGTCATATGATGGGCAATACACTAGTAATACAATAATACACTATTTATTCCATTGAATAGAACTTAGTCGATTCAATTATTACCTATTTTTATGGTTCAACAGGGAACAATCGAGCGCATCCTATGGCTGAAAAAATTCAAGAACAAGTAATTGAAAAATGTACTTGCCTTGCCTCCAATAACCACAACAAGGTTAAAAAACCATTTGAGCATTTCGGCTGAAAGAGTTGTTTAGGTTCAAGTGATCGTCTAATAATCGGGTATGTGCGGCACTTATCCATTCATTGTAAAAAAAATCTAGACCGAAAAAAATCCGGGATTCTCCCAAAATGGTGAGAAGTCGGAATATTTCTATCGCCTAAAAAATACTCGATGTAAAAGTCCTTTTTGGTCGTTAATGTATTTGCGTATGAAATCTCTTCTCTTAGATCTTGGGTCTAAAGCTAAATTCCATCACGGAAGGTTACGTCTTGCGAACGCCTCGAAACCTCAAGCATCCCGGGTAGTCAATTAATTGCTGCCTAAGGTAATTCCGTCTGATCGATTCCCCGAATCAAGTTCCGCGCCTTGCGCTCCAGAAGGAGACTGCAAGGATATACGGTTTCAGTACGATATCGACACAAAAAATTTCAAGTCATTTCTTGAATTCCACACGTGAATACGAAATTTGATGATGGATGTCGATCGCCGACTAGGGATTAAATTTAATTCTCTCGTTTGAGATTCACTAGCGTTAAACCTGCGATTCATTGGCCTTTTTACAAAAATATGTTTTCAATTATAATTCATTTCATCTACTTTATTGATTGGGTGCATGGCTTTCGGTGATTCGCCGCGTCTTATTGTGACAACAGTTTCGTTTCCGTTCCATATATACCGGGCAAAATCCTACGGACACCACTCCGACATGAAGATGTTTCCTGAAACGGAAACGAAACTTTTCACAATAAGTCACCAGACGCGGTGGATCACCGAAAGCCATGTACCCAGTAACCAAACACAGCCAAAGCCCTTGCCACTACTTTATTGATTCATTTTATGTTACGCCAACTTAGTTTTGTCGCCGTCACTCATAAATAAGGTTGAATATTCTATTTCCAATGACAATTTATTAATTTATTTATTTATTTTAACTAGCTCATAAACATGTGATCACTGGCCTTTTATAATTATCGTAATCACGATTGCAAAGACGATCATATATAACTACGCACTGGGCACGATTCGAACCCACGTCCCTAGGATTTGAACACGCTGAGCGCCCGTATAACAAAGGCGACAATATTAAATGTTAATGACATCGTTAGAAAATTCAGCATTAGCATCATCTGAAATTCCAAAATTAAATCGACCTGCCAAGGCCGGTAAAAATGTATGTACTTAAATAACCTCCGATAGTCAATTGAGACACACACGGAAAGCAAAATAAAAACTATTTCAACCTGTCCTTATAATTGTCACTTACATAAAAAGTAGATATACGACGGAAATATTGAAACGACCCATTACTAATTAATTACCGATTTCTGAAAAACCTCCTTCATTAATGTTTGATTGGCATCCACGACCGTTCACACTGATGAGGGCGATCACCCCCCTTTTGCTCTCCACTGTCTGCCTAAATAAACCCATTCCACGCAAACTTCCTTCATTATACGCCACATATAGGTCCGTAGGCCAAGGGATAGAAAGATTCTGACAAGGGCACAGATTCACGATGGGAGAAGTGCGATTGGAACGTTTCCCGTTGGGAAGTTTCTCTATCCGCCCCTGCGACCGTCCCATTAAATGCGCCAACTCTTTTGGGATCTAAGAGCTTAATTAAGTTTCCAAGATGCATCACGTATAGCTACGGAAACTGTCCGGCAATGAAAAAAAATCATGTGTACAACCGCTACTGAATAAGATATTGCGCATTCTGCCAGTTTGTAGTGCGAAATTTCGACATATGCGCCGTATACGCGTAACTATATGAGTTGACTGTAAGCTCACTGAAATGTTGCGCTCATTTTTTCATCTGCTGCGTAAGAACGCTACAGCGTCAATTCAAAATTCTTATCAATTCTCTTGACCCAATTAATCTGTTCGTTCACCAGTCAACTGATCTTTGGACCCTCTCTCATCATTTTCGTCTCGGTTTGTGTGTATATTTTAGACAAAAACATCCCTACCTAGACAATACAAATGGCGCAGTTTTCTCGCGGCTGAGCCAATTTCTTGTTGAAGCAACTATCTCTTGTTTTGTTGACCCCGGCGTCTATTCGTCGTGAACCATGGTCGGATGTTTTATTGGAGAATTATTGATAAAACCGATCATTATAGGAATTTTTCCCCTTCTTTCGCTTAATCATATTTCATCATTTCCGCGGTTCCGGATCTTAACTCCGAGCTTCGGCCGTGATGTTGCTCGTAGCGGAGAGATCGGGAATAAAAAAATAAACAAAGACGCGCAATCACTGTTTCATTACGACTTTATTTTCGTCAGATAGAGCGAGATATCGATGAAAAAACACATCAAATTATTCCTTTTCGTGTATCAGCTGTTCCGATACAAACATGGAAGATGTGAGCGCGGATTGGGCCATATTTTCTTCATATTAGGGAGATTGAATTGGAAGTGAAGTGGGTCGGGGAATGAAAGCTTAGTAATGCATTAAATTGGAATTAATCCTCCATCGAACCCACAGAGCAAGCGAGGTGGAAAAAATCATTGATATTCTTACGCTAGGCGAGGAAAAAAGAAATTTTTATTAACGTAAAAACTTTTAATTCGCGTCCATATTTCGTTACGTTGCAACATCGTCATCACCGTCACCGAACGAAACGTGTTAGTGAATCAAACTTTTCATTTTATTCGATAAAATTGCTAAGAAGAAATATTGTTTTCTTCTTTCTAAAAACCGATTACGAATCAATGTCACAAGTTAGAACCTACCGTAATTAGTTCTATTTATCATAACCCATGTAAAGTACGGAAAGTGCGTTAAATGTTACTGTGCAGAAATTGCGAATCTAATAACGCAAACAACATGGTTCTAAAAAAACAGCATTTATACGATTGTGCAAAACGATCATGTCGATTATTAGAAAAGGAATGGTAGAAAAAAGTACGTGATGCATATATACGTAGGAGAAAAAGGTTTGAGATAGCACGAGAACGAGAAATGATGGAATAGTAGAATTATGGCAGTAAGAAGTGGCGATGGACCATCGGAATCCTGGGCATATATCACTTGAAAAACTCCAGAGAATTCGTATAAGTGGAAATATAAGTAAATAATACATAAGTAAGGGTTACGTACAACCGAACGAATGTCTGTAAAGGACAGCAAAGACATCGAAACACGAGGCATGAATGGAAATTCAAATGAACTAACAAATTTACGCGTATATTCCGCAGAAAAATGCGAGAGGGGAAGCCAGAGAGATAGAGAGGGGGGAACAGAGAGAGAATAGGGGACAGAGAGAGAGACAGAGAGACGGAGAGACAGAGAGAGAGACAGAGAGTAAGAGAGAGAGAGAGAGACGGAAAGACCGAGAGAGAGAGAGACGGAGAGACAGAGAGGGAGAGAGAGATAGAGAGACAGAGAGAGAGAGAGACGGAGAGACAGAGAGGGAGAGAGAGATAGAGAGACAGAGAGAGACAAAGAGAGACAGAGAGAGAGGGACGGAGATACAGAGAGATACGGAGAGACAGAGAGACAGAGAGTAAGAGAGAGAGAGAGACGGAAAGACCGAGAGAGAGAGAGACGGAGAGTAAGAGAGAGAGAGAGACGGAGAGACAGAGAGAGAGACGGAGAGACAGAGAGAGAGACGGAGAGACAGAGAGAAAGACGGAGAGACGGACAGACAGAGAGAGAGACGGAGAGACAGAGAGAGAGAGACGGAGAGACAGAGAGAGATACGGACAGACAGAGAGAGAGACGGAGAGACAGAGAGAGAGACAGAGAGAGAGACGGAGAGTGACAGAGAGAGTGACGGAGAGACAGACAGAGAGAGAGACGTAGAGAGAGAGAGAGAGACTGATAGAGAGACGGAATTACAGAGAGAGAGAGA